>JARQZK010005130.1:25000-85000 GCA_030704885.1 Cynegetis impunctata | reverse complement strand
TGTTCGAAATCGTATAGTTGGTCCCTATTTTTTTGAAGGAACACTAAACTGAGAGGACTACTTGAACTTTCTCCAGTTCGAACTCATTCCGGCTTTAGCTGTTTTGTTTCCTAACCCACAAGATCCTGACATACCTAATAACGAGATATGGTTTCAACAAGATGGGGCACCTCCTCACTATTCAATCGCTGTTCGACAATTTCTTGATGCAACTTTTCCCAACAGATGGATAGGACGGAGAGGTCCGATTGAGTGGCCGCCAAGATCACCGGACATAACCCCATTGGATTTTTTCTTATGGGGTTATTTGAAGTCTAAAGTTTATTTGAATAGACCAAATAATATTGATGATCTAAAAGAGAGAATCAGGCAGGAAATAAGACTTATCAGTCCAGAAGTAATGAAAATGTGCAACGGGAAACATTGAATCGACTTCAAAAATGTCTCGAAGTAAACGGACAACAGATTGAACATATGCAAAAATTAAATTAGTAATTACATTTGTGTTTTCATATCGTACCTCTCATTACCCACTATCTCCGTTTCTGGCAATCCATCGAGTTGAGGCATATGGTATGTTCACAAAAAGTGATAAGAATTTATCGTAGAATTGTAAAGTGAAATAATATACAGGGTATTACCTTTAAAAAAACTAATGACAAAGCCATAGCTCTTGAATGAGACACCCTGTATACAAAATTTTTATTGCGAAAAATGCCCAAATAAAATACTAATCGACCTGTCCGAGGATTTTAACATGAAATAGAAACCTAATTTTTTAATGAATTTGTTCCTTTCATCATGAAAGCACTGTATATATTTATATATATATATATATATATATATATATATATATATATATATATATATATATATATATATATATATATGACAGAAATCAGCAAGTCGAAATCATGTCTACACGTTGGTTCTGCAGGATTTGTGAAATCTCTACGTTTCAGATTATCTAACAAAGCTGTCTTTAGGAATCTTGAGGGGTTAGGAGTAACTCGAGAATTTCGTCTCTATATGTCTACTTCATGAAACAAAAAAGAGATCATCCATAAATTGAGTCATAAAAATTCGATGACTTTTGGAACCTTCCGTCCTAGTCACATTTGTATGACCCAACAGACCCTTATTTGACATCACATATCTCTCATTTTTTGTTTAAATTGAAGTTTGAGTTTTCATACTTCAAATTTACAATTCAGAGATTACCAAGGTTATGACTCGTCCCACTCCTTATCACACGATGTGACATATTGTTGACACCCTCCTTCCCCCTTAACGTGTGAAGTAATTCATGGATGGCCACCTCGATGGCCACTAAAAACTAGGAAAAGATGAAAAAAATCCTATTACGTGTTCTCAATCTGCCTACTCCATCAACCGAATTATTTTTTATAGCAAAGTCCATAGTATCAACTGTTTTTTAAATATTTTTATTGTCAATTTCCTGCCTACTCTTCAGTTAACTTTGAAGAGTAGATATGTTGAAGCTTGATTCAAATAGATTTTTGTCTGGTACCAAGAAACATGATAGGTAACTATAATTTGATAACATAATCTTCAACTTATAACCTATATAATTAAGGAAGATTGGAACGAATAATAGCGACTAATTTATAAGTGCATTCAACTAAAATTTTCTCTAGAAAATATCATCGAATCGTTACTGAAATAATTATTGTACATAGGTACCAAAAGATGTAATAATCGCCCACTTGTTGTATAATGATCAACCTAATAATTCTACTGAAGAAATAATAGCACGAACTCCCAATATCAAGTCAACTGAATATTGGAATAATCACAACACTCTCTCATATTGTCACGGTATCAATTGATCTTATCTTCTGTAAATGAGATGATTGCTTGGATGAATGTCGATGCCAATAACGCCAATTCAATTATTTGCAAATAATTCAATTTGCATTTTCAGGAGAGGTGAAGCATACTCGACAAATGTCTGAAACCCTTGTTCCAATTTTCTAATTATAATTGGATGAGGAATTCGAGAGAAGAGTCTAGGCGTTGAAGAATAGGAGAAAAGGACTATTGGAAAACGATTCTCGCTAATTGGGCAGGACCATTGAGCGATGTCTGCAATTTAATTAATTTTTCGACAATTACGGACAATTAACTACCGTTTATATACACCTGAAATCGTAACAAGGAATCTAATTGCCATGAAACGGTCCACGACTTATTTCTGTCGTAATTCGAAGTTAGCAATCGTTAAAGTTTTGTCGTTGTAAAATCGGGAAATTGGAGAATTTGCCTAATTTAAGTATCACCTATTAATTGTTTCGACTTTAATTGTAAGTTTCATTTCGCTGTTGTTTCGTTAATAAAACTACGTTTTAGTTTTTTGCAATTCGTTCATTTATCACCGTTTGTATACTCATGGTGAATTCATTCTTGATCGCACAAAATATATTGGATATATAATTTGAGCTAATTATTCAAAAAGACATTTAACTTTGGTTAATTTATTTCAAACTTATCAAATTATGAATTCGCAGTCTTTTTGCATAATTATATATATATATATATATATATATATATATATATATATATATATATATTTATATATATATGAAACTTTTTGATAATTATTAGCAATAACAGGCTTGGTGAATCTCAAAAAAACTCGATTTTATTAAAAAGTTGACGTTTCGCCACGACATTCGTGGCTTTTTCAAAACTTTTGAAATATTGAAATTTTTTTGAAAAAATTTGAATAGTTAAAAAAGACTACTATGTTTCAACAAAATTTTTTTGGCTGTGGCCGTTCTCTGTTATTCATTACGTGCTATTCAGTCCAATATTAACATTCAAATCTGTTATTATTAGATGGTAAGGGAAACCACAAAAACCTTTACCCACCTAATGTTCGAAATAGGTTCAAATTATTTTGATTTTGAAAAGTCAAAAATAGGGTACTATTTATCTTTTTTTTTTATTACGGCTGTGGCCGTCTTTTGTATTCGATTGTTGGATTTGTCTTTAAAAAGACATTACTTGTAATTTTGGAGATCACAGGTTCTAAAATTATTTTATTTTTTAGATTCACCAAGCCTGTTATTGCTAATAGTTATCAAAAAGTTAAAAATAGTTCACAGGCAACAAGAATTCAAATATATATATATATATATATATATATATCTATAAATATATATATATACATATATATATATTAATATATATATATATATATATATATATATATATATATATATATATATATATTCTTTGGGAGCTAATCACGTTTTTTACTACAAATGCTCAATTAACTCAGCACTCAACAGATTATCTGGTTTAATTTTTCTATGATAGCTAATTAACGATAATAAGATGGTCTTTCATTTGACACATCTACTTTTCAACTAAAATACTTCAAATAATCATTGACAAAGTATACAAGACATTTATTCAAAGTGTACAAGACATTTATTTATATACAAATTTTATTATAATGATAAGACGCAATTTTTACAATATCGAAACTTTCAATTTGTCCTTGTAAATAAATTTAATTTTTCGGCTAGGATTCCAATTCTGTCTTCATACGAGTTATTTGTAATTTTAATTGGTAAATGAATACTGTTAATTTTAATGTAAGTTTTAGTTTGAAATTCCTTCAATATTTGAACAAATTTAAAAATATCCGGATAAGGTGCATAAAAACTTTTAGTTAAATCAGAATGAAAGGATTCACAGCAATTTGTTGTTCTGTAACTACTAGCTTCAGCACAAGCCCAAATTTTAGGAGGAAATTTAGAATCCCCGTCTATATAATTATCAACAATATAATCAAAATAATTTCCCAATCTTGCGTCATTCGTCAACATTTGATCAAAATCAAAGGCAAAACAGTCCCCCACTGTTTCTGGCTCTAAAAATGTCAAGCCAAGTGTCCAATGTGAAATACTTCCAATAAGTGAATCATTGTTTTTGCATTCGGACATCAACCCTAAACTTTGGATTTTTCTAATCCAAGTTTGTCTTGATGAAATCTGCATCCTATAATTTTTGTTTCTGATCACATTAATCTTATGGATAAATGAATATAGAGTTTTCGAAATCCGATACAACTTCAGCAGGTTCAAATGGATATCCTTGTTTTACGCATTCTTGGCTTACGATTTCAAAACATTTTAAATATGACTTGTGCGACTTATTTGGCAATAAACAAAAAACAAGAAGAACTTGGTGGTCGTTTTGCATACCGTGTATAGCAAACAACTGTAAAAAGAATTTTGAGGCATATTTAAAAGTGCCATCTACATATCTTGTTTTACACTGAACTAGAAACTTTAAATTAGTAACACAAAAAAAAATTACAATGTTTGATTCGAAATCATTCGCTAGTAGAAAATTTTCTCCCTCTTTGAACGTTTCAATCGACATGTCGTTCAGAACAGTTTGTAGCTCACCAATATTTTTCGGTAATTTTGGCAGTTCTTTTCTTCTAGTTTCATACACACGTCTGCGTATGTGGTGTATGTCCTTGGTTGTGAACTTGTCTAGTGTTAAGGGTGACTGAAGCAATTTTCGATGAATAAGTTTTGCCGGTTTTTCACATTTATCGTCGGAAGTATTTGGCGCTGCAGTGTTGTTGAAGATTTGTGATTGTGATGCGTAGGTTTATCTATATAAAAAAACAACAAAATTCAGGAAATTGTTGAAAAAATAAACAAATCTAAGATAAAAAAAATTGTTATCCCAAGTAACATTAACGCTCTTATTCCGATCTTCAAGATCAAATTGTTACTTGGGATTGCTTTCTCCAGTGGCGAAGCCTAATGACATCAAAATCGTTATTTACAAAATCTATATTGCCCCAAAATTGTCTTCATTCCTTCATCGGTGAATAAATTGGAAATACAGTTTTTATTAGTACACCTCCACTTTATACCAAGTTTTTCAAAGGCTGAACACATTTCCGGGTGAGCGTTGTAAAAGTTATAAACTTTTTTTCATCCCTATGAGATAGAACCAGTCTAATATATATATATATATATATATATATATATATATATATATATATATATATATATAATATATATATTATATATATATATATATAATATATATACTATATATATATATATATATTATATATATATATATATATATATATATATATATTATATAATATATATATATATATATATATATATAAAGCAGTGGCGGCTCGTGAGGTTTTGGTTTGAGGAGGCTACAAGAGGTGTTAAAAAATACACCATAGGCGAGAAATTTTTGAGCGTTTGTGAAAGTTATGAACTTTTTTTCATCCCTATGAGATAGAACCAGTCCTAATATATATATATATAGTATATATATATATATATATAAATATAGTATATATATATATGTATATATATATTATATATATATATATATATAATATATTATATATATATATATATATAATATCTATATATATATATATATATATATATATATATATATATACATATATATATATATATATATATATATAATAATATATATATATATATAAAGCAGTGGCGGCTCGTGAGGTTTTGGTTTGAGGAGGCTACAAGAGGTGTTAAAAAATACACCATAGGCGAAAATTTTATAATTTAAAGAAAATCAAAGTAAAACAAGCACCCTGAGCTATTAATTTGTTTTCACTTTCGAGTGTCTACCTTGAGCTTGAGACCTACAACTCCTATTTAGAATATTCACAACAACTCTTCTCAGCCAATTAATCAATTCATCTATTCATCAAATTTTTTTTTCTTTCTCAAAATAGGTACCTACCTACCTACTTAACGAATTTGTTAACAGCTGGTGAGAGCAAATAAAAAGTTATTATATATTTTTGAAGACTAGCGGGATTCTGCGATCTTTAACGTTAGCAAAATGATCTATAATATCCTCATAAAATTTTTTGTCCTTCGCGAAAAGTTTTACCAATTTCTTTTCAATAGACAACAAACTAATATTTTTCAAACGATCCTGGCTCATTGAATTTCGTAAATAAGTTTCAATTCTCTTAAGAGTGGAAAACGAGCGCTCTACGGAAGCCTATGTCACCGGGATAGAAACAATTAGACATAAGAGTTTATAAACTTGGGGTAAATATTGATTCAAATCATTATCAAAAAGGTATTTAATAGTCATCACATGATTTTCATTTTGTCCCAAGATTTCATTGTCATTATAAACAACACACAGTTTACTTTTTATGGCCACCTTTTAAAAGAAAAGTTTATTTTTGACATAAATTTTCCAAAAGGTTATCTGGAAAATTAGCCGAAAATCCGGTGAACGAATTTTTATTGAGTAAGTCGAAGAAATGCAGTTCTTTCAAATCAGAGAACCTTATTTCTATTTGATCCCTAATAGTATCCAAAATTTCATAAAACATTTGCTTATAGTGAAGCTCCATATCTGCGTAACTGAATTTCTTTCGTTTTGGGCTAAATTGAGTCGTATCATCAGTAGTTTGAAATACAGAAAATAGTTTTTTGAAATAAACTTCTGCACGAAATTCTGAAATTTTTTCCAAAAGAAACTTAGCCGATTTCGTGAGTAAATTACATCTGAAAACTTGTGCTGTAAGATTTGAAAAACTATTTCTGTTTGTTCAAAAATTAATTTAAAGATGTTTAAAAAATATATAAATTCCTTATCTTGTAAGTAAGATATTAATCCGCGTGCGGTATTTAAAGTTATTTTATCGGTGAAAAATTCCTCACTTTCAACTATAGAATTAAATCCTCAAATCCTAAACGGCCCCAAACAGAGACATTTTCCCTAGTAAAAAGTAAACACTGCCAACAAAATAATTTATTTTTTACCTGTGATCCGGTTAGCAAGGATGTTTCTTATAAATTCATGTATTAAAACCGCGGTTTTGTTGTCTGTTAAGCTGCTCCAAATTGTTTAATTCAGGGGTAGGTCGCAATGTTTTTAACAAACCTTTATCCTCATAACTTAGTTCACTAAAGTTATGAGATATCAAATATTCCACTAAGTCACCATTGAAATTTTTGAAATTAACTTCAGTAACCAAACTCATTTTAAAACAATACGCGAGCAATATAAGTAAACACGCTGCTGTTTTCGGGCATTAGTAACTACGATCACACTACGATTCAATTAATGCTTTCCAATGAATTCACTCGATGTCACGCGAAATTCTGTAGTTGTGATTGGTCGACATTTTATGAGACTGGGTCTCTATCGGTGTTGCCATTTACATGTGTTTTGCTTTTCTATTGCAATGGAGTATTCATTCGGAGTATTTGCACCGTTGTTTGCTTTTCTGTGGCAGGCATAATGAACGTTGAGAATATACCTTTCTAAGACTCCGCAGCGTTGCCACAAATCTTGAAATGAATGAAATGCAGTAAATGTAAATACCATTATATAATGTAGGTTGAAAGGAAGGTAGGTGCATAAAATAATATGATTTTGATTAGTATGAATATGCTGAATGCTGACTATTCAATATAATATATTAGTGATACACGGAATATTAATGAGGAGGAGGCTTAGCCTCCTTAGCCGCCTTTGAATAGCCGCCCCTGATATAAAGAATTATACGTTGGGAAATTAATATCGAATCAATGACACGGAATTCCCATTCTTCGGTTAAGGGTGAATGTAAATAGAAAATGATATCGACTCCACAAAAAGACCTTATAGTTGCTGAGAAGTGCATTCATGACATGCGAACAAATCACAGCGCCATCATTAGTGCTGTTCTTAAAGACTTTTAGGTGGTTATGTGGATTCTATGTCGTTTCCCACTCGATCGATGGACGGAATATTACTGATGCGTTTGCCGAAGAGCGAATCACACTGCCGAGTGTTTTTCCATCGTGTGTGGCACGGATGTCGAATTTTCTAATATTCTCTTCTGAAGTATGAATGGGAATTCCATGTCGTCAGATCTCATGAAACTAGATCCATTGGAGGGTTGGTTTGATTAATCATAAATATTTCAAATGAATTTCCAAACGTATTAACATTTTTATCATACACGCTGTGCCTGTTCAGAGCAAATACCTATAAATTATACCTATAATATAATAAATACCTAACATATAAATAATTGATTTTACCGAAAATATTCAATAGAAGACTAATACTTTTTTCGTTACTATGGAGACCATTGGTATTGTAGAAAAGTAAAATTAAATATAGTTCTCCATTCTTTTGACAGTTGCGATACGCAAACCGCCTTTTAGTTGATTCATGTTTAAACCCTCGATTTTCTATAAAACGGTAAATAAGTATGTATATTATATATATACAGGATGATTCATTAATATGTGTAAAAATTTTAACAGGGAAATTTTGAGCTCAAAATATGAAGATCTAACCAAATTTGCTTATACAAAATATTTCTCCTTGCTGATTTACAGGGTGTTTTATTTAGATGATTAAAAATTAATTTTGTTCATTACTTTAATGCTGCTTGACATTTCTTTATGATATTTGGCAGTAAGTTAAGGTAGTTTGGGACACATCAAATAATAGTGAAGAAGACTTTCTCGCTATCACCAGTGGCGTACGGTAAGGGCACGGGAAGAGTTTTCGTTTCCTAAATTCTATATAAATAAGGCACTCTTTTTTCGTAACGCTAGAGCAACTATTTTTCAAGATATTTAACGTTGAACATATCGCTGCATAATTCTTTTGATTTTTATGTACTTTTATGTCTACTTTACTATTATTTGATGTGTCCCAAACTACTTTAACTTACTGCCGAATATCATAAAGAAATATCAAGCAGCATTAAAGTAATGAACAAAATTTTTAATAATCTGACTAAAACACACTGTATATCAGTAAGAAGAAATATTTTGTATAAGCAAATTGGGTTAGATCTTCAAATTTTGAGCTCAAAACTTTCCCGTTGAAATATTTACACATATTAATGAATCACCCTATATATATATATATATATATATAATTGAATTATTAATTGCCGAATAATTTAAATAAGTTTGATAAAGTTTAATGGGAACTCAGCAAGGGCATCAAAAGTCAAATCTTTTAAGCTATACCAATATATTTCGACAGTACATTGCTGTCTTCCTCAGGGTCTAAAAACAAAATACAAAAATTATGTAACAAAGCACATTTTAGATTTCAAACCACTTACAGCTATTGATCAGTAAGTAAACTAAGCATAAAAAACATTAAGAGTATCAATTATTTAGCCTAAGGCTGCAACGACTACAACAAAACTTGGAAAAAAATATATATGTCACGAGAATTAAAAGAACAAAAGTACAGGTTAAACTTATGTCAGAGTAACTGAACACTTCTATGGTCTTACACAGCGCATGGACTAGTCACAGAACATAACATTATCACTTACGACCACTTCTTTTTATTGTCACATTCGAGTATGTTACAATATATATTACTTAGTTGTCTAATATCTCCTTGTTCATTGATGGCACCCGAACCATATTTACTAATATAACACATCTCCACAAACTTCCTATTCTTTCGTTTCTTTTCTTTATCCAGAATTTGGATGTTATCAAAATCTACATTGTGTCCCAATGTTCTAATGTGTTTGGCTAAGGCACATTTCTCTGGGTGTAATCTTGCATCACTCTTATGCTGTGTAACTCTTTTTTTGAGTTGTTGTTCCGTTTGTCCTACATATATCATATCACAACTTGTGCAATTGATTTTATAGATTAAGCAAGATTGTCTATCAAATGGAACCTTGTATTTTGGTTTTTTGAAAAGGAGTTGGTTAGATTTAGCGATGCCATACGCAATTTTTACCTTTCCATTGTCATTTACAATATTGTTAATCTTGTTGGTAAGTCCCTCTATATAAGGTAGTGTCAACCATGGTACACTCGTGCTATCTACTATATTAGGATTGATGCTTGTTGTATTATCTCTTATAGGGATATTGTTAAACAATCTATTTAGGAACTGTTTTGGGTAACTGTTCGTCAACAGGATGTTATACAATCTTCTCAGTGTTTCAGGCCTTTTTTCTGTGTGAGTAATACGTTTGACTCTCCTAATCATCCCCATAACAAAATTAGTCTTCATATGCAGAGGATGGTATGAATGGAAATTTAAATATTTCTCTGAACTAGTTGGTTTTATATACCAATCTGTGATTACTTTATTGTCAGTTGTTCTTTCAACTAAAGTATCCAAAAATGGAACTTTATTGTCTGTTTCCGTTTCTATGGTGAAAGATATAACATTAGGGAAGACCTCGTTAAATGTTAGTAGGAGGTTGTCAACCGCTTCTTCATGTACCGATGTTAGCAAGTCATCCACATATTGGTACATAAATGCTACCTTAACATTGTCCTTATTCGATGCTTTCTTTATAAGAGTTGTCATAATTATATTTGCGACTATTGGGCTAAGTTTACTACCCATGGGACAACCTTTTGTTTGTTTGTAGAAGGTATTTTCAAAAACAAAGTAATTTGACCCGAACAAAAACTTCAGGACTCGTAGGAAATCTGTTTTTGGAATCTGGCAACAACGTTCGATACGTTCCCACGATAATACATATACACTCCTCAATAAAGATCCCACAGATGCTATTATGAAAAGAAACAATGAACTGTCAAAGGAACTGGTTAGTAACAAGTATATCACTACATTTGAGTCAAAAAAGATCAATACTTATGCAGCACAACCACCAAATTTTTATATCACAATAAAGATTCATAAAGAAAATTATCCAGGTAGGCCAATTGTGTCCACAGTGAACTCACCCACAACGAATATGAATGCTTTTATAGTGAAGATACTCAAAGCATCCTTTGCCGATTTCTTCGAGTTTGCTGTGGTTGACTCTATTACATTTGTAGATAAAATTGCTGAAATTACGTTGCCTAGTGGATACGTACTTGTTTCTCTGGATGCTGTGTCACTCTTCACAAGCATAACATTAGAGCTGACATTGGAGATAATAGAAGAACATTGGGAACGTATCGAACGTTGTTGCCAGATTCCAAAAACAGATTTCCTACGAGTCCTGAAGTTTTTATTCGAGTCAAATTACTTTGTTTTTGAAAATACCTTCTACAAACAAACAAAAGGTTGTCCCATGGGTAGTAAACTTAGCCCAATAGTCGCAAATATAATTATGACAACTCTTATAAAGAAAGCATCGAATAAGGACAATGTTAAGGTAGCATTTATGTACCAATATGTGGATGACTTGCTAACATCGGTACATGAAGAAGCGGTTGACAACCTCCTACTAACATTTAACAAGGTCTTCCCTAATGTTATATCTTTCACCATAGAAACGGAAACAGACAATAAAGTTCCATTTTTGGATACTTTAGTTGAAAGAACAACTGACAATAAAGTAATCACAGATTGGTATATAAAACCAACTAGTTCAGAGAAATATTTAAATTTCCATTCATACCATCCTCTGCATATGAAGACTAATTTTGTTATGGGGATGATTAGGAGAGTCAAACGTATTACTTACACAGAAAAAAGGCCTGAAACACTGAGAAGATTGTATAACATCCTGTTGACGAACAGTTACCCAAAAAAGTTCCTAAATAAATTGTTTAACAATATCCCTATAAGAGATAATACAACAAGCATCAATCCTAATATAGTAGATAGCACGAGTGTACCATGGTTGACACTATCTTATATAGAGGGACTTACCAACAAGATTAACAATATTGTAAATGACAATGGAAAGGTAAAAATTGCGTATGGCATCGCTAAATCTAACCAACTCCTTTTCAAAAAACCAAAATACAAGGTTCCATTTGATAGACAATCTTGCTTAATCTATAAAATCAATTGCACAAGTTGTGATATGATATATGTAGGACAAACGGAACAACAACTCAAAAAAAGAGTTACACAGCATAAGAGTGATGCAAGATTACACCCAGAGAAATGTGCCTTAGCCAAACACATTAGAACATTGGGACACAATGTAGATTTTGATAACATCCAAATTCTGGATAAAGAAAAGAAACGAAAGAATAGGAAGTTTGTGGAGATGTGTTATATTAGTAAATATGGTTCGGGTGCCATCAATGAACAAGGAGATATTAGACAACTAAGTAATATATATTGTAACATACTCGAATGTGACAATAAAAAGAAGTGGTCGTAAGTGATAATGTTATGTTCTGTGACTAGTCCATGCGCTGTGTAAGACCATAGAAGTGTTCAGTTACTCTGACATAAGTTTAACCTGTACTTTTGTTCTTTTAATTCTCGTGACATATATATTTTTTTCCAAGTTTTGTTGTAGTCGTTGCAGCCTTAGGCTAAATAATTGATACTCTTAATGTTTTTTATGCTTAGTTTACTTACTGATCAATAGCTGTAAGTGGTTTGAAATCTAAAATGTGCTTTGTTACATAATTTTTGTATTTTGTTTTTAGACCCTGAGGAAGACAGCAATGTACTGTCGAAATATATTGGTATAGCTAAAAAGATTTGACTTTTGATGCCCTTGCTGAGTTCCCATTAAACTTTATCAAACTTATATATATATATATATATATATATATATATATATATATATATATATATATATATATATATATATATATATATATATATATATATATATATATATATATATATATATATATATAATCTCTTGATAATTATTAGCAATAACAGGCTGGTTGAATCTTAAAAAACTCGATTTTATTAAAGAGTTGACGTTTTACTTCGATATTCTTAATTGAAATTTCTTTGACATTTATTGATGTGAAAAAATTGAAAAAATAAGGCTGCTTTGTCTTGCTAGTTATTTATTATATACTATTCAGTCTAATATTAATATTCAAAAATGTTATGATTAAATGGTAAGGGAAACCAAAGAAAGCTTTACCTACGTAATGTCTGAAAATAAAAATAATAGGGTATTATTTATCTAACAACAAAGAAATGAGTCAAGGGAAAACATTAAAGATGTGGAGTAAAATTATCGGTATAGTACGTTTATATGGAAGCAGCCGTTGACACGTGTTTCGGACTCTTTGGTCCTCATCAGAACGGCGTAGCAAAGCATTGGATTGAAAATTTGAAGATGAAAATAGTACAACAAACAAAATCCTCTGATACGGAAGACAATCACCCTCATTGTGGTCTTCCGTATCAGAGGATTTTGTTTGTTGTACTATTTTCATCTTCAAATTTTCAATCCAATGCTTTGCTACGCCGTTCTGATGAGGACCAAAGAGTCCGAAACACGTGTCAACGGCTGCTTCCATATAAACGTACTATACCGATAATTTTACTCCACATCTTTAATGTTTTCCCATGACTCATTTCTTTGTTGTTAGATAAATAATACCCTATTATTTTTATTTTCAGACATTACGTAGGTAAAGGTTTCTTTGGTTTCCCTTACCATCTAATTATAACATTTTTGAATATTAATATTAGACTGAATAGTATATAATAAATAACTAGCAAGACAAAGCAGCCTTATTTTTTCAATTTTTTCACATCAATAAATGTCAAAGAAATTTCAATTAAGAATATCGAAGTAAAACGTCAACTCTTTAATAAAATCGAGTTTTTTAAGATTCAACCAGCCTGTTATTGCTAATAATTATCAAGAGATTAAAAATAGATCACAGGCAACAACAATTCGAATAAATATATATATATATATATATATATATATATATATATATATATATATATATATATATATATATATATATATATATATATATATATAAACTCTCTCAACTGATGAATATAATATGTTATATCTGGTATTTTATATCTCATATAATTGATATAAAATCGAGTAATTACGCTGAACTTCCAAAATTTCTGCTCAATTGCTCATCATTAAGGTAACTCCCTAAGTCGGCAACTACATAGAAAGTTTTGACTTATTTTTTAATTTAAATTGCAGAATAGTGCCTTGAAATTTTCTTCGATACTTCTAAATTAGTTGAATAATATATGACATTGGGTAAACTTGGTATCATTAGTTAGTTCTCCACTTATATTCTGCACAGTCGGAAGAAATTTTCGATTATTGGAAAAGTTGAGTACTTATTTCCACCAATTTTGACATGAAGTCTCAAATGGAGCGTTCTAACTAGAAAAGAAAATTGACGAGTGCAAGTTTACTAAGTTTTTCTATTAAAGTCATGTTTGTCGAATAACTTCGTCACTACGGAAAGTATATCACCGTTAAAAGTTTTTCTTCTTCTATTTGTATTTTATTGATGAAGCTAATAAATACCACGAGACTGGATGTGATCGAGAAAAACGGATTATGCGTATAAGAAAGAAAATCTTTCATTTTATAAGAGTAGTCATGCAAAGAAAAGGTAGGAACATTAGTTAAAATTTGCACGTATACTTTATCTACATGTGATAAAATTTGAAATGTCTATTTCTAAAATTATCAATAGTGAAAATACTCTTCAGTATTATCTTAGTTACGCCTTAAGTAATTTTTGTTATAAATTTTATTGAATTTAAACTAGTAATAATTCAGTTAGAATGTTTTAAAGTTTTTCATAGTGCACTGTAATAAGGTCCAGTATTTCGAAACCAATTCGATTTTTTTCACTGAATAACTGATATTGACTATTTTTTTAAACTTTATATATCGGAGTTATAAAACATAAACCATGGAAATTACCACGATAAATCAGAATATATTAATAAAAAGACATTGAACCTATAAATGAGGCTTATCAAGCAAACAATAGCGGTGTTGTCATGATTACATTGTTACTATAGAGAAAATTCGGAACGCCATTTTAATATCCGAGAATGAATGTAATAAATGAGAGAGTTATAAATAAAGGTAATGTATACCAATTTCCAACATAAATCATCAAGACACAATGCAAAAATTGAGTGTTTTTATCCATTTTTAATCTCCTCCGAATGATAAACGAGCTAGGAAGAGGAAAAATACATTTTACGAAATGACAAATATTTAGGGGAATTCGGAAATGAAATACGAATCTCAGTTCAACCAGGAGCGGGATCAGACGCTATCAATAACTCCAAGCTTACGAAAATTTATATTATATAGAAAATAAAGGCTATCAAAATATATAAAGGTTGGATTAGTGTGACAATATATACTAATGTAAAATCATTTGAATTCTTTTAATTGAAGTTATTTAGTACATACACACATAAAGACACAAGTCTGGCGACAAGGTATTTTTTTTTGAAACGATTGAACGTATAATTATCAATTATTATCATAATATATATATATATATATATATATATATATATACATATATACATATAGTATACTATATATATATATATATATATATATATATATATATATATATAAATTATATATATATATATATATATATATATATATATATATATATATATATATCTATATATATATATATATCTATATATATATCTATATATATATATATATATATATATTATATATATATATATATATATATATATATACCGGGTAGCGAGAAAGTCTGGCGATTTTCTTTGAAACGATTGAACGTATAATTATCAAGTTTTAGGGTTATGCACAGGATTGTATTTTCTGCTTTTCAGAGATCCTGACAAACTTGAGTTACGTCAGCATTCAGTGTACCGCCGCCATCTTGAATTTTCCAAATAGCACCGTAGGTCGAGTGATATATCGTAGAAAAGCTTATTTCGTCCTCTTTTCAAAAATGCAGAATACGTACCACATTACTAAAACAATAAGAGAAACAATTTTTCAAGACATACAATATGTAATTTTTCAATTCATACTAACTAACTAAAATATCAATAGTTTCCTTATAACAGGAGCTTACAATGTTGGCCACCTGTGTCTTAGCAATAATACAATCTGTATTTGAAGCTTCGAATAGAATTGTTTATCATTTATGGAGAAATTGTTTGTATCTCAAGACATTTGAGAGTTTTTGAATGAATCATGTCTGATATAAAGTGGAGTGAAGTCGGGGGATGTTGCCAGCCACTTAATCACACCTCTCCAAACAATCCATCTCTGAGGGAAATTTGAAGAAGCCGTTACTCGATGAAAATCAATTGTTAGAATGTTTGAGAAATGAAACTCTGAGTCAATCATTAAACTCATAGTTTAATTTCTCAAACATACATATAAATATTTAGATACATATTTCCCAAAACTTCAATAATAGGCGTTCTATTGTGGGGAAAAAAATTGGTTATAATAATTTTCACCTGGGACAAAAAAAATACAAAACATTCGAGATTTGTACAGCGACTCAAAAGTAAAACATTGTGAATTCAAGGAGCTAAGGTATTCAAGAACTTTTGAAAACTTGTGTTTTCAATAAAACTTGCTTTCTCGAAATTCGTTGCTACTCTCTCAAGGGATTGATCATGTTCCAAACTTCGGTTGAAATATTAACAATTTCGTGCGGAATACAAGTAACTGGTATTCTTGTAGTTCAACTGAGGTACTGAATATCAAATGATTTAATCAGGAGGGACATGAAATCCAGAATTGCATTTAGACTAATTCTAAAAACATTCTCATCTAAACGAGCATGTTGTGATGGTTAGAATATAACAACATTTATATATGTGGTACTCATAAAAAATTATATAATTATCTATAATAAATTATACAAAATATAATATTTTGTCAGAGTTGAATTGAGTAACAGAACCATCTTAACATTAAAACTGTAGGTAAGTAATAAGGTTATCTATTTCTGTAAATAAAAAATGTGAAAAATTTACATTTTATATAGTTTTAAAATGTCAATTCAGTAATTACATATCTTATAAAATACGTGAAACTAGAATATAGACATCATAATATTTGAACAATTAAAAGTTATGCTCAACATTAAATAAAGACATGACTGTAAGAAGTTAAAAGTGATCTAAATGTTAACTTGTTGAATCGTTTCGGTTAAGAACTTTCGGAAGATTAAAGTTATTATACGATAGAAGAATCTGCTCCTTTGTCAGCATCATCAGAAATTCATAGTTTTTTTAAGGAAAATTAACATTCAGAAACATGTTATTTCTTCATTGTAGCCTGAAAATGATTTCAAACTTTCTTGATAAAATGGAAAGATATAAAAATGTATCCCCTTAAACAAGATTCACCATTGGTTTGAGAAATCACGTCAAAGATTTGATAAGAAAGTAACCGTTATTTACACCTAGATGAAGGGAGAAACTTTGGTGATGATATATATATATATATATATATATATATATATATATATATATATATATATATATATATATATATATATATATATATATATATATAATATATATATATATATATATATATATATATATATATATATATATATTTAAATATATAAATATATATATTAATATATATATTATTATATATATATATAATATATATATATATATATATATATATATATATATATATATATATATATATATATATATATATATATATATTATGGAAAATTAAATAGATTTAATCTTACACTATTGATTACTTTGAGTTATTGAGAGTATAATAAACGTCAAAAAAGAGTTTTCATTCATTTTGATATGTAAAAATGATTCGGAGCGACCTCCTTGAGAATTATTAGAATTTTCCATGACCGTTTTCGAACTCCTAGACTACTATTTTCGAATGTCTAGCTCCCATAGAAACAAATGAGCTGAAAACTAGTATCTAAGATATTTTTTGATGCACAACAAAACTGTCAATATTTGAGTAAATTCAGTCAAAATTTTGTGAACTTCATACTTTGGGGGGAAGTGCAATAGCGGAAGTTATTCGAACTAGTGGTGAAGATGAAGTGCGGAAATTAATTATTTACAAAATATCTGAATTTCAAACTTTTGGGGCTCTTTGAAGAGTGCATGTAGCTTAAACATTTTTGGTGTTAGAGGGTTGAAAAATTGTACGTTAATTGAACTAATGCCAAGAGAGTGCCTTCAGTGATAAACGTTTTTTCTTCTCATCGCCTCCATCTTTATGTAGAGATTTCTTATTTTGCCGTGTTGTTTTAGGATTTGTGAACGTCCACAGATCATCCAAATTGAGTTAGATAGTTAAAGTTTGTTACATAGATTGACTTGATCGTGTTGTGAGTTAAACTATTTTCCTTCTTAAGTGCCGCCATTTCAATTTAGAGATTAACATTTTCTTCTGGATTTTGAAGTTTTGCTTGCCTCCACAGCTTTTGCTGATTTGTTAAAGAATTTGAATTTGGTTGGTGGATTGAGTTAATGGTTTATTATTATTAGAAAGTCTATTTTTTTATATGTTGTTGTTCAATTAGTGTAGGTACTCTTATTATTATTTCAAGTTCAGTAGTTGTTTGCAAGATGTGTACGTAGCGAAATTGTTTGAAATACTAACGAAACAAAAAAAAAGTAAAAGCAAATGTAATTTCATTTCAATTTATGCTGGAATGTGATTTTCTAGATTTTTCTTCAGATCCTTTTTTGTTTTTTTTAATTTATGGACTTACACTTTAACACTGGTTCCAAATGGCTCATGGGCTTGTAAACAATGTACATTACCCAACTACTAATTTTGAAAAGAACCACTGAAACACATAGATATACATAAATATCCATACCTAACTCAGGATTCGAGCCCAGCACGCCTGCTCCTCACTCGGTCACTCACTATCTCGAAACTCAAATGTCCTGTTATTGGTAAATGAAAGAAAAATAAGTAACAAGACAACACAGGCAAAATAGTTGAAATATGCATATATATATATATATTTTAAAATTTTTTGAATAGTAGCTTTTCTTGAACCGTTTGTTCATATTTTTAGCTATGTTGTATTCTTGGGTGTGGCAGTTTCTTTTAATACTAACGTTCTTTATATATTATATTGTTTATTACGTTTTAACGTTTCGGCTGTAATTACCTTCATCAGAAAACATTTTAATCTGAAAGTCGAACAGAGACAATCGTAATTTCTTGCAATACATTGGAAATAACAGAGTTAGTAATGACTCACCATTATATTAATATTTCAATTATTATGTAAACGATAAATAAGAATTCTCTTCACACACACACACACACACACACACACACACACACACACACACACACACACACACACACACACACGAAACATTTAAAATATTTAAAATATAACATTCAATAACAAAATAAGGTATCACTGTGAAGCAGCTGCGGTTGACTGAACGGGACCGATAAGCGGAGTCTTATGCATAGGAGTGAGTGCTAGTTGTATATGTTTTTTATATAGGTACTTATGTATTTTTCTTATTTTTTTTTCGTCAGTTATTTTCATATCAAGTTGTGATATATAGTGCTTTTGTATTACTGGTTACCGATATCTTGCAATATCACTCAAGATCAGTGGTTCTTAACCGGTGGTCCGCGGACCACTGATGGTCCCTGCATGCACTCGAGGTGGTCCGCGAAGCCATCCTAAAAGTATTTAATAAGTCATATAATTGAATAAGTCGCGTTCGGTCATTTCAGCTCCCTTCACTCTGCGCATCTTTTTAATGCATGCAATGCTATGTGATGAATCTGACGTTTGACGCTGTCAATTACTTGTATTTGCTCGATTTCTGCATGACAATGAAGCATCAAAAGAAGAGTAACTGTTTTCCAAATGACTGGAAATGAGGCAAAGTGTTGATGTTATGGATGAAATAAGTCTATATTTTGAGGAATATTGTCTTCAGTGGCAAATGCTTGCGGGAATTTGAACGGAAGGTGCTCCTGCTATGCTTGATTCCCGCTCTGGTCTTGCTGCTTTGAATAAACGAAAAATCCATCTGCAAGATCAACACATCGCGTTGGTTTTTGCCAATCATTGGCTGCCAAAAAAACCTCCCAGGACGCTTGGCTATTGCGTTGAAAATAGCTATAAAAGTTGTCTTCATCAAAAAAAGTGCACTAAATACTTGTCTTTTCAAACAATTATGCTCTGATATGAACTCTATGAGCACTAAAGTCTTCTTTTCCACACAGAAGTGCAATAGCTTCCCCAGGAAATATTCTTTCAAGGTTGTATGAACTGAGGGAAGAAGTGAAAATATTTGTAACCAATTATTCTGTTAGGTCAAATATCAACTGAGCTTTCATTATTTATTCATTTATTGATTTGTTTATTTGGTCTACTGCTTCGATAGCGTGGAGTCATTAGCGAACTATAGGTATTTTACACTTTTAAGTACATTTGTATGTTTTTCAGAAATACAAGCATTAACGTATTTTCATAATTTCTATTTAATCTGTCTGCCATGTTATCATCAATTTTCAGAGTTTCCTGTTGAGTAGTTGATCTCTTAGCAGTTGGTGGTTCTTCTTTTTTCATTAGGTAGTCTCGTGCATGTATGACCAGTATTATTTTGTTGATTTTTTTTGCTTCAATTAATAAATGGAACCAAAACCCAACTCCAAGAGTCGGGAAATTTAAAATTTCACGGCATTGACAATATATTTGCATATGAAGGTAAAATAAATGCGTTTATCGTTAGAAGCGAGTTATGGATCAACAAGATCAAAAGTGAAAATATTTTTGCGTTCGATAATTCATATAAAACACTGCCAAGGAAAAAGAAGAATTACAAAACAAACATTATACTCCATTTAACAAATCTGAAAAGCGAGGACAAAAATTATTCAGAAACTGGTTCGCAATCCTTTCATTTTCAGTTTTTGAGTTCTTGATGAAATTGAAGGAAAATTGATGGAAATGCAACACGACAAACAAATTGAGATATATTCCAGGCAAGAATAAATCTCTAAGATTTTTGTACTCAAAAGGTAATTTATTTCCCAAAGATTCAAGATATACCTCATTTGACTTTGTTTTTGTCGACATATTTATATGAGCAGGGGTTCTCGAAGCTTTTTATAATGAAAAACAAGCACCGAAATCTTGCCGACATGTGTTTAGCTTTCAGTAGCACTGAACCAATTATTCAGAAGTTGGTTAAGATTATGCTGTGACAAAAAACCGTTTATTTTCATCGACTTTCATCGACAGAAATTTTGTTAAATGTTCCCTCATTATGAAAAGGTTAACAACCACTGCTCAAGATGTTGGAAGATAAACATGGACCATCAATGTATTTTCCAATCATTTCTGGAGCTGTCTGTTCGCTTAGATCTTTCAAACTTCTCAACGGATTTAATGCGTTTTTCAGCAATAGATAGGTTAATTCAAGACTAAGGTTTATGTTTATGAAACATACATATAATAGTACAAAAAAGCCAAAAATTATATTTGTCCTCCCTTGAATCGCAAATGCTGGCCGAACCTTCGGAGATAGATTAAATTAATGTTCTACGAGCTATTTTATACAATACCCCTGAATGATACTTCAGGGGTGATCGATAATCGAATGACCCTACTCAGAGGAAATACTGAGCGAATACCAATGTGGATTCAGGAAGAATAGATAACCACGGACCACCTGTGTACGTTAAGACAAGTACAGGAGAAATGCTATGAATATAACATAGATATGCATTATCTCTTTATAGATTTCAAACAGGCATTTGACAAAGTACACAGGGAAAAATGATACAAAGTCTAACTCTCCTAGGCATACCCCGAAAATTAGTAAAAATGGTGGAAGTTATCATGACCGAATCGACAGCAGCTATAAGAGTAGAACAACAGCTCAGCGCAGAATTTAAAGTGGAAGTCGGGGTAAGACAAGGAGACGCTATCTCGGCAGCTTCCTGGCTTTTCAACCTGGTGCTGGAAGCAGCTATCAAATAAATCGATAGAACTGGAAGCATCTTAAATGAATCCACACAAATACTTGGGTATGCGGACGACAATACAATAATTGCACGTGACCCCGCCTCACTGAATCGAATCGTCAAAGACCTTGAGCCACAGGTAAACAAAGGAGGCCTGCAAGTGAACAAAGACAAGATGAAATATATGTACTGCTGCAGGAAACCCCCAATACAACTGCCAAATATTAATATAAACGGCGGTCTGATCGAAAGCATCAAGGCCTTCAATTTCCTTGGCACGAAAATTACTAATGATGGCAACGTCCAAGATAAAATAATTATGCCTATCTAAAACTAACGAGGAGCAGTATACTAAACAGAAAATCTAAGATCACAATCTATAAAACACTTATAAGACCAGTAGTAGCCTATGGGTGTGAAACATTATTTGAAAGAAAGATCCTTAGAAGAATATACGGCCCAATACATGAAAACGGTATGTGGAGAATAAGGATGAATCACGAAATTGATGCACTTATAGAAGGAGAAGATATAGCAAGATACATAAAAAGTCAAAGGATAAGACGGTTAGGACATGCATACGGGATGGGGGAAGAGAGAACTGTGAATAAAATCCTTGAATGGAAACCTCAAAATACAAGACCGAAAGGGCGACCCAAGAAAAGGTGGATAGACGATATGGAGGAACACCTAAAAACTCTGAGAATAGGAAACTGGAGGAGAATAGCGGTGGATAGAACCAGATGGAGGAACATAGTTGAGTAAGCCAAAACCCACCAAGGGTTATGAGCCAAAAGAAGAAGAAGACAGTATCATTCCTTACTTATCCAATTGAATTCATTGCATACGTTACATGTGGTTCAAAACTGCCCTCAACAGCATGTCATTAAAATGGAAATCTAAGAAGATATCGGAGATATAAAAAAAGAGACAAAGCGGCTGGCGGGCCGTACGTTTCGTCGCGGTTGGCGGCGGGGGTCGGGCGCGGGGTGTGCCGTTGCCGTGTGCCTATATCGCACGCGTCTATCGGTGTTTTCCAGCCAGTATATATATATATATATATATATATATATATATATATATATATATATATATATATATATATATATATATATATATATATATATATATATTCACAGATTGATTTTGTTGAACCATATTTGACTATATTGGACCGATATTTTCACAGGTTGTGTGGTTAATAAATGAATACTTTAATTTAGATGTTTCTATTAGTATAAATAACGTTTCAGTCGTCACTGCGACCTTTTTCAAATTATGTCCTACGTTTATTGTTCTGGTCACTAAAATATAAAAAAATTACGTTTTACCTTGAAAACAATAAAATACACATACACTTACACACATAAAAAAAAAACAAAAAACAAAAAAAACAACTAGAATGTCTCATAAAAAATAATACACAATACAGATTATAATTTTGTTGTTGATTGATCGAGGTGTCAACGCAGACTGCACCCCTCCTTCCCAAATATACTGTGCTCTTTGCGCATTTATAATAAAGATTTCGGACACTAACTTCACAAACAGATTTGCCCTGAGATATTTTATTTTAGTTGTTGAGGATGTTGTTGCAGATCTTGCTAAGCCCCTGTATTTCAGTTTTATCATTGACAGCACTTGGATTACTCTTGATGAAAATCATACCATATATTTCACGTTTTCTTCGATGGCATTCAGTTTTTAGGATCTTAACCGCTGTGAAATTAAAACTATGATTCAACATTAGTTGGTGTTTTTTAAGCGCGGTAGAATTTTTATTATCGTACTTGTGCCCGTTTATCCTGTTTTGTAGATATTGACATATTCGTACGAAGAAATAAAAACTGATCCCACAAACGTCTATCAGAAAAAAAACAACGAACTGATAAAAGGATGGGAAAAAAAGAACTATATTTCCCCTGACACTGCAAAAACACTCACAATACAAAATGCCTTACAACCCAGAATATATGGTCTACCCAAATTGTACAAAGCAGGAAAACCACTACGACCTATAGTATCCTGCATTCAATCTCCTTTTAACAGTCTTGCCAGTTATCTCAAAAACATTTTAACAAAAGTGGCATACAAGAACGACTACTACATTAAAGACTCATGGAGTTTTAAGGAAAAGATTCGCAATGCGATTATTCCCGCAGGATATATCTTGGCTTCACTGGATGTAGTCTCGCTTTATACCAATGTTCCAATCAATACAGCCTTGCATGTAATAGAAAAAAAATGGCCCGAAATAAGGTGTTTCACTGACATCCCTATAAAAGACTTCTTGGAAGCTGTCAAGATCACGATTACTTCAACTTATTTTAAATACAACAATAGCTTCTACAAACAAATTGAGGGTTGCGTAATGGGGTATCTATATCAAGTATAGTTGCACAACTTGTGTTAGAAGATCTGGAAAACGAAGTAATTCCTAAATTAGACCTCAATATACCATTTTTTTACAGGTATGTGGACGATTGCATCACAGCAATTCAAAGCAATAAGTTGAACGACGTGATAAACATGTTCAATAACTATCATATAAAATTGAAATTCACCAGTGAAACAGAGCAAGATAACAAGATCAGTTTCTTCGACATTACACTGCACCACAAGGACAACAGCATAGTTACAGAATGGTATACTAAACCGACGTGGTCAGGACGTTATTTGAATTTTGATTCTCAGCACCACATTTCACAAAAAAAGCGGTAATCATTGGTCTTGCCGATCGAGCAATAATATTAAGCGATCCAGAATACCAACATCAAGCAATAAAAAAGCGAAGCAAGTACTGTTTGACAACGCTTACCCCCCAAAAATGGTACATGCAATTTTCCAACAGAGAATTGAGAAACACAACACACATTTGGAAACTAGTGAGAACAGAAGTAGGGAAACAACGTGACGAAATTTGTGTCCATACCTTACGTTCCTAATCTATCAGAGAACATCGAAAAACTCCTCAAAAAATACGACATTAAGTTGAGTCATAAAGGATACAATCTCCTACAATGCATATTCAGTCAACTAAAAAGCAGTATACCAACTAATAAGAAGACTCATACTGTATACCAAATACCGTGTGGAAAATGTTCTGGAGTATACATTCGACAGACTTGTCAATATCTACAAAACAGGATAAACGGGCACAAGTACGATAATAAAAATTCCACCGCGCTTAAAAAACACCAACTGATGTTGAATCATAGTTTTAATTTCACAGCGGTTAAGATCCTAAAAACTGAATCCCATCGAAGAAAACGTGAAATATATGAGATGAATTTCATCAAGAATAATCCAAATGCTGTCAATGATAAAACTGAAATACAGGGGCTTAGCAAGATTTACAACAACATCCTCAACACCTAAAATAAAATATCTCAGGGCAAATCTGTTTGTGAAGTTAGTGTCCGAAATCTTTATTATAAATGCGCAAAGAGCACAGTATATTTGGGAAGGAGGGGTGCAGTCTGCGTTGACACCTCGATCAATCAACAACAAAATTATAATCTGTATTGTGTATTATTTTTTATGAGACATTCTAGTTTTTTTTTATGTGTGTAAGTGTATATAAGTATTTAATTGTTTTTGAGGTAAAACATAACTCTTTTATATTTTAGTGACCTGAACAATAAACGTAGGACATAATTTGAAAAAGGTCGCAGTGACGACTGAAACGTTATTTATACTACAATAGAAACATCTAAATTAAAGTATTTATTTATTAACCACACAACCTGTGAAAATATCGATTCTATATATATATATATATATATATATATATATATATATATATATATATATATATATATATATATATATATATATGTAGGCCTCGGTGGACCAGCGGTAATGCGTACCGCCTTGTACCGTTTGTAAACCGAGGATTGTGTGTTCGAGTCCCACCTTGCTCTTGGGTATTGTGTATGTCCGGAATCTAGTGGTTATATAAGATTAAAAATTGTTGGGTAACATACATAGTTTACAAGCCCATTGGCCGTTCGAAACCGGCGTTAAACTGTTGGTCCCTCGAGTTAACAAAAAAAAAAAATTTTTATATATATATATATATATCATATATATATATCATAATATCATATATATTATTATATATATATATATTATATTATATATATATATATATATATATATATATATATATATATACATATATAATATTTTATATATAAATTATTTATTCGAATTGTTGTTGCCGTTGAACTATTTCTAATCTTCTGATAATTATTAGCAATAACAGGATTGTTGAATCTTAAAAAACTCGATTTTATTAAAAAGTTGACGTTTCGCCACGACATTCGTGGCTTCATCAAAACTCTTCCCACGAATGTCGTGGCGAAACGTCAACTTTTTAATAAAATCGAGTTTTTTGAGATTCAACAAGCCTGTTATTGGTAATAATTATCAGAAAATTATATATATATATATATATATATATATATAATATATTTATATATATATATATATACATACATATAGAATTAATAAATTAATACCAGCATATTCAGAATAATTTGAATATAAGTAACAT
Source organism: Cynegetis impunctata (assembly GCA_030704885.1). Taxonomy (NCBI): domain Eukaryota; kingdom Metazoa; phylum Arthropoda; class Insecta; order Coleoptera; family Coccinellidae; genus Cynegetis; species Cynegetis impunctata. The sequence continues at coordinate 58,721 of JARQZK010005130.1, read as the reverse complement.
TGGATTTCCGTCATTAGAAAGCTAGCATATTCATTCGGTTTCACGCTTGACTTATTTCATGTAGCCAATATCAAAAAGCTTTTATATTTAGCAATTTTTTATCGGAGCCAATCAATCATGGTGTCTAAGCGATATCCCTCTCAAGTCGGGAAAATGTCAGCTGCGGAAGAAAAGCGGAACACAAAATTCTCAGCGACAGTTTTCATTAAATGAGGAACAGGTCAGGTCTCATAAAATAAATATAGGCTGTTCACTCGAAAAAATACCTGGTACCATCACTGTTTATGAGATAAATATGACCAAATAATTATATTTGAAAACAGATTAATTGAAAAATTATATATATTTATATATATATATATATATATATATATATATATATATATATATATATTTATGAATGAATACTATGTTTCAATGTTTGATTAATAAGGTACATTATTGTATATACACTGAAATTTCATTCAATGCTAAATAACTTATTGAAATTATTTTCATTTCCAAATAACGGAACCGTACTGGTATAATTTCTGCCTTATTTTTTACTCGATGAGATTATTATCTTGGTATAGCCTGAGAAAATAGCTCGAAATTTAGATAGTTTTGACGAATACATTAGTGTTAAAATCAATACTATATAGACTGATTTTTCCTGTGAATAAATTTCTTCTAATATATATATATATTTTATGTAGGTACTTACAATGGAAAAACAATGACAATGATGTTTCCAAAAGAACTACAGACATATTTTCAATGACGATCTTGTAGAAAGACGTAAGTTGATGAGAAACTCTACAATTTTCACATATAATTACCTTGGTTATATTTCGTAATGTAATTAACATATGCTAATAGCCAAAAATAATCACATTTTGCTTATATATATATATATGTGTATATAATATAAATATATATATATATATATATGTATATATATATAAATATATATATATATATATATATATATATATATGTATATATATATATCTATATATATATATATATTTTATATGGAAACCATATTTTTCCATGGAAATTATTTTTAATGGAAACATCCTTGTAAAATTTGAAGTTGTGAACCGAGTGCAACTTTTTTTTGCTTGAAATGTCAAGTACTAAAAGGTCTACCTTGGGACAAAATGAGAAATGTTCAATCCAATTTTCAGGGCATACTATGATATTTTTTTTAGACGAAATTAAGGATATTTATCAGCGTTTTTTTCATTGAAAAAATTACCACGCCACTTGATTCAGTGTGTTCCTAAATAGACATGACCAAAACTTCATAAAAAAATATTCATTCAGAACAAAGTTATGGGTACTCAAAATCGAAAACTCATACTTAACAGTCACAAAAAAAAACACCCAATATCAACAGATAGCCGAAGAAATTTATTTTTTTATGATTTCAAGAATAAAGTGCCATCAGATAAATACTCTACAAACCTCTCCACCACTTCTAAAGTCATCTCCCGAAAGGCGTATAATTTCAATTTTCACTCTTACGCTCAATCAGTTCCATGGCAACTTAGATTTAAAATGATAAATCTATTAGGTCTTAGTTTTAGTTGATTTGCATAAAAACTTGAATGTAATTCTCCGTTATGGTCCGTGAAAATATTTACGCTATTTTATTGTTGAAATCATCAAAAAAAATATTTCCATAGCTATCTGTCGATATTGGGTGTTTTTTTGTGATTCTTAAGTATGAGTTGTCGAATTTTGAGTTCTCATATCATTGTTATCAATTAATATTTTTTCATGAAATTTAGGTCATACCTATTTAGGGGCACGCTGAATCTAGTGGCGTGGTAATCTTTTCAATAAAAAAACAGAATTTCGACTAAGAAAAAATATCGTAGTATGCCCTGAGAATTGGAATAAACATTTCAAATTTTGTACCAAGGTAGACCTTTTAGTACTTGAAATTTCGAAAAGTGATTGAAATCGGTTCACAACTTCAAATTTTACAGGGGTGTTTCCATTAAAAATGGGTCACACTGTATATATATATATATAAATATATATATATATATATATATATATATATATAAGTAACTTAACAATGGAAAAACAAGGACAATGATGTTTCCATAACAACTATTTTCAATATATTCAATGCCGATCCTGTAGAAAGAAGTAAGTTGATAAGAAACTCTACAATTTTCACATATGAAAAGCCAAAGAAGGCTCGGAATAAAGAAACTTAGTCAATAAGAGCGAGCCTATATAAACTCTCGCAGCCAAAGTTGAGTGTTTGTTGTAAATCACCAAAAATGAGGTGAAGCTGGAGAAAAACCTCTAATACTAGAGAATTCGCCCTTTTCGACGTCCATCGTCAGGAGAAGCAAACTTGATGGATTTTTTTGTGCAGCTCAAAGTAAAAACGTGGAAGAGTCGGAATAGTTTTGTTAAAAAGGAAATGAAAGCTAATACTTCCAGAAATTTTTTTCTGGAGGCAGCAGTCTGTAGTATTTTTGATATATATATATATATATATATATATATATATATCTTTATATATATATATATATCTATAATATATATATATATATATATATATATATATATATATATATATATATATATATATATATATATATATATATATATATATATATATATATATATATATATATATATAATTTTTTTCGTAATATGATCTTGGTGTAAGGTCTCATTAAATGATGCAATTTAGTTGCCGTGCAAATGATTGTGTATTGACGTTTCGACCATTTTATGGCCTTTTTCAAAATCTATAAACTAAAGGACGTATATTACATTAATTTTAACAGTCATCTAAAATATATTCTTACCCTTAACTTAGACAATCAACAAATTAAAATGAAAACATAGAGAATAAAACATTTTTACTACACATATTATCACAGTCAACGGCGTTGCTAGCTCAGTTATTTCTGAACGTATAGCAGAGGAGCATACAGTTTGGTTGTATTATTTACACCTTCCTTGTAAGAAATTCCCTTTTTTTGGTGTTTGCCTAAGTTTTTAATATCTTTGTTTCATTGAAATTGAACGAGTGGTTTTTCATTATTTCATGTTTTGCCAGGGCGGTGGAGTTGTTTCTGTCTTATTTATGGCTCTTCAAACGATTCTCTAGATACTGGCTCGTTTGACTATAAACGCCGTCACATTCGTTACACGGTATTTGATAAACTAAATTACTCATTTTGTCTTTCGGTGTTTTTGTTTTGAGTTTTGTGTAATATTGGATGAAACATAGTAGTCTTTTTCAACTATTCAAATTTTTTCAAATCAATAATTGTTAAAAAAATTACAATATTTCAAAAGTTCTGATAAAGCCACGAATGTCGTGGCGAAACGTCAACTTTTTAATAGAATCCAGTTTTTTGAGATTCACCAAGCCTGTTATTGCTAATAATTATCAAAAAGTTATATATATATATATATTTATATAAAATTAAGTGAACTAGGACATTTATTTGAAACTAATCAAACAAACCTCCTAGCGGAGCTGGTTATAACCACGGGCGTGTTTTCCGTTTAACACGAATAATTCTTACTTATATATATATATATATATATAAATATATATATATATATATATATATATATATATATATATATATATATATATATATATATATATATATATATATATATATATATATGGTAGAAAATCACGATATCACGGTCAGCGATACCATACTTGAAGTAGTGGACGAATACATATACCTGGGACAATTAATACATAAGTCTGGTTCACTACTTCCAGAAATCAACAGAAAAATAAAATTGGCATGGAAAGCATTCGGACAAAATTCAATCATCTTTAAATCAAGAATGCCACTCCGCCTAAAGAAGCGAGCCTTCGATCAGCTGATAATACCAGTCATGACGTACGGCTGTGAAACCTGGGCACTAAAGCAAGAGTTCATAAGGAAACTCCAGGTTGCACAAAAGTCTATGGAGCGGTGTATGCTCGGCATAACAAAGAGGGACCGTAAGACAATAGAGTGGATTAGAGGAAAGACCCAGGTAATAGACGTCATCCACAGAATAAAATCCCTCAAATGGCAATGGGCAGGGCACCTAGCGAGAAGGACCGACAATAGATGGACCATAAGGACAACACAGTGGTACCCAAGAGGCGTCAAAAGGCCAAAGAGGCGCCCCAATATAAGGTGGGATTATGATATCAGGAAAGAAGCAGGAACAAACTAGTATCAAGCTGCTCAACAACGTAATACATGGGCAGGAATGAAGGAAGGATATGCGAGGAGGCTGCACCGTACTTAACGGTAGACCATAGCTGCATATGATGATGATGATGATATATGAATATATTATTATTTAATTCTCTTCTTCCAGCAATAACCAGCCATTTGAATTAGGAAAACGACTTTATTGAAAAGTTTCGTTATGACTTTCTCCAAACTTTTGAAGGATTTAAATTAATTTTTCTACAAGCGTGCGCTTTCAACCCTTTTCCCGCACGCATTTCAATTCGTAAAGAGTCACATTGCCAAACAGTGCGGGAAAAACACCTGCTATTCCATTTCCGCACGCGTTTGCGTGCGGTAATGGAATAGCAGGGATTTTTCCCGCACGCTTTTATTAGAGAATAAACTGAATAATGATATGTCTCTATGCACCGAACGCCACCGACGACGTTACTATGGAAACGACATGTGAATTAACATAATATGTCATTAGTATGAAATTATTTGAATATATCAAATCGAATTTCATCAGTGTGTTAAAATCTCCATTAAAATAAGCGCTTGTAGAAAAAATTTTGTTCCTAACTCGTGCGGAAAGAGTCTTTCCCGCACTCAACTGCTTACCCGAACTCCGCTTCGCGTCGTTCGGGTAACGGCAGTTTCGTGCGGGAAAATATCTCTTTCCGCACTTGTTAGGAAAATAACTATTATCGTACTATATACATATATATATATATATATATATATATATATACATATATATATATATATATATATATAACTACTGAAATATATAAATATATTTATCGTTATATATATATATATATATATATATATATATATATATATATATATATATATATATATATATAATATATATAATATATATATATATATATATATATATATACATATATATATATATATATATATATATATATATATATATATATATATATATATATATATATATATATATATATTTATATATATATATATATATATATATATATATATATATATATATATATAAACATATGAATATATTATTATTTACTTGTTTCATTTTTAGAAATTTTGAATTAGAAAAACGACTTTATTGAATAAATTTCGTTTCATCATAAGTTTCTTAAAACTTGGATTTAAATTCATTTGGCGTTCATAAAATATTGAAAAATTTAAAAGGCATACTATGTTTCTTAAAATATTTTCAGACTTCCAGTCTTCAGTCACTAAAAAATTGCTTATCAGTTCAATATTACCAATCATGTCTGCAAATATTAGATGGTAAGAGTAACCCACTAAACCCTTACCCACATAAAGTGAAAAACAGGTTGTTAATTAGTTGATTTGGGGATATGTCTTCAAAAAAAAGTAATATCGTTTATGTTCTAAAGTATACCTATTCTAGAAAAAACTAATGTTGGGTATGTAATTCATGATTGGTTGGATGATCTGAAGATGCGGATGGAGCTGACAAAATGAACTCTGTTTGGAGGTCTACTAGAAAAAGGGGCAGTTAGTTGAGTGGATGTTATAGAAGAATTTGAGTTAATTCTACTTGAGTTTTTTGAATTAGTTGTTGTTCAGTGCCGAATTAACATTTTTGGTACGTATAGGCTGAAAAGTAGTGGGGGCCTCGTTAAGGGGACGAAAATCCCCAAATTTCACGGTTCGCTATCCTGTGAGTATATATATATATATATATATATATATATATATATATATATATATATATATACCTATATATATATATATATATATATATATATATATATATATATATATATATATCTATATATATAATGAAGTAAAATGAAGGACATTTATTTGAAACCAAGCAAACAAGCTCCTAGCGGAGCTGGTTATACGAGTTCACGAAACATCGAAATACTTCCATACACCTTGGACATATACCGTACAGTGGCGTAGATAGGGGGGGGTCAAGGGGATCAATCCCCCCCCATGAGCCTACGATAATTATAATGGAACTGAATAAAAGTCTTCGTATCTATGTTCGTATTTAATTACTTTACATGAAATTTACTAACCACTAGCACCTTTTCTGCTATTATGTATGTGCAATTATAAAAATATCACCTAGATATGTTTTTGTGACGGCTGTGCAATTGAGTATTGAATAATTTCCGTGCTTCGAACAGGTCGACCAATCAGGAATGGACATAATTTTAACATTATAAAGCAACTAGTAGTTTTGAGCATATTTTATTCAATGTTGAATTAGTATGTTTGATCGGTCACTATGAGCAAAAAAGTGATAAAAAGTTCAAATGGCTGTAATGGAAAATTTTTATTTCGAAAGGAAGAAGTCAATCAAAATCTCCACGCACTTCTCCTTCTAAATTGTATACTATACTTACTATTGAACAAAAGTGCTCGAGCTTTTGTTTAATGGTGTAGTATTATATCTAAAGGAGTTGTGTTCAATAGTATAGGTAGTATAAAATTTAGAAAGAGAACAAGTGCGATGAGGTTTTAGTTGACTTGTTCCTTCGTACATAAAATTTTCCATTTCAGCCATTTAAGCTCTTTCAAATAAGGTTTTTGGTTCTAGTGACCGATAAATAAATTAATATTTCGAATATTTTGTAGAGTAGGTATCGAAATATGAGCTCTTTGAAAAATAGGACTGAATTTTGGATTTGATTGTCAATTTAATTACTCCATAATATTTTGAAGTTAATAAAAATTGTCGAGTAAGTAAGTAAATTTTCTTGGGATGCCTGGACTTCTACATCATGAATCTTGGAGAAAGATTTACTAATCATGAGAATACAGTCTAGTTTATAAGTGCTTTTGTGTTCAACTTTTTTCATCAGTCTCGGAAGAATATGAGCAAATAGCATGTAGATAGTTTTTGAAAAAAATTGAGTTCCGTTCGGGTAAATTGTAAAAGTGATAAACAATTTACTGAAAGAAAAAGAAAAGTTTGATTTCAAATATCTCAAAACCAATAGATATTTTGATATCTAAATATAGATACAAAAAGAGGAGGAAATTTCCTATAAGAAATTTTTAACTGCCGGAACTGTAGGATGAATATTTATAATTTTCTCAGAGGGGTAAAAATACGGCCGAAAACAGGTAATCTGGCTTGCGAAAGTCACGCCCATTTGGGACACGTCAACGATAAACATTATTTAACTATATTTAATATGAAAATTAAGGAATGAAAAATTTCGGGTTCTTACTGGATAGGTAGGGGAAGTGTGCCTGAGATGGCATACATTTTTTTTGGGTAGAATAATTTTTTAATTTATGGCCAAAAAAATATGTTTATGTAGGAAATATATAAAAATGGAATAAATAAAGTAAGTTTTCACAAAAAATAAACGGTTTTATTATTAACAAACGAAAAAATAAATTTTAAAAAAGAAGCATGGTATGCCATCTCATGAAAGTAACTATTGATGAGATGGCATAGTATTAAAAAAAATATAAAAAAAGGTACAAATTTCACATGTGAACATTTTTGTCTTTCTGTCTACTCCAGCACATTCTGCATGGGCCCATTTCTTACAGATGTGACACTGGAACCATAATTCCCTTGATGGAGACCAGGAGTAAAGTTCATTGCAATAAATACAAGGCGAGTCCTCGTCATCTAGGTCATCCCCTAGGTCAAAACCCTCGGCTTGCTCATCTTCATTCTCATCCTCCATAACACATTTCTTATTCATAGTTCTCTCCGACTTTCTTATCATCCCTTCTTTTTGTGAATCCTTGTCCTGCTCAATATCTCTACCAATTTTCTTCTTAACTGTTCTTGCCGCCTTTCTCAACATTACTTCTTTCTTCTGTGATTCCTCATATTTTAATTTTTCAATTTCAGGGGTTGTTGTTAGATTACCATATGACCCTTTTCTTCTTTTTCGTCGCACTATCTCTGCGACTTTTGGCATTGGTGAAATTTCCTCAATTGATAGGTCAAGATTTGTTCCTGGAACTGGCAAAACTAAAGTTTCATTGGTCTTTTCGTTAGAGACCTTGGTAGATTGGAAACTTTGCACCGAGTTTGTCATGACGTTGACTTTATTTAACTGACCATCTTGTACTTGGTTTTCATCCCGATTGTCATCCTCTTCAGCGTTAGTTACTTCTGCGGCAGCAAACATCCAATCGGGGAAGATGTTGTCGTTGAATGGTGCTATGCCAGTCGCCGAAAATCCGCTTAGAGCATTGGGAATGGTTGCTGCCTTGATATATGCTGCGTTGAATAAACAGGCTACTTGGAAATGAGTTACTACACGCCCTGGGTTATTTTTAAGCCAATTAGTTAGTTCTTGATTGTAGTAAGCATTAAGAGGACCAAAAAAGCTAACATCCAACGGTTGTAACCGGTGGGTACAATGTGGGGGAAAACAAAAAAGAATTATGCCATTTTCTTTAGCATATAAAAGTGCATCTAAGCTTTTATGGCTAGTGTGTCCATCCAATAACAGCAAGACTTTATTTTGCTTTGATGGTTTCACATATTTCGCAAAGTGCTTCAACCATTTAGGAAATATGTCACTATTCATGTACCCATTTTCCTGGGTAAATGCCACAGATCCAACAGGTGCTCCATCCATTAATTCAGCTTTCATGTTTTTTCTTGGAAATATGAGAGCAGGAGGGAGATATGTCCCTAAAAAAAATACATAACGTTTTTTTATAGGTAGGTACCTACTTTAAAATCATAAACTTACCTGCTGCGTTCATACAACAAACGGTCGTTAGTCGCTGACCTCGTTCAGCGCTACTTAAAACGCCTACTTGTTCTCTGCCTTTGGTGGCCAAAACTTTTGTATTCTTCGAAGGAACGGTGGTAATACCCGTCATCCATATTCCAAATATCATTCGGCAGGAATTTATGTTGATCCAATACTCCAGAAAGCATTTGAAAGTATTTGTCAATTTGAACTTTGTTAAAAGCTCTAGCTCGAGCTGCAGAAGTACTCTCAGGAGATCGTAAGGATATCGTAGGATTACGTTGCCTGAAACCATTCAGCCAGGTCCACCCAGCCATTTTAGTTTCAGTAGAAAATCGATGAGGGATTTGTTTTGCTTCCGCAATTTGAAATGCCAGTTTTCGGACGTCATCCGTTGTAAGCCCAAAAAACATGGATTCCATTTTTTTGATATGTTGGACCAGTTCATTTTCTAGATTTTCATTGAATGTGCTTTTGTGACCTCCTATGTAACCTTTTTTCCAGCCTTCCTCCTTAGTTGCCCTACGTCTTAATATCCCAAAAGGGACATTACACGTTTTTGACGCTAGAAGCCACCCCATACGTTTCGCCTTCACAGCTAAGATGGCTTCCTGCATATTATTTTCATCCCATGACTCTCTATTTGACTTCCTTTTGTAGCGACCCATGTCTAAAAAACATTGTTTCCAATTAATAATCGAATTGCAGAGATGGCATACCATGCCATCTTGAAAAAATTGTTGTATGCTATCTCATAAAGTTAACGGTTATTTTTAAATAATTTTTACTAAAAAATATTTTAAACTCGGTATTTGATAACTTAGATATAATATTCAATAAATTATCTATCTGAAAGTTACAATAACATACCTTCAAGTCCTTCCCGTTACCCACCAAACTATCTGCGAACGACACTTAAAAATATTTTGCGTAAACGAAATGTGACAAACATACGTTTCGACCACTCAAAGACAACTGACGTGCTTCCGATTAACACAGTAGTTTGTTTGAGCCGATGGCTTCAAGGGGGCGCAACAAAAGGCGCGTAATTCAAAATGTATCTACATTGAATAGTGACTATGCCAACTCAGCAAGTATGCCATCTCGGGCACAATTCCCCTAAATGAACAATAATCCAGCGACAACAAATTTTTATCGCTATTTTACGCGCATTATTTATGCAATAGCTTTTTGCTACTTGAACAAGAACATTGCAGGTGTGTTAACTGTTAAACTATAAATCTGATATTTTTTCCTTTCTTGGAGCTAGTTTCGAAAGACCTCAGAATAGATCCCCGTTAAAAAATTCGATTTTTTAGTTTTTTACTAACAATTTACTTAGTTGCAAAATTAAACACTAATCATAACTTCTTTTTCCTGATTCTCTTATAAACAACGCATTTATTTATAACAATTGTTCAATTAATAGGAGATGAACATTGAAAATAACCATTTCCATGTAGCTTCCCATGATAAAAAATGGACCATTAAATTCATGAAAAAAATTTCATTTCGATTTTGCAAAACTACGTAAATTGTTAGAGTTTATTTTTTCAACATTGATTTACTTAAATAGCTCCAAGAATGAAAAAATCTCAGATGTATACTTGAACAGTTATCACAATTTTCATGTTCAAGCACCAAAAAATTGTTGAATAACTATTGCATAACTAATAGAAAAATTTCTATTTTCGCCGGATTATTGTTCATTCACCGATTCAGTAATTTTTCATATTTTATATGGTTAAATAATGTTTATTGTTGAAGTGTCCTAAATGGGCGTGACTTGTCCAAACGAAGTTACCCCTTTTCAGCCGTATTTTTACCTCTCTGAGAAAATTATGAATATTGATTCTACAGTTCCGGAAGTTTTTTTTTTGGAAATTTCGTTTTCTTTTCGAATCTTTCTATCTATATATATATATATATATATATATATATATATATATATATATATATATATATATATATATATATATATATATATATATATATATATATATATATATATATATATATATATATATATATATATATATATATATATATATATATATTGTAAATAATTCTTTTATTGGGTTTTCTGGTTCAGTTTAAAACAGAAATGATGTTGAAATTGTTCTAATAACGTTTCGGTTACTATTTTAACCTTTATCAAATCTACATAATATGTCATGTCATCGCATAAACATATCATAAACCACATTCACAAAATTTAAACTTGACAGAAACGAACAATTATAGTTTTACTTTTCACTTTGAGATCTTTTAACACTTAAATAAAACGATCATATCTCTAATGCACGTTGTACCTATATGATTGGATCTGGAAGACTGTCTTCCAGATCCAGATAGAAATCTTTCTGAACATATATATATATATATATATATATATATATATATATATATATATATATATATATATATATATATATATATATATACACGACTTAATCAAGTCCCACTTCAATTCTCATTCATTGAACCATAAAGGGATCTATAAAGGAATTGGGAACATATCTATATTCAAAGTGTTTACACATGCTCACCTTCACCTATTCCGGCTACTTAAACAGATTTTCTAAATGAATTTTCTAACCTAAAAGTTTGTTGTCGGGCTTATAACTCAAAACATATCTGACATTTGAAAAGTTCAATATAGTTGTAAAACAATTTGCCCGGTGTTTATTTTAAATATCGGTATATCATCGAAATATTTCACCCTATTTCATTTCCGTGCTCTCAAAGTTTACCCATTAATCTTTGTCGTTATTTTAACTGATTTGAACCAAATGACAAATTGAGCGCCATGAAGAGGACGGAAACGATTTGCGAATTAGTGGATGGGTATTAATTTTCTCTAACATCGCGATAACAGGAGAACGAGTGAAACGATAATTATTCTGGGCCTGATTCTGATAAACCGGAATAATCAGACGGGACGTTTAGATGCTCTTTTTGGTGTTTAGATCGAGTGATAACAGAACCGGCTCAGGAATGCTAGTAAAGAATGATTATTTCTCTTGCTGATAACTCTTTATACCTGAAGCTAACAGCAGTTGAGCTTGCAAAATTCTGATTTTATTGTTGTTCAGAGGGTGTAGAAGAGTGGAAATTGGCATGTTGCCAGCAGGTAGGGTTGCTATCACCTAAATTGCCGATTCCGGACAAAAATTTTAAAAACCCCGGACATTTCTGTGAAATTTTGTTTTTCCCCGGACAATTTTTTTTTTATAAAATAAAACATCGTTTGTATTTTAATTTTTTCATTTATTTAAACCTTAAACTGCTTGTTTGCCATATGAAAATGAAATTATATTGTACACAGTTTACAGTTTTCTCTTTTTTTTTTGGTTTCATCAAATAAAAAATAACTCATGACGATAATTTTTGGTAGATCAAAAATCAAATAGACTAGATTCTACATTGTAATAGTAAATTATAGGATAGGTCATCTAGTTTGGTTAGGTAGGTTAGGTACCCAAAAGTCTAAATTATTTATTAACTATAGATCAAAAGTAAGTAACAAGTTTTAATTTTAACGAGATCAAGTTCTTTTTACTGATTCAACTTAACTTGGAATTTTTCGGACTTGTCAATTTTTTCCAAAATATCTTTATTTTTCGTCATGAGTTTGTAAAAGTCGAAGCAATTCAAGTATTTAAAATTAGACTTTATTTTGCTCAGAGAAGAAAGCGTATGTGTATTTAGCAAGTTTCTCTCCTTCCTCCATTACTGCGACCCTAGAGAAAAAACTAACTCTACATTCGCATTGTGAGCTGGCATACAAAAATCCGGACATCCTACTGCGTAGCATGTCGTAATGCCTATCTAAAAAACGCTATATTTTTTATTCTTCGTAGGGAAAAGTTGGAAAAAAATTTTTCTTATGAAATCATATGTGTTTTATTAAAAATATTACTATGCAATTTTGAGCAGTTTAGAATATAGATGTTTCGAAAAAATTCAGCCACAACTGGTTTGCATTTAATAGCTCATCTCCGTCACTGACACTCAAGCTTCACATACCCGGACACAAAGCCCCGTCCGGACGACCCCCGCAGTCAGGCGGGAGAGGGATTGGTAAGGACGTGCCGAGACAAGTCAGCCGTAGCTCGGCGAAAGTTGATTGTAGAATTTCTCTAAAATTGTATATAAATCACTTCTCCCCTCCGTTGTTTCATTATTTCAACATTTTTGGAAAAATATCCTCATTTACCCAGAAAATGCGGTCAAAGTTGAAAATTGCTAGCGAACCGCTCGAATAGGCTTCAAAATCCTTAATTTACCTCCATTAGACCCGCAACTGGGCAACAATCAGTCGTAAAAAGCTTTAATTGGTCTCATATGATTTAGATTATTGTTGTCTACACATTTATTCTCGAGAAATATTTAAAAACAAATTTCTGTTTTTCTGAAAAAGCAGTCAAAATGAGCGATTTGTAGTTATAGACCAGGAGCTAACAGCATTTCAGCATGTTAAGTTTGGTGAACTTAGTTTCTCCTTTGATTGTTACTCAGGAGGTGTTGGAGTGTGGGAAAATGCGAAAGATGTGCGTAAATCGGCCGTAACTCGGTAAGTCAGTCGAAGGAAACTGAAATTGGTCTTGAATTATTCAGATTTTAGCCATCTTGTTACTCAAATTCTGCCGAAAAATGCAATCAAGTTGAAAAATATGGGGTTTTCCGAGAAAAGTTATAAAAATTAAATTTTCAAAGGCTGAATATAATCGATTCGAGGCAAATTTGAGGTTGATATGAATGACTGTTATATCGATTACCAATTTTCACCGCGTTTTCGGGTACAGTATAAGTTTTTCCAAAAAACATTAAATACGTTAAATTAGCAAACTCTAGTCTTGACAATTTGAAACCAATTCCTGCTTTCTACAGCTGACGCTTCTGAGCGCAACCTTACTACCCATCTCCCACCTGACCACATTCCCGACTGGCAACGTGCATTTTCGCACACCCTGGACAACAATCGAAAGAGAAACCTCGTTCAGAAAATTTTGCATGCTCAACTGCTGTTAACTCCTGGTCTACTTCTGACGTGAACAACTACGAATTCATGACTGAGTTCATCTCGCTAGGCATTTTATTTGATAAATCGCAATTTGTGCTTCGCAAAGTAATAAATGAGGCTTGACGTACCTATATTCCTGGAAAACATAGAATCTCATTATCAAGAAGACTTTGGAAGAAAATTTGAATTCCATAACAGCCGACTACTGCGATAAGTTTTCATATTCAACTGAAAATTAGAGACAAAACTTATATTCTCTTGGGAAATATGAAAGATTTATACAGCTAGTTCCGTCTGTATTGTTTTGAGTTATAATTTGATTGATTCGAATGAAATTAGGAAAATGAGAATTCCTGAAGGGAACCTAAAATTTAAATATCATTTCAAGAAATTAGAAATTTTTTAAAATTCATTCCATTCAGAAAATCAAGGAATATTTCATGTTTTTAAATTTGTTTTGATAATTTCGAAATACCTATAGGTATACCTATCTATCGAACATTAGGAATATCAAATATTTATTCAATTAATATTATTTAATATTCGATTAATATGCGGTGATATCCGCATCTCATTCCCATCATAGTTCGATTTATAATTTTATCTTCCCTCCAAATAATTATATTTCCAAAAGTTTGAAGCAATGGTGACTTCAAATAGGTAAAATGAAAAAATTTTGTATGTACTTGCTTTAGCTAATCAATCCTTCAAATATCACACAATCTCTTTTATTCACGATTACTACACGAGCATTAAATTTTAAAGTTATTTAATAGAGAAGATAATATAAAATACGACTATTAATTTAATATCATTAAGATATAGCGACTTAAGTGGTGAATAACACACTGTTCAATGAAACATTTTATTCACAGGCAGCGTGGCCGAGCGGTCTAAGGCGCTGGTTTTAGGCACCAGTCCGAAAGGGCGTGGGTTCGAATCCCACCGCTGTCACTAACCTTTTAGTTATTTGGGTTAGTCAGGTAGGTACCTATCTACATTTGAATCAATATTTTATGCAGACTACATGAAATCCTGAAAATTTTAAAAATTTTTTCATAACTTCATAATGAATGAAATATTCTAGTGAAAAGTTAAATCTGGGACACCCTGTATGAATCAATTATATCAAAATTATTACAAAGGTATAAATGGTACTAAACTAGGTACCTATTATAAAAATTTATTACATAAAGTGATAATTCTTCAATAATTTGAAAAATTATCAAACAACTTCCCAAGGGAGTTGGTAATACTTATGTATTGCACGACCAAAATTCTATATTCACAATCCAACGGTGAATTATAGAAAACGTCAAATCACCTCGACTCAAAATCTGCATGCAGCTGTTTCGATCTTATTAGATCTCATCATTGAAGCTTCGGGGTGAATTAACTAATTTATAATTATTCCCCAATACAAATCGCTGTCGGGAATACTATATGGATAACAATCCAGAACATCCTCCACCGAGGATATTGGAAAGCAACAATCCACCGCAAATCGAAAATGCAGAATCCTGACGCGATAATACGGACTTCCTGACATGAAAAGTATGTGATTCGAAAGTAAGCTAACAAAGCATTTTTAAAAAGTCTGGACATACTCACGGGAGTGCTCCCCTTAAATGCTTGTTGCGATTTACGCAAATATTCAAAATTAAATAATGAAAAATAAACAAGTGACCACAGTGCCGGATTAAGCCAGCGCGGGGCCTGTAGCAAATTTGGCCCTTGGTTTGCTTGGTTCTCAAATTTATGGTATTAAACTCAGATTATTAGAGCGGCTATGTAGGAACACGTACCTATATCTGTGTGCGTGTAATAATACCAGTTTTTGAAATAAACTTCCTATATATTTATTATTACTTTTACAAATCAAATTGGTTACCTTTATTTTTAAACTTTGGGTAATAAAATAATTCCAACGTATATTATTTTAAATATTTATAACAATGAAAGTTACATAGGAACAATCAAATTCAAATTCACAGTTGCGTTCCAGATTGTGTTTCGGTCGGTCGCAAGTGTTTATTTGCTTTGTTTACATTGATTTCGTGATAATAAGGATTTTGCGGAGAGTGCAGTGAATTATCTTTATATTCAATGAATATTTTTGATCCTGATCCAGTTCCCCCGGACACGGGTAGCGAATTGCTAGATGCACAGGTGTTATCCAAAGCTTTCAGGATGGTTCTTGATGAAGAAATTTCCGACTCTTCTTTGGAAAACTCGACACAAGAAATTTCTCCGGTGAGTTCGTTCCATATCTCTAAGAATTCGGCTCAGAAAACAAATGTTAGGAATCAGTTTAATAATATCGATGATAGAACGTCGAAAGAATCCTCTTTATATTCTCGAAAGAAAAGCGAAGCCAGATACGACTTATCGGATACTGGTCCGTACATAGTTTTCGTAGAAAGTTTAGATAAAAACATAGGTAAACTACATGCCATGTCCATCGGGTAAATGATTTATAGAAGTGACGTCTCCGTATCCCGTAACATTATTTCAATAGATAAAAATGGTATAAACCGAATTAAAATTACGTTCAGAACATTTTTAAGTGCCAACAAATTTCTATCCTCAAAACTTTTGTCAGATAATAAATGGAAGCATATATTCCGCAATTTATGGTACGTAGGAATTATTAGATCAATAGACCTCGATATATCTGAGGACGAATTAAAAACTTGCATCGAACCTCTTTCAGGTGGATGTTTTAAGATCCTAGAAGTTAAAAGAATGAACAGGAAGGTTTTCAATCAGGATGGATCTTTCAATCTTTCTCCAACGTCCAGTATTCTAGTGACATTTAAGGGTCAATCTTTGCCAGATAAGGTAGTAATTTTTAATGTTGTTAGGGAAGTCAACACTTATGTGCAACGAGTCGTTCAGTTCAAAAAATGTTTTCGTTTTGGCCATACGGATTTCTTATGTAGAAGTGAAAAACGCTGTCCTAAATGTGGGGAGTCTCATTCAGTAGAAGAGTGTAATAAAGAAAATTCTGTTTGTTTAAATTGTAAAGGAGCACATGCTTCGAATGACACCAAAAATTGCTCGGCATTTGTGGCCCAAAAAAAAATAAAAGAGAAAATGGCTACAGAAAATCTATCTTATAGGGATGCGGTTAAAACAATTGAAGGAAGCTATGCCGCAAAGAGTTCTACCGTTAATAATTATCCAGGAAATAATACCGCCTTTCAAGTAGACTCGGGAAATTTTCCCTATCTCTCACAAAATAAACGTAGGTTCAGCCCAAGTCAGTCTAGCATTCAACTGAAACGTAAACATGACGACATAATAAGACCCGTTGCATCGACTCTAGGAAATGGAGTAGGTTTGTCACAAAAATCTTCGGAAGAATCCTCATTTTCGATTCATCAATTAAATACAAATGACTCATCTTCTTTGATAGATATTATATATAAAGTTATTATGTCGGTTATTAAAGATATCAGTGGTTCTTATTCGAATATAAATAGTGCTACAAATAAAGAATTAATCGGTAATAAATTAAAAGAACTTCTAAATGTCGAATAAAATAAAATTCTTCCAATGGAACGCAAGATCGATTCAGTCTAATAAGGGTAATTTCGAATATTATATCAAGGAAAATGACATCGACATTTGCCTCATTAGCGAAACATGGTTGAAACCATCTAAAATCTTCAGGGTATCAGGGTATAATATTGTACGTTCAGATAGGATTGAAGATGGGGGCGGAGTAGCGATAATTATTAAAAAATCTATTCCTTTTCAGGAAATAAACTTTCCCCTGATAAGCATCATTGAAGGAATTGCAGTTGAAATATCCTTACTGAATGGAGATAAAATCTCTATTTACTGTCTTTATAATCCGCAATTCTCTAGAATTGAAGAAAATGAATGGAATACATTCTTTGATTTCATATCAAGAACATCGAAGGTAATTGTTGCAGGAGACTTCAACATCCATCATTCGTCTTGGGGTTCAAGTTTTGATAGTTATTATGGTAGGGAACTTGTTTCTGCGATTGATCAAACTGAAATTTTTTTACTGAATGATGGTTCGCCGACTAGGCTTCAATATAGAAGTCAGAATAGATCAGCTGTAGACTTGACTCTAGCTTCAAGGTCACTAACACCATTAATCAATTGGTTTGTCGAGGATGATACTCTGGGATCGGATCATTTCGTGATCAGATTTGACTTATTTATTTTAATTTAAAAATTCAGTGACAGGCCATCGAGACTTTTCAATACTAAATGAGCTAATTGGACTTACTTCAACCAAATTTTAGAAGAAAGAACATCTTCAGCGTTTCTTTTAAACTCGATCAACTACGAAACTTTCATGAATAACCTCAAATTTGCTTGCGAGGCCAGTATTCCGGCATATAAGACTAAGAAGAATCCTTCTTTTAGCAAAGGTTGGTGGAATCAAGCTTGTACAGATGCAATCGATAACAAAAAAATTGCCTATTCTCTATATATACAGGATTCAACACTTGAAAATTTTTTAAACTATAAGAGAGCTGAGGCGATCACCAAACGAACGATAAAAACTAGCAAACGCGAAAGTTGGAGGCACTTTTGTTCCTCTTTGGGGAAAAATACTCCTTTAAATATCGTTTGGGAAAATGTTCGGAAAATTCAGGGCTCTTCTTCATCGTACTGCCGTGTTACTCAAGGTATATGGTCGGATCCATTTTTTCCAGCCTCTGTCCATTAGGTGTGCATGAACCTAATGCCAAACTTTCTCAACTGGAAGATCAGGACGAAATGTTTAAGCCTTTCACTATAACTGAATTAAATCGAGTCATCAAATCAAATAGTAACACAGCCCCAGGTTTGGACAATATTCAGTATATTATGCTACATAACCTCCCACCAAATACCAAAAAAATGTTGCTTTTGATATTCAATAATATATTGCACACTGGTTGTTTCCCTGAGGAATGGAAACAGTATATCATAGTTCCAATTCTCAAGCCTAATAAAAATCCCGACCTGGCTAAGTCCTATAGGCCTATTTCCTTAAGCTCATGCGTTATGAAGACCTTCGAAAGAATGATCAAAGTCAGATTGGAATGGTGGTTGGAGTACAACAATAAATTTCCCCCCTCCCAATTTGCTTTCCCCAAGGGTTTTAGCACTTATGACAGTATATGCCATTTGGTGAATGATATTTACAGAACCTATACCAATAAAGACGTTTTGTTGGCTCTATTTGCAGATATAGTAGGTGCTTATGACAACATTTCTCTTAGGGTGCTGAAAGAGGAGATTCTCCATATTGGTCTTAGTCCAAGATTCGCTGACCTAATATTCAATCTTTATTCGAACAGAATACTTTTCTTGAAATTGGATCAGGCCTACGAAGGTCCCAGGATTTCTAATATAGGATTACCTCAGGGTGGAATTCTATCACCCATTCTTTTCATAATTTATTATCACAGGCTAGAGATACTCCTTAATAATTTCAACGTGAAAATTCTTCAGTACGCTGATGATATTGTTTTATATTCTATGAATACGAATACTGACAGATGCAGACAAAACTTAGAAGAGGCTTTCCCAACCTTAGTGTCTTTCATTTCCAATCACGGCCATTCTCTTTCGTCTGATAAATCAGCGACCTGTATATTTTCAAATAAACGAATGGATTTTCCAAATCGCTTGAAATTGGGTGAGATATTCTTCAACAATCATAAAGTAGTAAAATTTTTGGGAGTCTATTTAGATTCCAAGCCTTTGTGGAAAGATCACATTTTCTATATAAAAAGGAGTGCCGAAAAAAGGCTACAGTTACAAAAATATATTTGTCATAATGGTTGGGGAGCAGACCAAAATATTTCGCTGCTTTTATACCGTAGCTTCATTAGATCCGTTATAGATTATGGGTGTATATTTTATGGGAATGCATCGAAAACTAACTTATCTAATTTAGACACCCTACAGAGGAAAGCTTTAAACCTCTGCATAGGTTTATTACGAAGTACCCAAAACGATGTAGTCCTTTCGGAATCCGCTGAGGTTCCCTTGCACTTCCGTCGCGAAATTTTGGGGTCAAGATTTCTGTTGAAAAGAAAGTCGTCTTCTAATCCCATAATGAAATCAATACATAATTTATTTATTCTTACATTAACGGAAAAATTTTGGATTGTTAAACAGAATCCTTTCATTATTCATTGCTATAGCTCAATAATAGAATTGTTTGAAGATCTGCACATAAGTACAAAGCTTCCGGTATTTACCCTAGAATATAAATTTTTCAAAATGTCCTGCCATGTCGAGATTCCATTTTATCGTAACTCATTCGAGAGGGAGGACTTTCTCAGTTTTATCAGCAAAGGTTTCAGTGGATATTATATGATATTCACAGATGCCTCGAAATCACCCTCAACCTCCACCGGAGTGGCGGTTTACGATCCTTCGCAAAAAACCTCGGAAACTATAACTCTGAACAAGAATTGTTCCATTTTTCATGGGGAGTTATTTGCAATCAAACTAGCCTTACAATATATTTTTACTCAGAATTTGAATGTTCAAGGCCTTAGATTTCTCATAATATCAGATAGTCAAAGTGCATTATTATCCCTAAAACATCTCAAGTTTGACTCATCTTTAACACCTGTTCACAAGGATATTCTCTGTTTGTTAAATGAACTAGAACAAACAAATCAAGTAACATTTTTGTGAGTTAAATCACACACTGGAATATATTCAAATGAGAAGGCCGATGAACTTGCTAAATTGGCAGCAAATAATCCGGTCGACCAATCAATGTGCCTGCCATCTGAACTGTCCGAAGCGTACAAAAAAAATATTCTACAAAAATGGAAACTCCAATATCAACTGAATACAGGTGGAAAGTTCTACAAAAATATCCAAACGTACCCGCTTCCTAAATTGTGGTTCAGCAGCATAGGAAATAGAAGGGACTTTGTTCGCACAATATCTCGTTTGAGAAGCGGACACAATATTTGTCCAAGCTATCTTCATAAAATAGGCCTCAATTATAATCCTCTATGTATATGCGGCGAATACGGATCAGCAAATCACTTAATTTTTACCTGTACAAACATTCGTAATGAATCGAAAGAGTTATCAATGAAATTAAATTCTATCATCAAATTACATCAACCCTTCAGCTTGAATTTTATTCTCAGTCTGAATAATTTGAAAGCCTATGAAATACTCTACGATCATATTAGATCAATCGGTTTGAAATTTTGATGTGGATCAATTTCTTGACCTACAGTCCTCTGGTTTTACTACGTTGATCTCCCTCTTGTTTTATCCTCATGTTGGTACCTTTCTTCCCGTGGCTTAAGTGTTGTTTGTGTAAGAAGAGAAAATCGCCTTGACGAGTCCCTAGGCGTTCTGTATCCCAGTCTATCCCTGTCGTTTAGCTATATAACAGTATCTCAGTATTTCAGCGCTTTAATTATCTAATATTATTTAATGCTGGCTAATGATTTAATTCAAGGCCATTCTGACTAAATCTGGCATTCAGATTTATTCTCCCTTTGATTAAAAAAAAAAAAAAAAATTCAAATTTATATTCATTTAAGTAGATGACATCCGTGATTCTTGTGAAAGAGCTATTTCAGCCGATTTGCCTACGGTCAGTTAGCTGAATGAGCCATGAGAACAGACAAGAAACTTTGGCCACTCTTTTTTATTCGCCAGGGGGTCACAATTGCTGGTGTTACAATAATATGGTGGAATGTAAACTGATCCAACTGAAATCCAATGCTACACTAACAATGTGAATCAAACATACCACCTTAGCAACCTTATTCTGCACTAGTTTTTAATATTGCCGTTTAGTATTCAAATGTCGAGAAGTAGTTCCTAATTTAACTATATAATGCAATCGTACTTTTAGTTTTCTTCTATTAGTTAGGTACTTTATCAGATTCATTTTGTGTTGACGTATTTGACCATTCGTAAGTTTAGTCAATTAGTGTGAAACAATTATACACCTACATATAGTTTGCCCAATTAAAAGGAGACCATTTTGATAAAAACTGAAAACACTGAATTTTGTATTCGCATTTGAATTTGTATTTGCTTTGGTGGTTTCACTCTTGTCTTTCAGTGCGCGTCATCGTCTTCTGGTTTTTCTCTGAGTCTCTGAATTTGCTCGTATTGAATCCAGAAAAGTTTTTTTAAAAGTATTAAATTAAACAAAACAATGAAAAGTAAATTTGTTATAGTTTTGTTTTATTTAAGTAATAAATAAAACAAACCATAACAAATAAACTGTTGTGGATTCAATACGATCAAATTTAGAGATAACACTTTCAATCTCAACTTCTTTAAGCAAATCATGCTCTATGTTCATTAAAGTAAAATTATTAAGTCGTTCCTGTTCCTCAACTAATTTGTTATGCGTTTTAATGTTGGAAAAGAACGATCATCACTGCAGTTAGTCATCTTGAGAGACAAGTAAATTCTCAAGGAAATTCCTGTGTTTGGGAAACACGACTTATTTAGTAAAAAATTATGAAATGGTAGTTCCAGAGACTCTTGTTTGTTGCTCTCAATAACTACAGCCACATTTGTGTTCAGCAGCTCCGCGAACTGCACTGATTCGTTGCCTAGGCTGTTCTCCAAATCATTTTTGTAAGCACTGACCATTATTGAGGATTTTTCCAAAATCTCATTTGTTGTAAGAGATTTTATCTGTTGAAATATTCCAAAAACGATAGTAATTTTATGATATGCTTTCATACGTTCAGTTAAAGCAGACAGTGCGTTATCAATAATGACAATAAACACCTGAAGTTCAAAACGATGTCTAGGTGTTTGATTTTCGACAAAGTCGTAGAGCCGCTGAAATGGTCGTACTTTGTATTTCGTTTGATAAGTCCTGATGTCTGTTGCTGGTATTCTTCACAGCCGGTCAGATCTTTGCCTTTTGCATCAATATCTGAAACTGTGGATTACACTCTTCTTTTTGATCCACATGATTGAAAAAATCTTCCAAAACTTGCTTAGTAGTGATAAAACCGAATGAAAGTGCCTTCGTAGCATCTAGTGTCCGAGAACTTCCTTCAAATCGGAATTGTTGAAGTAGAATCATTAAATGCGTTCGTAAGATCGAATTAGTAGAAGCGGGTAAAAATATATAGATTTTGATACCAACGTTACCTGTGTTAGGTATAATACAACCTATACCTACGATTTAATGTGACGGAATCGTGTTTTAGATTTTCAGGTGGGAGTGAAGCATAGTCTAAACGCTTCGCGATCAAGGATATTTTACGCATATCTGAACTTTTTTTTTTCGGTCAGACAGGCGTTGGAGCGCGGGGCCCCTTAATTCTCGGGGCCCGTAGCATTTGCTACTGTTGCTACGTGGCTAATCCGGCACTGCTTGACCATGGTCAATCTAATATATTACATAAAGTGAACAAGGGAAACTCTTCGATAATTTAAAAAATATATTCTATAATTCACCGTTGGATTGTAAATGTAGAATTCTTGTAGCGTAATACATATAAATAGCTTCCGTTTAAAGTTGTTTGATAATTTTTTAAATTATTGAAGAATTTTCCTTGACCACTTTATGTAATGGTTTGATTTTCAATGCTATTTATATTTTCGTGGACGACGTTCCGGAAATTCATAGATCCCATGTATTCCCATTTCCATATGCTGAAACTAATAAAGCGATAATGTCCCTTGTTTACGTGTGTATAACTTACAACGTAAACCAACATCCGTCATACGTCGACGATCCGCTTCAGAAACAAATGTTGGCACCTGTCACTGGAAGACAACGAACATCTTGGCCCGGGTTATCCGAAATGCCTGGATGCCAGGCTGGGATACGCCGCATTGCTGACTGAAAGTTTGGAAAGTTTCCGCGAAAGAGAATCGATTCTGACGAGAATCACTTTACTGAATCATTTGTTATATTCGTGGGGGAATTGGGTAAATAAGTGCCAGATAGTTTTGAAACGAATCATAGCAAAGCGTTGGCAGGAAACTGGATGAGGTCCACATGCCCCCTTTACTTATTTCTAGACTACATTTACTTTTCGAAGTCAGGGTATCAATGGTAAATTTCGAAATATCAAATTCGAACTGAATAATGAAAGATGCTTATTATTAACTTCCTCGAAATAAATAATGGTCAAGGATATATTATCCTTAATTTAGACATGTATAAACATACCTATATTATGAGCATATCTATTCAGACACATAATAAATATTGTCTTGCGAAGTCCCAAGGGATATTATTTGTTTTTATATTCAATTTTATAGAATCAGTTGAAACAATATTTTTTCAACTCGTGGTGAAACATTTTTGAACACAAATTTCATATCTATTGTTATTCACATTTTTTCCGAAATATAGATTCATATCTTCGTGAAATAATAAACGCCACAAGTTAATCTATTTTATTATTTTTGAGACGGAATCTGACACATACTGTTTACATTTAGAACGATGTTCGTTATCACATGCTATACTCTATACCAGCGGTTCACAACCTTTTGGAGACTACTACTAATCACTCGGGTTAGATATTAGAAAATACCCAATACCAAAAAAGGTTTTGTACTGACGATGTTGTTAATTTGTGACGAAATATAATGAGCTGAGTAAGAATATATGAGCTGATTCATTTAATTTTGAATAATTAGGTTCTAATACACGATAAATTAAACTCATACATATATATATATATATATATATATATATATATATATATATAAATATATATAAGTCAAATGAAAAATAACGTTATACTATTCTGTCGAACAAAATAATACAATATCCATATTGAATTCATGAAATTTGATGATATATTCTATATTCTCAGCTAGTCGCTTGGAATTTATGAAATATGTCTCCGGCAGTATTAAATCATACTAACTGTTTCTAACTTTATTAAATCAACCATACATTTGTGTTCTTATTTAATCGAAATTCGTACCTGATATTTCTGAAGGAAACAACGCAAAGTTTTATTGATATAGAGAAAACCAGCTACGCTTAAGTAAACAGTAAAATCAATTTAGCTACAAGATGCCGCAGGTCTCAATATTTACATTTCTCTATCCACAATAACAGTATCATGTACTTACTTAAAGACGTCGAATTCGGAGCTCTCAACTGCGGAAAATGTAAATAAACATTTTGTCGGTAGAAATTTCGTTTCCTATCGAAAAGGATTACCATATGTTGAATTTAAAAGAAGAAACATTTCGAAAATCAATTCTACGACCCCATGGAGAATCAGGTAGGAAAGAAATTTATTGATAAATTAAATGTTCTTAGTATCTGCCTTCTCTATTACTCGTACTTATATTTCGATTATTTTAGGAAATAATTGAAATAAGGTTTACGTGAAGAATCCTTTTGAGTCGTATCTATATCCGCTACTCCTGAAATTAATGGGGTATTGCACTCCATTGAAAGTCAGTAGTCAAGTGCAGGAATGCTTTTTCTAGTCATGTTCCCGATCGTTAAACATACATATCCGCGGATACGGATACGAATACGGATCATTGGTGTCTACGTATACGAATACGGATCATTGGTATCTACGTATACGAATACGGATCATTGGTATCTACGTATACGAATACGGATTATTGGTGTCTACGTATACGAATACGGATCATTGGTATCTACGTATACGAATACGGATCATTGGTGTCTACATATACGAATACGTATACTAATATGGATCATTTGTGTCTAGATTCGTGAATACGTATATCAATATGCATCATTTGCGTCTAGAGCTGCAACTACGTATACCTACCAATACAGATCATTTGTGTCTAGATCTGCGAATACGTTTACTAATAAGGATCATATGTGGCTAGATCTTCGAATACGTATACCTATACTTATTATGGGTGTCTAAATACGTGAATACTGATACAAATACAGATCATTGGTGTCTGGATCTGCGAATACGAATACGACCTTTAACTTACTCAATCGGTATCGGTGAGTGTGACAACTTTTGCGCTCTGCTTTGGTAATAGGCCATGTTTTGTGCATTTTTCAGTGCAGCAGGAATTGTTCATAATCCCCACTGTAATAGTCTTTTGGGGGGACAAAGTTGCCAAGTTACTCTTTTCGATGTACAATTCACCATTACTTAATTTTAATTACGACATATAGTTTTTTATTTCCTAAAATTGGAATTGTTTTTTATCTTATATTAATACTTAGCAGTATTAATTTGATTGAAATAATTATTTTTATTAGGATTTAGAATATCACAGAGTTTTGATATTTTTACCAATATCATTCAATTATCATCAAATACCCTTCTATACTAAATGTTTAAATATTTCATTATTTTAAAAAGCATTTGACACAGATTTGAGATCGATCTCATTATGAAGATAATTTGACTAGTATCCTTGAGCTACTACTGGTAATTCAAATCAATATAATAAATGTTCAAATATTTGATTGTTCCAATATAAACGTGTTCAAATATAGGATTTCAAGAAACAAAAAATAATTTGAATGTATGTAACGAAATTCAATAATATGAAAGATCCATTCAAAATTCACCAGAAAGTAAAGGACATAGATCTTCTTTTCTCCTATGAATACAGATTTCCGCGGTCGGAAGTATTTGAAAAACTTGGTTCTCGGAATGAACCGCATGAAAGATTCGAAAAATCTCGAAATTTTGGCTCCTTTTGTGAAGCCATTTTCAGGAGAATGGAGAAGGGAATGTTTCAGATACGTGGCCTCAATCTGCCTACTCCACGAATAGAATTAAGAGGAATCGGAAACAATAAGATTGCGTGGTCTCAACCTGCCTACTACACCAACCGTACTGCTTCCTGTCAACTCTCAAGTCTCAACCTGCCTACTCTTCAGAGTCAACTGCCGTGTCGATCGTCACGTGGCCGTATTTATTGGGGGCGGTGATTGGGAGGGGGCGGGTACTCACACCGTGAGTGCGTGATGCACTCTGATTAGGTGTGACATGGCGACCACTGAGAATTGGTTTCCATGCTGATGGGAGTCTGTGACTGTCATATCTGGTGTTCAAACAATTTGGACGTTTTTCAATTTCTACAGCTTCACGGAAAATTCGGGAATTGAAAGATCGGACGGGAGCAATAGTTTTTATATTGGGGAAATCGATAATGTGACCTGTTTGGGTGTGATGTTGGGAAAGGGCATTGGTGATATCTGAGTGTCTTACTAAAAGTGAATGTTCCTTGGTACGGACCTGAATTCGTTGGTTCGTTTGTCCTATATAAGAACGAGGACAAATGGAACAGGGAATCTCATAAACACCGTAATTTTCGTTAAGAATTTTATCTTTGACGGATCTGATCAGATGGGACAGTTTCTGTTGGGTGGTGAATATTGTTTTGATGTTTGTGTTCCTGAGAGATCTTGCGATCTTATCTGTTACTCCTTTGATGTAAGGAAGGAATAATTCAGGTGTAGATTCTTGGTCAGTTGGATTGGAAGGTGATAGAGGTGGGGTGATGTTTGTGTGTTTGCGTATGTTCTTGTTGATTTAATATGTGTTGTAACCGTTATGTAAAAGGATATGGAATTTTGATGACGTAGAGGCATCTGTTACTCCGTCACATATATCAGATCATACGGCACAAAAAATTTCTATTCTTGTTAACTCTGCTTTTTCAAATAACCCTAAAATACAAATTCGTGCTATAAACAAGCAAACCACAGAATTATTTTTGAACAGATTAGGCCAGGAAAATTGGAACGCCATCATAGGGTCCTATGACGGTAAAGACGTGGAGGCACTGTGGAATAAATTCTTTTCAATTTATAAATTTATATTTGATCAATGCTTTCCTGTTATTTTCGTGCAAAAGTCTAAATTCTCTAAACAGTCGTACGAACCTTCT
This sequence comes from Cynegetis impunctata, assembly GCA_030704885.1. Lineage (NCBI taxonomy): Eukaryota > Metazoa > Arthropoda > Insecta > Coleoptera > Coccinellidae > Cynegetis > Cynegetis impunctata. Next base: position 30,900 of record JARQZK010005130.1, on the reverse strand, counting down.
CCAAGACTGAAGAGCATCAGAAATTACTTAGACTTACTATATATTCTCTCGAAATATGATCCCGATTGTGTTTTGGTCTATAAGAAAACAAAATTAGAATACGATGAGGAAATAAAAAAATTGAAACAAAATTATGTGATGCAAAAAATAATAACCTCAACAAATAAGAACAAAACTGTTTGGAAACTCATTGGTCAAATGACAGGTAAAAGTCCGAAGTCCAGACTACCCTCAAATAATTTTGAAGATCCCACGAAATTAGCAAACCGCTTCAATGACTATTTTGTAAATGTAGGTTCCAAAATATCACGTAATACTACATCATTCGATGGAAAGTTTGTGAGAAATTACAAATCTTTCTTTCTCTTCAGGATTACTGAGGAAGAAGTGATAAATACGGTGAAGCAATTGAAAAATAAAAGCTCTTTCGGATATGACGGTATCCCAATGACTGTCATTAAGGCATCTATGTCATATATTGCCAAGCCTTTAGCTTTCATTATGTATGAAGCTTTCAAAGAGGGAATATTTCCGCAATCCTTGAAAATTGCCGTAGTAAAACCTTTATTTAAAAAAGGAAATCCTGAAGACCTGGGAAAGTATCGCCCTATAAGTCTGCTTACCTCGTTCTCGAAAATTTTTGAAAAACTCTTGGTAAATAGTCTATTGAACTTTTTCTATAAATGTAAAATTTTCTCAAAAAATCAGCATGGATTTTTAAAAAACAAAAATACAATGACAGCAATTTACGAATTGTCGCACTCCATAATCGAAGGATTAGAGAGGGGAGAAACTCCAGTAGGTCTTTTTATAGACCTGTCCAAAGCATTTGATTGTGTAAATCATGATAATCTGCTGCAAAAACTATCAATTTATGGAATCAGGGATAAACAACTGGATTTATTTCGCAATTACCTTCATGGTCGATGTCAAAGAGTAGTTATGGATGTTGACGGTGAAACTATTATATCGAACGATGGAAAACTTGAGGTTGAGGTTCCTCAAGGAAGTATTTTGGGGCCACTTCTCTTTTTAATCTATATAAACGATTTGCCTAATATCTTTCAGGAATGCCCAAAGTTTTTCATGTATGCTGATGACACGAATATTCTAGTAACAAAAAAGGAAGTGGAAGACTCGATATTAGAAACAGAAAGTGCTATTTCAATGGTGTCGGACTGGCTTGGAAAGAATCACCTAGTCATGAATGCAGACAAAACAGAGTGTGTAGTTTTTAAGACAACTCATACAAAAATAAAAGTACCGGCAGGAATAAATATAATGGGAAAAACTACAGATATAAATTCACACATAAATTTCCTAGGAGTCACTCTGGATTGTAATTTGAGGTGGACCAAACAAATTGAGAACGTCAGAAAGAAGCTTAACTCTGTAATTTTTTCGCTAAGAATCTTAACAAGAACAGTAGGTTTAGAGGTTCTCAAGATGGTGTACCATTCAAACTTCCAGTCCATATTAGGTTACGGTATTGTCATATGGGGAAACAGCTTGGACACTAACAAAATTTTTTCTACTCAAAAAATAGCCGTCAGAATAATTCTACGAATGAAGTTACGCGAATCTTGTCGCGGTAAATTTAAACTATTGAACATCCTAACGGTGCCAGGATTGTATATTTATTGCTGTCTCCAATTTTTAATTGAACATAGTGAATATTTTCGGCATCATAGAAATGTTAATTGTACCAGAAATATTCAATATTTTCATGTGCCAAGTCATTCTCTGACATTATCAGAAAAAAACGCCAAGTATATGTGCATCAAACTTTACAATACTTTGCCACGTAAATATCAGATCATTGAAAGCTACAAACAATTCAAAAAAGAAGTATTTCAATATCCCTCAACATCGAGCCCTATGATATGCGTGAATTTTTTGAGTACAAACACGATCGAACCACGAATTGAGTGTCCTTTTGATTTATGATTTTTTCATCTTAAGTATGATCATAAATCATTTCCTTATTTGACTTGTTTTCTATTCAATGTTGTATTTTGATTATGAGAATAAATACTATTATTATTATTATTATTATTATGTTTTAGAGTATTGAGTTCTGATTCACGGTGTTCGTCATCAGATAGTCGAATGGAGCGGTAGATTAGGGTATTAACTACAAAGTTAAGTTGAGAAGGATGGTGGTGAGACTGGGCGTTCAGATAACGGTTTGTATGGATGAGTTTACGATAAACTAAATAGGAGAAGCCTTGGTATGGAAGTTTTTTGACCATGATATCGAGGAATGGCATAGACCCATCGTTTTCCACTTACGTTGTGAATTGAATACTTGGATGTATGCCATTCAAATTAGTCCAAGAGCTAGCAGGAAAAAGTGGTCATGATCGAACACCCGGCTGGATTTGAGATATATTAGGAAACTTTATTCGCTAGTCACAAAAATCCCACCTCTTGCTACTGAGTCTGGGGCGTTTGGAAATGGCAGCCGGAAAAGTCTCGCTTATTCTTTATTACCAAGAAATGATCGAACACCCGTCTTAAAATTGGTTTGCAGGTCAACTTTTATGCGAGGATAACGAAAAAATTATTCCAAGACGTTTTTCACGGAACAAGGTCGAGCAAGAGCGTTGAAAGTAGGCCGGAAAATTCATGCTCGGGGACATGATCGAACACCCGTCTGTAACTTTGCATAAGCAATCTTTAGCTATAGAATAAGCTAAATTCAAAAAGCCAGACGTTTTGATCCGATCTAAGACACTGAAAGATGATTACAAAGATTGACTCTCGGCTCGGTGGTTCAGCAACATGGCGGCCGCTTGAGCAGCCGCTCGTCGCACGATTTGAATTACGCTAATCTTTCAATTGACGCGTGATTTGCTTTTACGCCAATATTATTAATTATCACGAACCATTTAATTGTTTATTTATAAAATTTAATTATTATGATGGAAAATTAAGACGGATACTATAAAAATTAATGAAATGTAAGAGTGTCATAACAATAACTATACGAAATAGGAAATTGTGAAGTATTTTATCAATTTATGTAATAAAATTATTCAAATTAACAGAGATGGTAATCAAAATTGAACATTATTTTGAAGAAATATTGTTGAAAATTAGAAGCAAAACAAAAATGTAGAGTAAAACAAAAATATTTCGTTGAAATACATGAAAAAAAGTACATTATTCAAAAACATAATCGCTATCGTCACAGCACAATTTTTGACAGACGCACTGTGTTGTATTTGAGTTTTAAAACTCTACGCACTTCCAAAGCGGAATTACATTTCTTGAAATTTGCATCATTAAATGGTAATACTTTATCTGAAGAGTTACAGTTCGGTAGAAAACACTTAATTTGAGGTGGATCAACGTCCATCTCATGGCCCGGAAATAGTTTAGAATTCGACGCCATGGCCGAGTGATGCTCACTCGGCCGATTTTACTGACGAACTGTCGAAAGATGCTTAGCGATGCACAGTGTTGCCAACCCCAACTTAGTGAAAAACTACATATGTGCTTCGCAAAAACTGTAGAAAACTGTAGATTTTAATTTGAAAACAGTAAATGTACAGTCTTTTCTTAATTTATGGTTTCAAATTTCATTTAAAGGTGGTAATCAATAGAACAAACATTGGAAATCAAACTTTTTATCAAATTATGATTTGAAAGTTATTGAAATTAAAACATATACAGCATTCATTATGTGACACATGTTACAAGACTATACAATCACCTGCTATTTCGCTCTCAATCTGCAAATTTTCTTGATTTTCGATCTCTTCATTGTTTTTGAGATCGTACATAATTTTATTGAACTTTTCGTAATCAATTTCGAAACAATTTTCAATTTCATATCTCGTATGTAGAGTGCCTTTTATTGAGCTCGTAGACAGTTTATTTCTTATTTTTGTTTTCAAACAAGCGCTCTACCTTAGCAGTGCGGCAGACACAGAAGTTCTTTGGTAACAGTTCGCGAAACCTTGTTTACTTCGTTATATTGTCCGTGCATATACTTGGAATGATATAACAGTTCGTAGTAGATGACGCTAGCATTTAAAATTTAAAAAACTGTAGATTTGGAGGCCAAAACTGAAAACTGGGAACATTTTGAAAAAACTGTAAATCTACAGTTAAAACTGTAGAGTTGGCTACACTGGCGATGCACCCCCTGCAACGTTCCCTCATCCACTTTCACTCACCATCGCAAAATTTTCTTTAACTGTGGGGAGGGGAGACGGGACGCCTCGAGATAATGAGAAAATTCGTAAGGCCCGTTTCTAAAAGGTTGCCCCCCCCCCTACTAAAGTACTATTGATTGAAAATAGTTAGTTCTCTTAGTTTATGGGCAAAAAAACATATAGATAAACGTCAAATAAACAAGACATTTATGTAATGAATATGATTTTGTGCTAATTTTTATATTAAATTAAAAATTATTAATGTTGTTATACACTCTTACACTTATATATTACATAATTTTCCATTATAATATTTAAAATTTATAAATAAACAATTAAATGGTTCGTGATAATTAATAATATTGGCGTAAAAGCAAATCACGCGTCAATTGAAAGATTAGCGTAATTCAAATCGTGCGACGAGCGGCTGCTCAAGCGGCCGCCATGTTGCTGAACCACCGAGCCGAGAGTCAATCTTTGTAATCATCTTTCAGTGTCTTAGATCGGATCAAAACGTCTGGCTTTTTGAATTTAGCTTATTCTATAGCTAAAGATTGCTTATGCAAAGTTACAGACGGGTGTTCGATCATATCCCCGAGCATGAATTTTCCGGCCTACTTTCAACGCTCTTGCTCGACCTTGTTCCGTGAAAAACGTCTTGGAATAATTTTTTCATTATCCTCGCATGAAAGTTGACCTGCAAACCAATTTTAAGACGGGTGTTCGATCATTTCTTGGTAATAAAGAATAAGCGAGACTTTTCCGGCTGCCATTTCCAAACGCACCGAGCTAGGCCAGCAAGAGGAGTAGATTTCTTTTTGACTCGACAAGTTTCCTGAAATATCTCAAATCCAGCCGGGTGTTCGATCATGACCACTTTTTCCTGCTAGCTCTTGGACTAAATGATTCAAGAAGTGGAGCAACGAGTCTGCGCCATGGGACCAGATCGCAAAGGAATCGTCTGCATAACGTAGCCAGCATGATGGTTTATGTTTATATATTTAGTAGTTTTTGTTCTTGGGTTTGGTGGTTAGATGGTTGAAAATTGTTTTATCGATGAAGTTGGTGTTAGTTGAGTACTTTTGGCGGCATAAATTTTTCGTGTAGCTTCTATAGATTAATTTAGATGGTTAAAATTTGGTACTTGGATTATTTCGATGTAACGAATGGTTTGAAATCTCTTCCTCAATCGTCTCCATTTTAATGTAGAGATTTCATGCTTTTTCTATTTTTAAGAGTTTTTTAACTCCAGGCCTCATCTTCAATTAGGGGGTTAAGAATTTGTAGCCACAAACGAACAAAAATTAGGGGAAAATACGACCTTATTAACGGAGGACTGCAAATCAAGCGTTTTTATTATCGTTTGATTCTAACGAAGATACATGGAAATTTATATATGATTGTTATTTAATATTTAAGATTTTTTTTCAGAAATGGCGATACTTGTACCCCTTTTTTGGAATTTGAATCATACCATTTATAATGAATATATGGAAGCAATTTTATTCCAACCAAACTCAATAATTTCTTCTTACTTTTACTGATTCAGTCTTTAATACCTGAGATATCTAGTCAAAATACTTAACATAATGTGTAAACCAATTCTATCAGGAAAAAAAAGTTTTCTTCGAATGAGAACAAATGGAGAGAAATAGAGAATTTGTGATTAAATTCTTCTGGAATATTATTATTATCAAGCATTCCTGCACAAAAGTTCTAAAGTCTGTAAATATTCCG
>JARQZK010005130.1:0-20000 GCA_030704885.1 Cynegetis impunctata | reverse complement strand
TCTAGATGTCTGGAAATTGGAATTTTAAAGAAAACGCTGTGCATTTCATCACAAAATCAGAGGTCTATTTATGCCTACTACAATTATGGTCGAGAGGATGATTGAAAATTTGAAAATTTGGTCGAATTTCCCCCATATATTTGAGAGAGTAAGAGAGATTGTGGGTAGGAGAAATGCTTCATTAGGAATGTCAAGAAGTATGCAACTACATCAAGAGGTTTAGGCTATTATATCATGGGGTAGATAACTTGCACCATATCTTAATGGGTGTGTATGACCTCGTGATTGAAGGACAATGCGGAAAAACATCAATATCTTCCTTGTCATTTATAATTAGAGCACTTTGAGTTGTTGAAAAAACAGCTAACAAGAGAACATACATTTTTTCTGAGAAACCTTTATTTTGTACTGAAAATATCTTGTGATTTAAATATTCCTCTGATCAAAAATTACTGATTTATAAGCATAGCTGAAAGTTCCCTCATCGGCGTCTGCCTTATCCATATATTTCACCTTAAATATTAACCAGGTGTAGATAGTAAATCTCCTTTTTGATTCTAAATAATGTGACAAAGGGAATTTCGTCCCTAGAAAGCAATTTCTTCACTTGACTTCTCTCATTCGGGTTGTTTGGGTAACAGTATTATCGTGCGAGTGAATCTTTCTGAAATAATATCAGAGTCGAGTGTAGATAATTATGGATTGATTGGGCCGATACTTGGTGTAAATTAATAAACATATTAAAACAATGGTTAAAAATAACAATTTACACTTTTATTATAAGAAATAACGCATGACGCACGTTTCGGTGGAACTTCACCTTCTTCAGATGCTAATGGCATTTGCCATTAGCATCTGAAGAAGGTGAAGTTCCACCGAAACGTGCTTCATGCGTTATTTCTTATAATAAAAGTGTAAATTGTTATTTTTAACCATTGTTTTAATATGTAGATAATTATATTAAACTAAGAACTCGCACTCAAAAAATGTTCCGAATATCCAGGATTATAATATTTGATTATAATAGTGGCATACTATAATAAGGTTTCAAATAAATCTAGAACATACAGATATGAACAGAAGATTGACATTGACATGGAATGAAATTATAAAGTAAGTAATTATTCATGCAATAAATATGCTTAGAAAAAAGACTATGTTTCTTAATTTCAACATCTGAATATAAATTTACAAGAAGTAGGTATACATACTGAAATATACATAAAAATAAATAAAAGTACGAGAAAAACATATTTGTGGTAATAAAATTATTTGATGTAGGTATATAACGTCGTTGAATTCAGCCCAAAAGAATATTTTACATATTGAATTACTTCTAAAAGTAAATTCAGGTCCCATAAAGTAATTTAATTTTTAATCTTTGATTCACTTTTACGGCTTGAACGACAACATCCTTTTCGTTGTACATCAAACAGACTTCAATCATTTTTTATAGCTATTTTAAGCAATTTATTTTATGACATCTTTGGCAGCGCTTCAATAATCTTCACGACACTTGTTCTAAAGTTATTGAAATACTAGTCTAATAATGGATTTTTTTGGATTGCAAGCTTTCAGCTCAAATGAGTTTAATAAAGTCAATTGACTGTCCGCTGTTCACTTGGTGGAACATTATGATGAAAACTGATATATTGCAACAAAAAATATAACACTTTTATTCCACTGATAAATATGAAAATATCGAATAAGTGCTGTGGTCCACATCGTTGAAAAACTGTGTAGGATATAGACGATGCAAGGTTCGAATCCTGGAGAAGACATGGATATTGTAAATATCATTTTATCGTTTTTCGTTTCACCGAATTTTCAAATCACAACGGTGCTAAAGAAGTTTCACTTCAATAATTACACTTATTATACTCTGGAAAATGATATAATATCTGAAAATGTATGTAAAACCAAGTGGTCTTTTTTAATATATTATTATCTCAAGTTAAAATTTCTCCAGAGCTATTGTAGACGAATATAGTTGGTCAATCATAATTTGAAAGAACTTTGAATTTGCTGCCTGGCATATTTTAGTTACTGAAAATAAATCTTAAACTGGATCTGTTTTAATTTATAAGGTTAATGATTGCTTGGGGAAACATGTATTTTGTTGAAGAATGAAATCAATCAGTGGAAAGTTTTCGTCCGATTGAAAGCACTTTCTGATTAGTTACTGTGAAAGAACGAATTAAATTCTCAATGGGATGAGAACTTTCATGATTTCCCGCCTTTTCAACAATTTCCATCTTCCTCACAGGTCAGCAAAACGAAGTACTCATCAAGCAATTTCAAGCAGTGGCATAGAAGATCCATTAATTACGTGATAGAATTTTGGTGATTTTTCGACTCCACTCCTCTTTGTGGATTCCATGAGATTTTGCTCGACCTCCTCCCCCACCTCAAATCTCACATGGGAAAGGCGTATTTGTTTTACGCTGAATTCCATTAGATTTATTTAAAAAACAGTTTCCTTATAATTTTTTCTATTTAAGGTTAGTCAACCCTGGTATTTAAGATTTAAAATTGCGTAACATAGAATCACAATGAGATTTAACAATAAAATAAAATAGAAACTAATAAAATTTGTGAAAAAATATTCACTCTAATTCAATCCATGTAGACTCATGTATGAGCTTAAAAGTGATTACTGGAACAATTGGAATATTTATCAATACATAGTTAAGGAATAATGTTAGAAAATTACTTTTTCATATTTAATAAATGAATAAATTGTTCCCAACCAAATAAATCAATTTATAGTTTATGAATTCTTCTATCAGTGCATAATTAAACCGTGATGAATATTATTGTAATATTCTGGATTATTATGATCCGGAATAATAATTAATAAGACACGAAATTAAGTTTGATACCTCTTTTATTCCCTTTCATTTTCATACTGGCTTGCACATCAGCACAGGTGTTTCCCGAACAATGCGCCGATGCCGCATTGTCACAAATTAAATATAAATAATTCGATACATTACACTTCCCCCACCAACAAAAATTATAATAACTAAGAACTAAACAAAAAAAATTTTAGTCATACGTTAAACGTTGGACTGGTTTAACGACCCTTTTCGGGCGATTCACTGCACCAGCACTTCCTAAAATATCAGGAGATATTGTCAAATCTACCTCTTCAATAGGTTCACTTCCTGTGGAGTTATTCCTTTGAAAATTATCAATTATTTGCGCTTCATTAATGACATATTTTTAAATTTGATTCAAATGTCTCTTCCATACTACATTCTTTAATGAAGGAATCCTTATTAAATAGGTAGACTTGCCAATTTTTCTTTCAACTACCCCTTTTATCCAAGAAGGTTTTTGAGGGTTCTTATAATCTCTAGCGATAACATTTTCTCCTATATCAAATGTTGAAGACCTTTTACCACCATGATATTTTTTTTGTAATTCTTGTTTTCTCAAAACTTTACATTTTAAATCATTTTCTACGTTCACTTCTGTTGGTGGTAAAAGATTGTCAAACCTGGTACGCAATTTTCGGTTAAACAATAATTCTGAAGGTTTTACACCAGTAGTACTATGGGCTGTATTTCGAAAATTGCATAACAATAAATTTAAGTTTGTAATATGTTGAGCTTTCCCCAAAGCATTTTTCAGCGAGTTCTTTATCGTTTTAACTGCATTTTCAGCTTCGCCATTAGAGGACGGTTCATATGGTATGGAAATAGTATGCTTAATATTATTCATCAATCAAAAATTTTGAAATTCTTTTGAGGTGTAAGAAGTAGCATTATCCGATACTATTTCTTTTGGTAACCCAAATCTAGCAAAAGTACTCCTTAAAAAATCTATTGTCACTGTAGAGGTTATTGACTTAACCGGAAAAACCTCAATCCATTTAGAATGAGCATCCACAATTACTAAGAAATATTTATCCCGAAATGGCCCTAGAAAATCGATGTGTAACCTATCCCATGGTTTTTCAGGGAACTTCCATGGGTTTAATACTGCTTTATCTGGTGACTTTTTATTCAACATGCACGTTTCACAACTAGAAGCAATCTTCTCAATTTGTTTATTTAATTCTGGCCACCAGAAGTATGAACGTGCAAGGCTTTTCATTTTAACAATTCCCATATGTGATAAATGTAAATCATTTAAGAGTTGTTGTTGTAATATGTCGGGAATTATTATTCTATTATTCCACAATACACAATCCGATTCGATACTCAACTCGTTTTTAAGGCGATAAAAACTTTTATATTTATCGTTTATTTTCGTAGGCCATCCAGATAATAAGTAATTTTTAATTTGAGACAAAATGTTGTCTCTTATTGTAGCCTCTCGAATTGAGTGAAAGTTCAATGGAAAATCTGTGTTTTTCGAAAAATAGTTAATAAAATTTATATCGATATTTTCCCAATCGGTATCACTACTCTGAATTGGCAAGCGGGATAAACTATCTGCTTGATTATTTACCGATTTAACAAATTTTATGTCGTACTGATAATTTGATAACATGATAGCCCACCGTCTTAGTCTATATTTACGTCCATATAAATATTGATTGAATTTATGAAGTGAAAAAATTATACTTAGTCCTTCCTTTTCGACCTGACTATATTTTTTTTCGCTTTCAGATAAAGTGCGCGACGCATATGCTATCGGTTTTTCCGAACCATCTGGATAAATATGACTTATCAGCCCTCCTATACCGTAGTCACTAGCGTCAACACTTAGTTGAACGGGAAAATCCTGATTATAGTGCACTAAAATTGGTGCTGATGTCAAGATATTCTTAATTTTTAAAAATGCTTTATCGCAATCTGCCGACCATATCCACCTCACCTCCTTCTTTAGTAAATTATAGAGAGGCTGAAGCACGGTTGCCAGATTTTGTACAAAAGAGCCATAATAGTTGATAAGACCTAAAAAACTTTTTAGTTGAGTAACATTTGTAGGCACAGGTGCCTTTTGGATACATTCAATTTTATCATTTGACGTATGTAATCCTATCTTGTCTATTTCGAAACCCAAGTATGATATTTTCTTTTGAAAAAACTACATTTATGCAAAGCAATTTTTAGCCCTGAATTTTGTAATATATTCAAGACTATTTTTAGTCTCTGCAGATGCTCCTGTCGTGTTTTTCCTGTAACTAGGATATCACCGAGGAACACTATCACTCCCTCTAACCCCTGAAACAACGAATCCATAATTTTTTGAAATTTAGCTGGAATACTGGCTATGCCGAAAGGAGCTCTATTATACTGGTACAACCCCTTGTGTGTAGAAATTGTCATCAGTTTCTTCGAACCGTTATCTAAACATACTTGTTGATATGCATTTGAGAGATCTAATTTGGAAAAATGAATTCCTCCTTGTAACTTCACAAAAAGTTCGTTTATACGAGGTAAAGGGTATTGGTCAATCTCAATGAAAGGATTCACCGTGACCTTAAAATCTCCACACAAACGAACACTACCATATTTTTTTAATACTGGCACAATAGGAGTGCCCCACGGGCTGTAATTTACTGGTGTAATTACACCTAATTTTTGTAAACGTTCCAATTCTTCATCTACCTTTTTGTTAATTGCAAACGGTAAAGGGCGAGCTCTAAAAAATTTTGGGGTAACATTATCTGATTTAAGTTTGAATGAAATACATCCCTTAGTAAACGTACCTAATCCTTCTGAAAAAACTTGTGGAAATTTCTTAATTAAAATATCTACATCTTCAGGCAGCCGTATGAAATTCAAACAAGGAATATTTAGCTGAAATATATTATAAAAGTCGCGACCAAGTAATGGGGGGCCTGTTGTATTTTTAATTACATAAATAGATAGTTCAGCATGCTTCTCATTGAAAGTTACAGAACAATCAATATAACCTAAAGGAGAAATCTGATCACCATTATATAACTTGAAAATCGGTTGATTTAATATTTTTGTTTCGAAAATACTTTAAATAAAAATTTTCGGAAATTACACTGAAGCTTGATCCAGTATCAAGATTAAAACTAAAACTTTCATTATCGATTTCAACTTTTACTAAAATAGGACTGACCGAATTTTCCAAATTATATAAAGTATTGTCATCATTTTCCATAATATTTGCATTTTCCGCATTATATTCAGAATTTTGCACTTCTAAAAAGTGTTGGGATACTCTGTTTCTACCAGTGGGATTTGGACGATTTGAATCATGCGATCCTTTTCTGGTCGGACACATGGGAGCTAGGTGACCATTAATTTGACAAATATAACAATAACAATTTTTGAAAAAACATATATTCGCCTCATGGTTCCTTCTGCCACACACTGTACATTGTTGTATTCTAGCGGTACCTATATTTTGGGCCCTCCATGCAAGACTGCTTGTGCGGAAACAGAATTTTTCCTTTTGCGCACATTTCACGATACCTCTACTGCCTTGCACATACATCATCTCCGGTTCCGTTTTGTCACCTCTTGATAGGGCATTACCTCCTTGAACCACTGCACATTTTAATGCTGCAATTGCAATTATGTCATCGAATTTGACCTCCTTCTTCCCTTCTAGTAACTTGTCTTGAACTGGGCCGGTATTATATCCGATGATGAAGATATCCCTTAAAACAATTGGTAACATAGTTTTGTCGAATTCACAGTTTGCCGCTAAGCTTCCCAATCTTGCGACTCACTCACGCGGTGATTCGGTTGCTGATTTGTCTGCGCGGTAAAATTTATATCGCGCAGGAAAAATTAAGTTGGTTGACTTAAAATGTTCCGAAATCAACTTTGTTAATGTTTCGTAGTCTTTCTTTTCTGGTTCATCTGGTAAACATAAGTTCGTAGACTAATTTATATGCGTCCTCACTAAACAAATTTAATAAAATTGCTCTTTTTCGGTCTTTATCCGTAATAGTATTGGCTATAAAGAAATTATCTAATCGCCGTTTATAAATCGACCAGTCCGAATTTATCACATCGAACTCGCGCAAATACCCGACATTTTCGTTCGACATTTTTAGATCACTTGAATCACTGACTTTACAGCTCAAATTTGCGTGGGTATTTAGCACCTTCGTTTATATTAAACCCTACACTAAATCTACTCGTCGCCATGTAATATTCTGGATTATTATGATCCGGAATAATAATTAATGAGACACGAAATTAAGTTTGATACCTTTTTTATTCCCTTTCATTTTCATACTGGCTTGCACATCTGCAAGCACAGGTGTTTCCCGAACAATGCGCCGATGCCGCATTGTCACAAATTAAATATAAATAATTCGATACATTACAATTATTATGTATGATTTAGCAATATTTCAGCTAAAGAACATTCTTTACTTAATTTAAGCCTGTTTTCTCGCAATTTTATACTGTTTCTTGCGGAAAAAAATTACGTGATATTTGTCGAGACCACCCCCTCCCTATGTGAGATTGAGTGACATTTCGCTCGACCCCTCCCTAAACACCTCATGTAATCAATAGATGCTTCCATAGTACTCTACTCTTATAAAAGCAATAATAGGACTTAATGCCACTATGTTATATGGATAGTACTATTTTAATTTAACAATGGTTAATAATAACAATTTACATATTAACCATTGTTTTGAAATGCTTATTAATTTACATCATGTATCGTCCCAATCAATCCAAAATTTTAATAGTACTATAAGTTCGAGCTGCCGTTATTAGTACCTAAGAGCGCCGTAGAAGAAAAATTTGAATTCAATGATGATATTCCAGGCTTTTGCGATTCTTATTTATATCGAATTTTGATTCTTGATAATATAACGGGCCAAACTGTCAAATTACATTGAAAATATAGATGATAAATTCAGAAGAGATGGTCAAACTTATATATTTGTTGAAAAGAGTTAACCTGGTTAGAAATTTGCGTAAAACGAGCCTAGTTGGAAAGACCAATCTGAACGAGGTTCCTCTATTTCATTCGCGGTTTGCAACCTCATACTTTGAGTCTACTTAGTTATTTGGTCTAAGATTTTGAGTTGCATGAATGTTTGGGTTAATATAAGGTGTTAAATAAAAATAACCGAATGAGCAGAAGAGCTGAGTTACTAAGGTCGCATTTTACTCTCATTTTTATAGTTTCTTACCTTCAAGTTCTTAAGCTCTAAATCCATTTGGTGGGGTTGAAGAGATGCACAAGGCTTGATAACCTACAGAAACTCACGAACAGCGCCCTCCTAACATCAACCAAATTTACGTGGAAATTTACAGTTTCATAACTGAATTTTACCAGGCTGTATAGATGAGCAATGTTCGAAACACCTCAAAAATTCCCAAATTTCACTTCTCGAAGATGAACTCAATCCACGTATCAAATTTTAATCCTCAGCAACCATTTCAACTCAATCAGCAGAACTTGTGTGTTACACAAAAACTCCAAAATAACGAAAGAATAAGAAATCTCTACAGGAAAATGCCGGCTAAGGAAAAAAATTTTAAACTACCACTGTGCTCTTCCCTAAAATCAACTCAATTTCCGTTCGAAATTTCAACCCTCAACTCAATCAGCAGAAGCTGTGGAGTTGAGCAAATCCTCAAAACCTACGGAAAACATGATACCTTTACATAAAAATGGCTGCGGTTGAGAAAAATAGTTCAAACCACTACTCTGCACTTCCTTAATATCAACTCAGCCATTGAACTTAATCTGGATGATCTTCGGACGTGCGCAAAAATTTAAAATCCATGAGAAAATAAGAAATCTAAATTGAAATGGCGGCGGTAAAAAAATTTGTGCCTCAAGAAAGACCCCAAATACCATTTCATTTGATCTGATAGGGGGCCAAGAGAAATATATATATATATATATATATATATATATATATATATATATATATATATATATATATATATATATATATATATATATATTATTAATTCAAATCAAACACTTGGCTTAACATTTCACTAATATATATTGAAAATTAATGAAAATTAACAAGAAGTTGTCAACATTTTTCGGGTAGTGAACCCATTCTCAAGACTAATACAGGAGAGATGACAACAAATTTATTTATAAAACTGAGGAAATGAGAGGGGACAAATGGAATTCTAATTGATCATTCACTATAGGCTGTTGATTTTTGAAAGAGCTGGTTATCTCCAAAGCTTCTAAAAGGTCGAGACGTTTTCCTTTATTACCTGCATGTAAACATTTAGTTTTATCCAAATCTATGAAGTGATTGTTACGAATACAATGCTCGGAAACACACACACACTTGGATCGCAGTTCGCTGTGTGAGCTAGGCTTGTGAGCCTCTTACTCTTTTAGTCTGAGTTTTTTGTTACTATGGCGGTGGCTTCTTGTGCCTATAAAAGTTATTTATTTGACGTATGATGCAATCTTGTTATTGCTCTCCTATTTCTTTTTCGAAATTGTGCTACGGAAGTCATCTCTCACTGCCTGGTTTTGGTGGATTTCGGCTTTCTTGTAAAATTCATTGGTTTTCTCTTCCATAATTGCCTTAATCGTTGGAATGTTGAGCTCTCTCCGGATCTGTGAGTTAGTAATGAACCACGGGGCACTGAGAATCCTACGGATTATTTTGTTTTGCGTGGTTTCTAGTCTGCGCATATTTGTCTTGTTGCACTTCTCAAATGCTGTGGAGGCATAGAGAAGGCTTGGTCGTATTATCTGCTTGTAGATTGTTGACTTTATAGCGATGTCCAGTTTACTTCTGCTGTTTAGGAGGGAGTCTAGATTGGTTGCCACTGCGTTCGTTTGGGCTATCTTTAGCTGGACGTGTTCGTTCCAGTTTGCTCTGTGGTCAAAGGTGACCCCTAGGTATTTCAACGTCTCTTTCCATTCTATCTCGTTGTCATTGATAGTTAATTTTTTCATCTTGTCTCTATTCTTTTTCGTGGTGTTAATCAGCAGGGCCTGTGTTTTTGATGACTTCACTTTGATCTTCCACTTTCTGAACCATCCAGCGAGATCGTCGAGGTGTCGCTGTATGTTGCCTCCCAAGTAGTGGATGCTACGCGCAGTGGCAATAACAGCAGTATCGTCTGCGAACAGCAGTGTCTCTGTGTGATCCGACAAAGGGATGTCTGATGTGAAAATATTGTACAGCAACGGGGAGAGCGTGGATCCCTGCGGGACACCAGCTGAAATATGCCTGACCTCCGACAGAAACCCTTCTACGGATACCACAAATTTTCTTCCGGAGAGGAATGATCTTATCAGCCGGATGTATTCACCAGGGTAGCCAATTTTCTGCATCTTTGCTAACAGACCCTCGTGCAACATTCGATCGAAGGCTTTCTCGATGTCCATAGCGACAAGCCCCAACATCTGTTTTCAGCTTTTTGCTGTCTCAATTCTTTTTGACAAAGCCACGAGGTGGTGTTCTGTGGAATGCTCGCCTTTGAAGCCGTATTGTCGTGCCGGAAGGACCTTCAGGTCTTCTGTGATCCTTGCCAGTCTGGTGAGTAGCATCTTCTCCATGATCTTCCCCAAGCACGGAAGCAGACTTATGGGCCTGTAGTTTTGGAGAAATGTTGGGTCTTTTCCTGGCTTTCTGATAACTACGATCTTGGCTATCTTCCATATATTTGGAAACGATTCTAGGTCCAGGATTCTGTTTGTTATTTCCAGCATTAATTGTAGCGAGCTGTACGGTAGGTTTTTTATTGTTCTGTTACAGATTTGATCTAGCTCTGGAGCTTTTTTCGTGTCCAGAGTTTTCAGCACTCCTTCAAGGTCTTCCATCGTCACTTTCTCAATTCGTTTTTTACTAGCTTGGGTGATGTTCTGGGCTAGTTTTCTAACTTCCTTCTCATGCTGTTCTTGATCAGAGTCGGGATCATCTTCGTCGTTGGGACTGAGTCCGCAAAAGCCTCTGCTTTGTCTTTAGGATGGTATACTAGTCCATTTTGTCCGTGGATTATCGGATTTATTGGTTTGCTCTGTTTGAGGAGTTGGCGAGTTGTTCTCCAAATTGAGCGATCCTGGATTTTTAGCCTGGCCAGTTTGTTCTCCCATCTCTCGTTTTCGAGCCTTCTGATTTCAGAACGGATCTCTCTGGTCATTTTGTTATTCCTCTTCTTTTTTTAACGGATCTCCAGTTCTTGTTGACATCTTCAGTAATCTGTTTTTCTCTCTTATTTTGTTCTTAAGATCTGGAGGGAATTGGTATGGATTCTTAGCTCCTCGTTCTCTCGTTCTGGTGGCTAGTTCGAGGGATTGTTTGATATCTTCTGCAAATCTTTCGCAAGTGACGTTCAGATCAAACTTGTCCTTTATGGTGGGAGTGTGTGCATGTATGGCTTCGAGGTTTAGTCTGAAGGAGTCCCAATGGATAAAAGTGCTAGTCTCTGGTAGGCTGGCTGCCTCTCCACTCAGACTGACCATAATTGGGGAGTGATCAGAAGATAAAGTATAGCAGTTTGACACTGTCAAAATATATGGCATATCTCTTCTAACTGCCAAGTCAAGGATGTCGGGCAAGGAACTACCCCTGTGAAATGTTGGCTCAGTTGGAGCATGTATTGTTGCAGCCATTCTGCCGGTGGCCAATTCGAGAACCCTACCATTCTGGTTTGTCACTCTGCAGCCCCAGTCTCTGGATTTGCTGTTAAGGTCGCTGATCACTAGAGTAGGTATTTGGTCTTCTAGGAGTTTTTCTATATCTTGGCGGAGCATCTTCCTTCCAGCCGGTTGGTATGCTGAGGATATTTTGATTTTTCTTTTGTCTGCCATCTGTACTATGACACTTGTAGATTCCAATGCCTCAGTATCTGGAGTTATTGAGAAGAAGTGTTTTAAGCTTTTCTTGATCAGAAGGGCTGTCCCACCTTTTTGCCTGTCCAACCGATCGTTCCTGTAGATGGCATAATTCGATACGTTCCACTGTAAAGCTGGCTTCAAGTGAGTTTCCTGGATTGCTGCGACGTCAACGTTGTTATCGAAGAGAAACTCTGCAAATTCGAATTTCTTATTGTTGATTAAGTTGGCGTTCCAACTCATCATCTGCAGTGTTTCTGGTGAAGTTTTATTGGTCATCTACTTTTGCCAAGTTCTGGTTCAGCCCCATCAGTGTGGCGAAGTGAGCGGTCATCTTTGTGAACTGGGTCAGAAATTCTTTCATGCTTTCGACGGTTGATTTAAGGTCAAGATTGTCGCTTTTGTTCGAGGTTGCTACAGCCGCGTACGATTGACTCTTCTGCTGGTTTGCATTGGAGGTAGGCTTCTGCTGGCTCATCTTACTAGGGTGCTTCGGGCATCCACTAAAGTTTGCCGGGTGATTACCGCTGCAATTTGCGCATGTTGCTGGAGTATTTCTGGGCTTTTTGCATTCTGATGTGAGGTAATTTCTGCCACACTTCACGCATTTCGGGGGCGCTGAACACTTACTCTGATAATGCCCAAAGATTTGGCACCTATGACACTGAGTTATCTTTGAATTATTTTTCAGCGTTTCTACTTTGACTTGAAACTCGCCCAAGTGTATAATATTGTAGATATCCTTCGATTCTCTAGGTAGAATTGCCAGTATCATAGGGAGAGGGGCCTTACTTGCTCCCTTCGTCATTCTATGAACGGATATTGGTCTGAATTTCAGGTCTTCAAGGTTTTTTGACCTCTTCTATCTTTTCGGTTTCAGGAATTCCTTTTATTACCACATGTAGAGACTTCTCTTCTGGAAGCTGGTACGTGTGAAATGGGGTCTTCATTTCGTTTAGAATGTCAACTGACTTCCTAAAGTCGTCTTCCGAAGCAGGAGTAATTTTGATGCTCTCTTCCACATTCTTTGCTCCTTTTTCTGTAATTTTGATGTCATTTTTATAGAGATTCTTCATCACTTGTCTGAATTGGCTTTTGTCTCTAATGCATAGTGGTGGGACCTTGGATCTTTTGGTCTTCTTCTTTGGCACTTCTGTGAACTCTGCTTGGTCCTCTAGTTGCTGCTTTTCGGCGTCACTGATATTCATTTGGCCTTTTTCGGCAGGATCTTCTCTGACGGTTTCGAGTTCCATACATTTTTCGCGTTTGGTCCTCTCTTTGTTCTCTCCTTGACTTTTCTTTCTCTTTTTTGTTCCGGCGAACGGCTGGGATTCGTCCTCTGAGGAGCTTTCTGTGATATTCATATCTTCCAGGACTTGTCTCTGGGTCTGCTTTGCCACGAATTCATTCAGTGTCTTCGTCAGCTCATCAATCTTTCTGTTTGATTCTTCGATTTGTACTCTGAGAACCTTGTTCTCTGTCAAGGCTTCTTTGAGCCTGTTTTCCATCATGTTGATAGTTTTCCGAAGGAATTCTTCATTGTCATTCATTGGGTGTGGGGCACCTCTTGGGGTTTTGTACAGCTCCAACTGTTGTCTGAGTTTCTTATTGTCTTCTTCCATTCTTTGTAGAAATTTCTGTAGAATAACTACATTTTCTGCTTTAGGGGGCGGAACCCCCTTCAGTTCTTTCGACATTACTTAGCCACGCCCCTTTTCTGATAATCTTTCTGATTCTGGTCATTCGACAGTTCGGTGCAATATTCTAGCGTTAATAACTGACTCTGGACATTCACAGTAAAAAACTTGTCACTACATACAAACCATGTAAATAAACACTCAAACATGAAAATATCGCAAAATCACCGTCACAAAGCACACCAACAATTATTGTATGAATAAAAATTGAAGTACCGGACAAACACTATAAAAATATTATATAAAACAATAATCAATATCTAAATATCACATTAAGACGCCGGTTATTTATAAATCATGACGAATGAATGCTCGGAAAAACCAGTGGTATTCTTATTAAATAGAATTGCCCTTCTATGTTCATCTACTCGGGTTTGTATTTTTCTACCTGCTTGACCGATGTAGAAGACAGGACATTCACTACAGAAGATTTCATATATCCCGCTACTTTCTTCAACCTTATTATTTTCCTTATTATTTACCAAAAGTGACTTGTTATTTCTTTTATTGGTGCAAATAATTTTGATATCCTTTTTTTTTAATCTATTACAAATAAGAACACTAAGGCGTGGTATAAAGTTAATAAAATGATATTTTTGATCAGATCTTATAGCTGATAGGTGATTTCAAAAAACAAGTTAATACCTTAAAAATATTAGCATTAAATAACGCTTTTAATGAAATCATAATAGATAAACTTATTTGGTAAAAGCGGCAGAGAAATCTTTTAAATTCAATTTATCCCACATCAGCTATAAGATCTGAACAAAAATATCATTTTATTAACTTTATACCAAGCATTAGTGATCTAATTTGTAATAGATTGAAGAAAAATGATATTAAAATTATTTGCACCAATAAAAGAAATATCAAGTCACTTTTGGTAAATAATAAGGAAAAGAATAAGGTTGAAGAAAGTAGGGGGATATATAAAATCTTCTGTAGTGAATGTCCTGCCTTCTACATCGGTCAAACAGGTAGAAAAATACAAACCCGCTTAGATGAACATAGAAGGTCAATTATATTTAATAAGAATACCACTGGTTTTTCCGAGCATTGTTTTCATAACAATCACTTCATAGATTTGGATAAAACTAAATGTTTACATGCAGGTAATAAAGGAAAACGTCTCGACCTTTTAGAAGCTTTGGAGATAACCAGCTCTTTCAAAAATCAACAACCTATAGTGAATGATCAATTAGAATTCCATTTCTCCCCTCTCATTTCCTCAGTTTTATAAATAAATTTGCTGTCATCTCTCCTGTATTAGACCAAGCTAGTTAGTCGAGTATGTTAGGTACGCTGGCTAGTATTTGGGAGGTCTCGGGTTCAAACCCCGGGGCCGACTGGTCTGCCATGAGTTTTTCTCAGAGGTTTCCTCATGGTAATGTAAGTCACTGCTTGCAAACTTATAAGGCGAATGCTGGGCCAGTATTAATTCTCTGAACCCTACCCACACTTCCTGTGTTCCATAAATATCCCGTCTCACCTATCCTTAATGCACTTGTACATACAAGTGTATCCTCTGATCTGGCTGAAGGAGTTAATCCCAAACTCAAGCTGCCCGCCTCCCTGACACATACTTCAAGGAGGAATGAAACACGTGTGTTTCCATTTTTTTTTTCCTGTATTAGTCTCGAGAATGGGTTCACTACCCGAAACATGTTGACAACTTTTTGTTAATTTTCAATGATTTTCAATATATATTAGTGAAATGTTAAGCCAAGTGTTTGATTTGAATTAATAATATTTAATCATGTTTCACCAAGAGCTAAGCGAGGGTTCAATCTCATTTATATATATATATATATATATATATATATATATATATATATATATATATATATTTATATGTATATATATATACATATGTATATATAAATATATATATATATATATATATATATATATATATATATATATATATATATATATATATATATATAGTATATATATATATATAATCTCTTGATAATTATTAGCAATAACAGGCTGGTTGAATCTTAAAAAACTCGATTTTATTAAAGAGTTGACGTTTCACTTCGATATTCGTAATTGAAATTTCTTTGAAATTTATTGATGCTTTGCTACGCCGTTCTGATGAGGACCAAAGAGTCCGAAACACGTGTCAACGGCTGCTTCCATATAAACGTACTATACCGATAATTTTACTCCACATCTTTAATGTTTTCCCATGACTCATTTGTTTGTTGTTAGATAAATAATACCCTATTATTTTTATTTTCCAACATTACGTAGGTAAAGGTTTCTTTGGTTTCCCTTACCATCTAATGATAACATTTTTGAATGTCAATATTAGACTGAATAGCATATAATAAATAACTAGCAAGACAAAGCAGCCTTATTTTTTCAATTTTTTCACATCAATAAATGTCAAAGAAATTTCAATTACGAATATCGAAGTGAAACGTCAACTCTTTAATAAAATCGAGTTTTTTAAGATTCAACCAGCCTGTTATTGCTAATAATTATCAAGAGATTAAAAATAGATCACAGGCAACAACAATTCGAATAAATATATATATATATATATATATATATATATATATAATATATATCATATATATATATGTATATATAATATATATATATATATATATATATATATATTATATATATATATAAATAATATATTATATATAATATATATATATATATATATATATATATATATAATATATATATATATATATATATATATATATATATATATATATATATATATACCGTAGAACGGGGCTAAATTGGAAATGCGGGGATATTTTAGAATTCATAACCTGTAAGTACATCTGGCAATCCTGTTTAGGTACAACACAATCCCGCGTAAACTACACTGTAATAGTATAGTACATAACGTTACTTATTCAGACTTTAGATGATTTCAGTATTCGTAAGCGTGGTAATGGTCTGTTAGATATTGAAAGTGAGGCAGAAAATCAACCAATATTTGAGCCTGTCAATCTTTCAGTGCTAGTGCGTCGTGGGTGGGAGTTGTAGCTGTTAAGTTTCATATAAAAATTGGTGTTGATGTGATCATTGTGCAAAAAAGTTATAAACATTATGCTACCCTAAAATTTTTTATGGACCTTTTTGAAGATCGGGGCTATTCTGGATGACATTTTTATACATAAAGTGAACAAGGCAAATTCTTTGATAATTTAAAAATTATCAGACAACTTTCCAAGAGTATAAGATTATACGTATTCCGCAACACAAAATAATTTCATTGTTACATTTTTATAATCATTCCAAAATATCTCTGGTCTTCGAAAATCACCCCATTCTTCAAATTATCAGTGCTACATACCTTTGGTTATTCTTAGTTTGAAAATGCATGTTTTCCAATTTAGCCCCATATACGAGGTAGCTATAATTTATGCGTTATTCTTGCCGATTCTAAAATATCCCCGACCCACGAGGCTATTTTAGACAGCCCCCTGTAAGAATGGGGACCTATTTATCATAGAATAATATTTGGTTTGGATACACCTATCCAAAAAGCATATCAAAATAGATTATTTTCAATTACTCTTTCTGCTATATTAAAAATAATGAAAAATAAGTCTAGAATAGCCCCGTTCTACTATATTTATATATATATATATATATATATATATATATATATATATATATATATATATATATATATATTTATTCGAATTGTTGTTGCCTGTGAACTATTTCTAATCTCTTGATAATTATTAGCAATAACAGGCTTGTTGAATCTTAAAAAACTCGATTTTATTGAAAAGTTGACGTTTCGCCACGACATTCGTGGCTTTATCAAAACTTTTGAGAAAAAATTGAAATTTCTTTGACATTTATTGATTTGAAAAATTTCTATAGAAACAGATTACTGTTTCACTAAAATTTTTTTCGGCTTTGGCCATTCATTGTTATTTATTACGTGCTATTCAGTCCAATATTAACATTCAAATTTGTTATTATTAGATGGTAAGGGAAACCACAGAAACTTATACCCACGTAATGTTAGAAATAGGTCCAAATTATTTTGATATTGAAGAGTCAAAGAATAATAATAATAGGGTACTATTTATCTTTTTTTCAAAAATTTCTCATTGCGGCTGTGGCCGTCTTCAGTTATTAATTACGTGCTATTCAGTCCAATATCAACAGACAGGTCCGTTGATATTAGATGGGAAGGGAACCACAGAAACCTTCACCCACGTAATGTACAAAATAGGTTTAAAATATTTGATTGTTGTCTTTAAAAAGACATTACTTGTGATTTTGGAGATCACATGTTCTAAACTATATTTTCTTTCCAGAAAAATTGAAAATTCTAGATGTTTAGATTTTGTCTAAGAAGATGAGTTGTTGTGGTTAGAATTTGTTTGTTGAATTAAATCTGCGTATATATACGCAGAGAAATTTTAGAAATGTTACATATTCAAAAAAATTTAAATGAAGTCGTAAATGATAGAACAGATATCAAACATTTAAGTTCAATATACGCAGATTTAATTCAACAAACAAATTCTAACCACAACAACTCATCTTCTTAGACAAAATCTAAACATCTAGAATTTTCAATTTTTCTGGAAAGAAAATATAGTTTAGAACATGTGATCTACAAAATCACAAGTAGTGTCTTTTTAAAGACAACAATCAAATATTTTAAACCTATTTTGTACATTACGTGGGTGAAGGTTTCTGTGGTTCCCTTCCCATCTAATATCAACGGACCTGTCTGTTGATATTGGACTGAATAGCACGAAATTAATAACTGAAGACGGCCACCAGCCGCAATGCAGAAATTTTCGAAAAAAAGATAAATAGTAACCGAATATTATTAATCTTTGACTATGCTAAATCATAATAATGTGGACCTTTTTCGAACATTACGTGGGTAAAGGTTTCTGTGGTTTCCCTTACCATCTAATAATAACAAATTTGAATGTTAATATTGGACTGAATAGCACGTAATAAATAACAAAGAACAGCCGAAAAAAATTTTAGTGAAACAGTAATCTGTTTCTATAAAAATTTTTCTAATCAATAAATGTCAAAGAATTTCAATTTTTTCTCAAAAGTTTTGATAAAGCCACGAATGTCGTGGCGAAACGTCAACTTTTCAATAAAATCGAGATTTTTTTAAGATTCAAACAAGCCTGTTATTGCTAATAATTATCAAGAGATTATATATATATATATATATATATATATATATATATATATATATATATATATATATATATATATATATATATATATATTTGATAAACGAAGTTAGTGGGTTTTTTGGTTCAGTTAAACAATCTAACAATTATATATTTTTCAATTTTCATTTACGTTTCGGTCTGTTACTTTGACCTCATCAAAATGAATGGATCAATGTGTCACCGTTACTAATATAAAAGGAGATTAGACAACAAAACATATTGTGAATATCAAAACAGGCTTAACTTACCACAATTAAAAAATTTTAAGTATTTTCAAATACTACGCTATATAAAACTTGACAGTGAAACACGGTAACAAAATTTAAAATTATTTCGTCTACATAGATATGTTAGGTTTCGCTTTCAGTTAGAAAGTGAAACACCTGTTATAATTTCAGCTGTTCCTCCGTGTTTATTCTTCACTTAAGATGTTGTTATATATTCTACTAAGTTTAATAAAACTAAATTTGAATTTACTACGTTTATTATCACAAAATATTTTGAAAAATATAACACTGCGATTGCAATTTCGGTCACTAGACCATCATCGGGCAGATTGAGTTAAGATGATGGTCTAGTGACCGAAATTGCAATCGCAGTGTTATATTTTTCAAAATATTTTGTGATAATAAACGTAGTAAATTCAAATTTAGTTTTATTAATCATGTTAAATTATCACGTAGTAACGACGGATTCCATCAACTATCTACTAAGTTTCTTGATATATGTTCTGTCATTAATGGCATCCGAAATTTGTGTTATAAAAATCATCTCATGAAACTAAGGTTTTCTTTTGCGATCATATTTATGTCCATTCAGTCTGTTTTTCAAATGCTGGCTAGTCTGCCCAATATATACACCCGAGCAGTCAAGGTATGGTATCTGATATATTGTGTGCGTCTCACTTCTATCCGGTATTCTGCCTTTCAATTTGCTGAAGTTAGATTGCAACAAGTTATGTCCCTTATGACACATTTTTATGTCATGCTTTTTGAAAAGCTTTTCCAGATTTTCCGACAGTCAATATATGGTACAGGCAGATATTGATAATTTTCTTGAATTTTGCTTACATTAGTGTTGTTGTTATTCATTTGCTATGTTTGATGTTTTTTATATCTTTGCTGGAAAATTGCATTCACTAATATTTTTGGGTATGAGTTTCGGAATATTACCTGCTTTGCCTTATTGATTGCGTCGTGAAGGTAGTTTGGGTCACTGAGATTTATTGCCCGGTGTGCTAATCCAATTACAATAGATTTCTTTTGAGAAATGTGGTGCTGTGAATTAAAATTGAGGCAACTTCCCGACAATGTTGGTTTGGTATACCATTTTGTTCCAATATATATTCAGTCTTATTCTTGGGACT
>JARQZK010005129.1:0-419622 GCA_030704885.1 Cynegetis impunctata | reverse complement strand
CTAAAGTTTCATTAACAAAACATATATATATATATATATATATATATATATATATATATATATATATATATATATTATATATATATATATATATATATATATATATATATATATATATATATATATATATTTATATATATATATATATATATATATATATATATATATATATATATATATATATATATATATATATATATACTTTGTTAAAAACTTGATTTGGAAAGTTTTGCGCATTTAATTGGTACCACTGTTTAATACTAGCCTGTAAATTTGACAAGGATAGTATGAAAAAGAGAAAAAATGATAGAAATAGAATAATTTCATTATATTTCTATGGAAATAATCCAAAATTTGCTGTGCTGATGTGTATGTTAAGTTTATTCGTCGTATTGCTTTATTCTTTTGATTATTGAGTTCGATATTGGTCGAAATGGAAGAAAAGAGAAATAGAGGTGCAATCTATAAGAAAGAAGAGAAGGTGAAATTATTGAATTTATTGAGGAAGCATAGTGAAATTATAAGACAAAAAAAATGATTGTGTGATTAATAAAAAAAAGAAAATGCATGGTTGAAATTAGAGCAAGAGTTCTCTAACTCTTACAATCATATTGAAAGGTAACGATCATTGTCAAGCTTATTAAATTAAAGAGTTTTAAATTTTGAATATTTTAGGAATGCAATAAGCTTGAAAAAAATGTGGAGTAAATTGAAATATGAAGCTAAAACATATAAAAGCAAATTAAAAATAGATTTAACGGGCACTGGAGGTGGAACAAGTACATTAAAAGAAAATAACATATTGTAACTGGTGTTAGTTTTAATTGGAAGAGCAGGTGTAGGAATGGAAAATACTCCTGATTGTGATGAACCAGAATGTAATATAGTAAAACACAATACTTCGAAAAACAGAATTCTAGTAATCAAGAGTAATTTTATAATTTTGCTAGGTTTGTGGTATATCAGTCTGTCATTTAAAGTAAATGAAAGAGTTAGCTTTCTCGTTTGTATGTTTCTTCAGTTAATTGCTATTTTATCTGATACTATCCGATAAAAATAAAAGGCAGAGAAAGTATTTGAGAAGAAGCTACTGGTATACATTTACTTCAAGAACAGATCAAAACTATAAAAACATGACTTTGTTCTAAATAACATATTTTTAGTTCTAGAAATGAATGTTGATCCAGCAAATCCAATATTGATACCAGTGGTACAAAATGAGTTGGAGAGAGAAATCAATAAATATTATCTCACAAGTTCAAGATGTTAACAGTGGCAATGGAAACAGTCACATCACAGGCAACTGAAATACAATCTACAAGCTCCTCCAGCTGAATACAAAGAACACCTGCGTCAAGAAGAAGGCCATTCTTGAAAGCTTTTACGAAGGACCAGTTACAAACAGAAAAAGTTGGGACTGAAAAAATGGAGCAAACTTTGATCGGCCAAGAAATAAGACATGGTGTTGCAAAGCGAGAGGAAGCGAGTATTCTTTTAAAAAAGTGAGAAAGTAAGGTTCATGTTTTTATATCAAGATGTTATATTTATTTTTATAGGTTTATAGGAAAGAAGGCTACTTAATCAGATGTTAGGTAACAACAATTTGTTTTTATACTGGTCATAATACTGGATACAATTTTCAATCTTTTTACCAAGCAAATTATCTGATATTCTTAATTATTCTTTTGGGGGGGAATATCGACATATATGATGTTACAGTGAAAGTATGTATTAGAAATGAGGTACGTTGAGATTGAGCTCTTGGTTTGATTGGGTATCGAATCTTTATTGAACTATGCCTCCATTTGTTTTTATTTCTTACTTTCACTCAGATATCCTAAGCCTTGAATTTCTATCCGAATCAGAAGGTAATAAAACCCATATTTATATAACTGTGTTGTTTTATTGTGTATTCCATAGTCATTGTGAACCTATATATAACTCAACAAATGTTTTTAATTTAAGGGTGGAAAGTTCTGCAGATATCCAAAGTACTCCGCAGTCATCAACAGTAACAGTGGATATCTATGAAAATCCTGAGCCGTCAACTTAATCAAGCAATATGTAATAAAAATCTTAATTTTTATATAAGGTAAGGTGGGGTAAATGTGTATTCGGGGTAAGTGTGTAGAGGCGTCATAAATTATATTCGGTGGTTTATTGTGGCTTCATCTATGAGCAGGGTGCACAACTACATGTTATGACATGATGTAGTGCGGAATTCTAGAGTTCAAATAATTCTTGAACGAGCAGTGGTAATTTAACCCTACATCGCGCAAAGTAGCATATCTGCTACACCTCGATAAATATTAAGATATTTAACTTGATAACCAGAAATTTGACCTGAAAATGTTTTGTAGCGATACTGCTACATCTCTAGTGCGAGTATACATAAGGGTCAGAGTTGACTGCAGGACAATAAACATTTGCCGCGTTTTATCGGTGTTAGTGTCTTCGTGTTTAGGCGCCTGTGCAGACGTGTCTGAATTGATCGTATTTTTTTTACTAATTAGCCTACTCAGTTGGAATAAAGAAGTGAGTAAAACCAAGATATATGTCTATGGAATTCTTTTGCATATTTATAAGATTTTGCAGACCTTTGTAAAGATAATATTCACATTTTTTTCAGGTTGTACCATATATGCTACAAAGCGTGAATAAGCGCTCTGGAATGAATAGGAAAAAGAAGTTGTCAGTGCCTGAATTGAAGTGGTTTGCTGAACATATCTGGGATGATATGGAGAGTGAAGATGGCCTGGATGATGATGCATCAGATTTAAGTTTAGAAAATCAAAATGACGATGATGAATCATTGGATGAGCAGAATATTTTTTTTTTTTTAGTTGTAAATATTTTATTCATTTATTTACATATTACTTTCAATCTGATCAACAGTTGATCAATGAGAAATTCAGTTCGAACTTAAATTACTACTAGGAAAAGTCAAAACTAAGGTCTCACTCAATAGCAATCCTTAGGCTCTAGATACTTTGACACTTAACTACGTATACACTTTACTCTGCTTTTGCACTGACACTTAGACTAACTCAAACGGTTTAGTCCTTTTGAGTCTTCTGACTAGCATCGTATTGTGAAGAGGAACAGTCTGGAATTAATAATACAGCAAAAAATAGTCTAATCAGACATAGTGATTAACTTCATAAAAGTTCCAATAACTCTCTATTATCGATATTGTTAATGTGAGTTCATAACATAATTATAATTTTATAATGTAGTAATTGCGACAGAATTATTAATTTCATATATCTACAACCTGTTTGTATATAATTTCTTTTCAGCAATTGTCAGAATGTCTGTCGCAAAAACTGCAAAACAACAAGCCTGGGAAATAAGTAGAGTGAAAATAAAACCAAAGAAATATGAGGATTATGAATTAAATTTGATGGCTGCACTATCTAAAAGAAATTTAATATCAGTTAATCCACTTACATACAGAGAAGCAATCAATTCTAAAGATGACTGGAAGCAAGCTATACATGAGGAGTGTGAAAATCAAAAAAGGAATAAAACATGGAAATTGGTTCCTTACAAATCAGAAGACAAATTGATTGATTCAAAATGGATTTTTACTAAGAAGAAATTGAATGGTACAATAATCAAGAAAGCACGTTTACTAGCAAGAGGTTTCATGCAAGAAAACATAATAGAAGATTTGTATGCTCCAGTAGCTCGAATGGTAACACTACGATTATTATTATCTGAAGCTAGACAAAGAAATTTTGAAATTCAACAAATGGACGTCAAGTGTGCATTTTTGAACGGAAATTTGCGAGAACCAGTGTTTATGAAACCACCGGAAGGTTTAGAAAATGTACCTAGTGATTACGTGTGTGAACTGCAAAAAGCATTATATGGTCTTAAGTGTGCACCAAAACAATGGAATGAATGTTTCAATGACTTTATAGTTGAAAAAGGTTTTACTAGAGGAAAGGTAGATCCATGTTTGTATTTTAAAAATAATACTTATCTTATTATATGGGTTGATGATATTTTGATACTGTCAAATAATATTAATGATATTTCTGAAATCAAAAATTTATCAAAATGTAAGTTTGAAATGAAGAAAATGAATGATGATAAAAATTTTAAATTTTTAGGAATTGAAATTGTTGAAGAAAATGATATGTTGTTTATTTCACAAAGGAAACTTATAGATAAAGTTTTAGAAAAATTTCAAATGTTAGACTGTAAAGAATATTTTACTCCAATACCAGTTAATTTAAAATTAAATTTTGAAGAACAATGTGAAATTCAAGAAAATATTCCTTACAGAGAATTAGTAGGTAGCCTAATGTATATAATGCTAGGCACAAGGCCTGATTTATGCTATTCTATTACTTATTTTAGTCAGTTTCAGCATAAGTTTACAAATGAACATTATGAATGTCTGAAAAATGTATTAGTATAGAAAATATTGTAGAAGCTGATTTTAGATCAGATGTTGTAGGTCGAAAAAGTATAAGTGGATTTATTATAAAATGGAATAATAATGTAATAATGTGGAAGTCAAAGAAACAACTGATTGAAAGAAAAAAAAAAGGTTGAAATATGTAAAATTTTAACATATGAAGACAATCAGTCTGCAATTAAAATTGCTTCTACTCTCGAGACAAAGAGATCTAAACATATAGATATTCGTCATCATTTTTTTAGAAGTTTGGTAAATAATGGAACTGTTAAACTAATATACTTACCTACAAGTGAACAAATTGCTGACATGATGACAAAAAGTCTTGCTAAAGAAAAATTTGTTTAATTTTGAAAAAAGTTGGGTTTAGAGTAGAATTTAGAGATTGCAAAATTGAGAGGGGGCGTAGAAGTACAATTTTATTAAGAGATATATCGGGGAACATACCCCTAAGTGTTATTTCGATGTTCTGTGTGCTTCAGTGAGAGAGAGGACAGGAAGTGTGTGTGGTCTCTCTCTCAAGAGATATATTATAGAGTTGTTCAAGTTCAGTTACTTTTGTCTGAATAAATCATTAATGCGAAACTGTGCATTTTACTCTTTGCCCACACAGTATTGTTACAAGATGTACAGTTAAAAGAATCAGATATAAATAATTTTAAAGTCAAGTGCTTAGATTTCTATGTAGAAGCAGCATATCAGATTTATATAAGATTCCCCTTTAATAAAGGAGAAGCGAAAATCTTAAAGGAATTAAAATGCATGGATCCATCATCAATGAAAAATAAAACCACGCTTTCGATTGCTCCCCTGTGTGCATTATTACCCAATCTTATGGAGTCGACTTTAGAAGAAGTTGACAGTGAAAGGCGAATATTGAGGAACGATGCAGTTTAAGTTGACTTTGATAAATTAACAACTATATCCTTTTGGAGAAAGGTGTCCAATAATTTGAACCCTGATGGGAGTCAAAAGTAAAGACACCTTTTGAAATTCTTGTCTAATATCAGTATGCTCCCACACAGCCGTGCTTGTGTGGAGCGAATTTTTTCAGCTGTCAACCTGAATAAAACTAAAATCAGGAATATATTATCACCTGATACATTATCAGGCATCCTTTTTGTTAATATTAACAGTGTTCATGGCCCCTAATTGTTCTCATAGTGTGAACAAGGCTTTATGCCACAAACCATCAAGTTGTGCATCGACAATTTTTCTCTATGGTTTATAGGTTAGTTTTTGTTTTTACTATTCTAAGATAATGCCGTTATGTTGAACTGATGATTGTAGTAGTATGTTCTAAAGCATAAAGAATAAAACCAAAAATTTCGCTTTAATTCTAACAAAGGTTATGGGCCGAGAAAAGCGAAATTCATAAAGCAGTTGAAGGAGTTGAATATAGCAACAAAAAATAAGATTAGAAGAATAACGATGACCACGTGGAGACGTGGAGGACAAAAAGGCAGGGTTGCCAACTTAGGGGTTTTCCCCCCAAATTTAGGGGTTTAAAGAGCCGAATGGTATTTTTTTAGGGGTGTTATATTTTTAGGGGTATTTTCAGGGTTTTTTTTAAACTCAGAATATTCATTTTTTTAATTTAAAAATATGAAGATGTGATGTTATAGGCTCAGAAATAACCACTAACATAGCGGCTTAGTGACATCTAGTACGGTTGCTTGTTACCAAAAGTGCAGAGTTAAAGAAAACGCGAATGTCACTGTTATATAGTGTTTACCTAGGTTAACCACAAATATAAACATACCTGTGAAAATTAATGATTATAATTTGGTTGTGTTTACTAAAAATACGTTGATAGTATTCATTATTGTTCACGCTTTCGATTTGTACTAGCAAGAAATTAATCAAAATGCCCAAAGATACAGATAAGAAATAATATTATCAAAAGTATTCAAAGGCTTGGGAAACACATCCAGACTCAAAAGGTAAAGTTATTCTATTTTATTTTTGTAATTTATAGAAAGGACCAGGAAGTTCCTATTTAGTTAAATGATTTTTTAAATCTTGAACTTTAAATTCAAACAGAGAATACGTGAACCTCATGTTTCTGTTTATAAATTATTACGATAAACAATATACAATTCAATATTAATAATCGTTTACTATAGAATTGCCGGGGTTGTCAAATTGCAGCCGTATCTGTTCTTCAAGAAAGTTCAAAAAAGGTATTTTATTTGATTTAGGTGAAGAATCTACCACCACTGTTATAATCACATGCACGTTTTTTGTTGGACTTCTGATGTGGACTTCTATATGCATTTACTATTTATTATAAAAGCTTGTGTGACATTGGTTTTTTCATGATTAAGACTTGTTTTTTCAGGTTTTTTAAAAATTACTTGGTCTCTGGTCTCTGGTGTGGACATGTTTATAAATATACTATAAATTACTTATAAAAAATTGTGTGCTGTTGGTTTTGTCATAATTAACACTTTTCTTACTGTGAATTGCTATATAACATCTGTAACGATACTCAAGTCACGTGCCGTTATTTACAATTTATTGTTATATTGCAGGTTGGATTGGACCTGACAGTACGAGTGACAAGTTTGCTTATTGCCAATATTGTCGTGCGAAATTAGTGGCTCACGAAAAAGATTTAATTAATCCTGCGAATACCGAGAAACATAAGAAATTTACGCAATGAGAAAAGTCAGCAAAAGCAACTACATCTATATCAAAAATTTATAAACCAGAGTTAGCGGAAAGTACGAAAATTGCAGAATTGAAAATAGCTGCTTTTATCACCGAACACTGTTCTATATTAACAGTTGATCATCTTACACATATACTACCGAAGCTAAATCCCTCATCGGACGCTTTAAAAAACCTCAAACTTCATCGTACTAAATGTTCTGTGTTAATAAAAAATGTGATTGGTCCCACAATGCATGAAGAATTAATAGAAGAAATTGGTGAGTCTCCTTACTCAATTATAATTGATGAAAGCACCGATTTATCAACGGTTAAAGTGCTATGCATTAGGGGAACGGAGGGTATTACCGTACGGCGGCTAATTTCGTACATTCAAGATTGACAGGAAGAAACAGACAGAAAGCTACCTTTCCTTGTTAGGCGCGTTAAATCAGTTGAGTTTGCTGCCATAGAAACTGTTCGCGACAGTCTGCGTACGAATATGGCGACTGGAGCATGATTTGTGTGTTGGTGATCGTAGATATAATATTTTAACGGAAATTGAATTGTAAGTACTTTATTGTCTATAAATATCTTGTTTTTATTGTTAAAATAGTGCCACAACATTGATTTTCATTGAAATTAGTTGTTTTCAAAGTAATATCAGCTTCCGATTTCACATGATTTTGTTTAGTCATGGCGGGTAGTATGTCGGCTAAGTGCGTACACATGTACGGTATTATCCGCATCGAAATAATATGTTAAAGTAATCCAATTTTGTAACCCAAAAATTTTGTTATCAGTAAGTAAATCAAAAGTTTATTTTCAGATGCCGCCTAAAAAGAAGTGTTGGTCCCCAAGAAAAATGAAAACTGCCATAAGGGCCATTCGTGGTGGAGCAAAGTTAAGGCCGACAGCTGCCTTGTATGGTATTCCTGTTATGACTTTATTTGATTACTGGAAAAGGGATTGCTCTGTGTTTCTTTTCGGATGGGAAGAAAACCAGTTTTTACTTCTGAACATGAGACAAGAATAAGAGACCAAAAATTGCTTCTGGCAAACATGTTCTATGGATTGACGCCACATTCATTAAAGGCAGCAGTTTTTTCTTATGCTGAGTCTAATAAAATCAAAAATTCTCTTAATAAAGATTAAAAAAAAGCTGTCAAGGACTGGATGTATGGGTTTTTAAGAAGAAACCCTGAACTAATTATAAGGCGCCCAGAACTTACCAGCGTAAATAGAATTGTTGCCTTTAATGCGACAGAGTTACAAATATTCTTTGACAATCTCTCATCAACATACGACAAATACAAATTTCGTCCTCATAGAATATTTAATGTCGACGAAACAGGTATAAATGCTGTTCACAAACCGGGAAAAATACTGGCTCCTAAAGGAATTAAGCAGGTAGGAGCTGCCACCAGTTGGGAGCGTGGGAAGAATATTACTGTTTGTTGCTGTATTAGCGCAACAGGCCAGTATGTTCCACCACTTATCATATATCCTCGAATAAGAATGCATCCATCATTAGATCAAGGAGGCCCGAACGGTTCAATTTATAGATGTAATAAGTCAGGATGGATGATTGAAGATTTGTTCTATATATGGCTAGTGCATTTTGCAGAACACACAAAACGCTCAATGGAAAATGTTAAAATTATTCAACGTAAACATGTATGACTCTAAAAAAACAAATACTGAAGATGATGATACGATATTTGAAGTATTAGATAATATGAATAGAGAATATTGAAAAATGTTGCTAAATAATATTTATTATTATTTGTAATTTTTAATTTATTATAAATTTGTTTGTTTATATTAATAAATTCAATTATATTCATGATTGATTGTGTGATTTATGTAATAATAATTAATTATTTATTTCAATAATAATGAAATTTTTTTAGGAGAATTCCCCAGTAATTGTAGGGTTTTTAGGGGTTTTGGTTGGAGCTTTAGGGAGAAAAGTTTTCGAGAGTTGGGAAAAAGGCAAGCTATAAAAGTTTGTAGAAATGGAGAATAAGGTGGAAAATAAATATGGAATAATTCCGTTTGCTGGGGAAGCGTTTGACAATTGGAAATTTTGACTGGAGATAGTATTGAAAGCCATGGAGGTTGAAGAGGCGATGAAATATGTTCCTGAGGATAAAAGAACTGATTCCTAGAAGAAAGCGAACAATAGAGCTGTTATGGTCATTATACAGAGTGTAGCAGACTCTCATCTGGAATATGTTAAAGGAATCGAAAATGCTGTAGAAATGATAGCGAAGTTAGAAAGCATCTTCCAGAAGAAGGGTATGTGTTCCAAATTTTATCTGCTTGAAGAACTAATGAAACTGAAGCATGACTGTGCATCAGATCTACAAGATCATTTTGCGAAATCAGATAAAATATTTAGAGAATTGAAAAATCTTGGAAGTAATTTTGATGAATGTGAAATGGCATGTTTTCTTCTTTTGTCAATGCCTCCAGAATATGAAAGCGTAGTAACAGCTATAAGAACACTATCAGAAGACAATCTGAAAATGGAATTTGTAACAAGTCGACTGCTAGAATTCAATACAAGTAAAAATATCACAAATAAAACAACATCCTCATTCTTAGCAAAGAAAGATATCGAATGTTTCAAATGCGGTAAAGCAGGACATGTTAAGAGTGTATTTGGAATCAAATGCCACAAATGCAATGAATTAGGCCACAAAGCTTTCCAGTGCAGGGTCAACAAGGAACGACAGGCCAATTATGCAGCGAAAGACAGCGAGAAAGTATCTACTGAAGATGGATCGAAATGGGACCAAGAACCGATTGCCTTCTGTGCTACCAGTTCAAAAGCATCCACACGAATGGAATGGTATGCAGATTCTGGTGCTACTCATCATTACATAAACGATGAAGGTGTGATGCATAACAAGAGGCCATTGCCGAAGCCAAAGATAATACATTTAGCCGAGGAAGGAGAGACAATGGAAGCAACATGTGTAGGCGATGTTAGAGTCCTAAGCAAGGTGAGAGAAAACTATTGTTCTCAGAGATGTATTATGTGTTCCAAAATTAAGAGTTAATTTAATATCGATTTCAACTGTTGAGAAAGAAGGATTTAAAGTTGTTTCCTTCAATAGCTCCATCAAAGTCAAAAGAAATGAAGTTTTATATCTTGAAGGTCAGAGATCAGTGCAAATCTAGCTTTTAACCAAGATGAAGAAATATGGCACAAACGATTTGGTCATCTTAACTATGCAACTCTTTCAAATATGAATAAATTAAACTTAGTACATGGTATGAATTTCAACACAAGGTCTAAACATGAATTATGTGAAGTTTGTGTTTTAACGAAACAAAAATGTTTGCCTTATCATTCAAGAAAGTCCAGGTCGAGTAGAGTTTTAGAAATTGTTCATACAGACATCTGTGGACCTTTAACTCCTGAGTCAAATAGCGGAAATAAATATATCATCACATTTATAGATGATTTTTCAAGGTTTTCAGTTGTATATGTCATTAAAAATAAAAATGAAGCATTGAGTTGTTTGAAAAATTATAAGGCTAAGGTTGAAGCTTTACTAAGTAGTAAATTATTGAAAATAAAATGTGATAATGGGGGAGAATATTGTTCAAAGTCATGGCAGGATTTTTGTTCCGAAGCAGGAATTCAGATATTATACACTCCTCGTTATTCACCACAAGTAAATGAGGTAGCCGAGAGAATTAATCAAACTCTGTTAAATAAAGCAAGGTCAATGGTATTGCAAGCAAAAATAGAGAAGTCTTCAATAGAACTCAATCTTGTTTAGATGAAAATAAAACACCTTATGAGTTGTGGATAGAAAAAAGGCCAAATGAATGAATATGCGAATACCTTTTTCAAGTCTTCAAAAGAGGGTGAAGAAAGGTTCTACCTTAGGACCACATTTAGGACGATTTACTGTCTTTAGTCCTGAGGCAGAAGCCGAGCTAGCAAACTTGGTGAAGAAAATGGCAATATTTTCTATGGTTGCACTGCTAATCAAATCAGGAAAGTGGCTTTCGAATATGCTGAAAAATTGAATTTGAAGCACAATTTCCACCAAGCTTCAAAAACGGCTGGACACAATTGGTTACATGCATTTATGACTAGAAATAACATTTCAATTCGGAAACCGGAGGCGACCAGCATAAATAGAATCACGGCATTCAATAGAAGAGAGATGAGTGTTCTTCAAGCTACTTGGGCAGCTGATGGAAAAGTACAGATTTGTGGCAAAAATATTTATAATTGCGATGAAACCGGTGTTTCAACAGTTCAAACTCCCGGAAAAATTTTGGCTACAAAAGGACAGAAGAGAGTGGGTTCTATATCCAGTTCGGAGAGAGGAAAAAACATCACTTTGTTGTGTGCTATGAGCGCTGCAGGTGGGTATATTCCACCCATGTTTATATTCCCTAGGAAAAGGTTGACTCCTCTACTCGAGAAGGATGGTCCAGCAGGAGCTCTTTACAAATGCTCTGACAACGGTTGAATCTCTTTGTCGAATGGTTCTATACTGTTGCATCTATTAGTAAAGGAAAATCGGGGTTGAGATCAACTGGAATATTTCCACTGAATCCGGAAATCTTCACTGAGGAAGATTTAATCGCTGCAGAAATTCTCCAATCTGAGACCATTGCAATCCAAGATTGCAATGAATCTCTTGCAGCTACTAGTTTGATTCCCAGAAGATCAGAAGAAGTTCACTCACCAGTTGTGAGCACTTCAAAACAAATTGATTTACCAGCTTTGAGGATGTCTAACCAATTAGTAGTCGCACTTGATTCTGGACCAGATGTTGTACCACCGGTTCCTGGCACACCAAACCAATTCAGTACTGAATTGCAAGGTTTAATCAAGTTGCCAGAGAAAACAGCTGTTGTTAATACAAGACAGGGCCGAACGAAACAAACACGCTACAATTTTAACTTCAACACCAATGAAAGAAAATCTGTTGGAAAAAGAAAATAATAAAACGAAGAAAAAAGGGAGCAAAGGAAAAGATGAGCGATGGAAAGGCAAAGGACACGGAAAAAAGACTAAAGATACAGAACTAAAGATACAGAAGAAGGGTACCGAAAAAGCAAAGCGCCGACTGTTACAAGAATCGAACGATACTTCTG
The DNA here is from genome assembly GCA_030704885.1 of Cynegetis impunctata. Taxonomy (NCBI): domain Eukaryota; kingdom Metazoa; phylum Arthropoda; class Insecta; order Coleoptera; family Coccinellidae; genus Cynegetis; species Cynegetis impunctata. The sequence goes on along the minus strand of JARQZK010005129.1, from coordinate 407,408 downwards.
TATCAGATGTTGGCACTGATGACTTATGCCAAGACGATGAGGATGATGATGCAGAAGATGCCGAAAACAGATGCCTAGTATGCGACGAATTCGGCAGAAATAACGAGATTTGGTTCAGATGTATCTCATGTGGGCTATGGGCTCACGCGCAGTGCAGTGGAAGTAACTATGCTGAGGGTTATGTCTGCGATATGTGCTAGATTTCCTTTGACTACGATTGCCCCCAGGGTGATCACCATTACCCTAATGTTGGTGTAATGGGAGTCAAATCTGTTCTTTCATGAAACTTTTTTAATTTCCAAATTTGATTGCCAAAGTGACTGAAATTGATCTCCAATGATAGTTGAATAAGTAAGTTATGTTTAAAAGCGGTTGCAATAAATATTTTCTTTTCAATTAAAATTTTATTTGAGTTCTCGCTTCAGTGACCCCCTTTTTACCCTATATGATCTTTTTTGACGCCCCATGTGAAATGTTGATGGGTTAAAATTGTTCACCTTGTATTTCTTCTTCTGTGAATAAAGAATATAATCCTTATTTAAATAACAAGCATAGCTTCAACATATCTACCGTATAGGTTGATCCATTAGAATTTCATGATTGAGAACACTGATCGAATACATAGTTGTTCATTATAAAAATACACTGTGTTCGTGACCTAATGTATTAGTTGATTCCGTTGATGTCGGAGAACATTAAGACAAAGATAAAAGAATTATCATTTGATATTTCATAGAATTATATTTGATATTTCATTAAAACAATATATTGGATCATATAATTTATTCATATATCATTCTATTAATGTCTGAGAGCGTTGAGACAATGCTTAAAGAATCATGGGTTGATGACTTTTGGCTGCATTCCCACCGCTTCAACGTAAATATGCTTTTTTTTTACTTATTCACCTTATCTAATGTTAACGGTCAGACAAAGACGAAGTATTATTTGTGCATCAGTTGATCTTTATAGTGACAGTTTGTTTAGAATGTTGTAAGTACAATTCCTGTATCATTTTGTGATTTTTTTGCAACAACTCTACTCTTCACTATGAATTTGAATTTTTGCTTTTGTTTTTCAAATGAAAAAGTATTTGTGAATCTTTTACGTGTTAAATAGATCTTATGCAAAATGGAAGCGGTGATGGTTTTTCTCAAAAACTAAGGAAGAAAAGTGCGAAAAATCACTACCTTTTTGTTGAATGGAAATGTCAAATACAAAACAATCAAGTTCTTATTAGGCCGATTAAAAATATCGAGGAAAGTAAGTTCGTATATAGATTATTACAGTGAATAGTGTTTATCCCGTAATGCTGATGTTGATAGTTTGGAAAGAGCTGAATTCTATAATTCCATGTCAAATGATTATTATAGTCAGGGCTGAAAGTAAATTAGTTTTTCTTCCTTTCTCATTAAATGAGAGCTTCAGCTGAATTTTATACATATTTCATGTGCACCGTCTTTAAAGTTCATAATATACTTATTTAATCAAATAATGAGAAAGAAAAGTATTTATCAAATATATAGAACACACATTTTTTTCATAATATGTGTTCATTCCTAGATGGGCGAGATGCGACTGTATGTCTTCACGAATACTTTGCGGCAATCATCAAAGTGGTGGAAAGAGACAATTGGAAAACATATTGCAGAGCTATGCAGAAATAGAAAGTTCATTGAAAGAATTAATCCAAATGAATAAAACTCAAAAAGGAAAATGTTCCAACACTAATAATGCTGACACCGAATTCATTGATGATCTAACAGAATTTAAATTCCCATTGAGAACAAACTGAAGACGTAGATGCTTTAGAGAAGATGTTAGTTAATGAGTAATTTGAGCATGAAATGGCAAGGTCAATGTGAAATTGGAATGAAATATGGGTAATTAATTTATGGTTCAATTGCAGTTTATCAAATATCAAACTATTGGAGGAACTAGAGGTAAAGAAAATAGTGGAAGAGTTGGATTACGCTCAATAAAAAAATTATTTAGTACTTCACTATTATGTCAGTACACTTAGAAAACATCTTAACATCGAAAAATGCAGAGGCTCGACCTATCTTCGTATTTTGTAAAAACAGGAGAATAATAAATTTTCTATTCAAACTGATGGAAAAAGCAGACAGTAGAACTACGATAGTTTCTTCGGAATGATGTTTACAAAATAAAATTTGTAAACGGAATAACCTAAGACTCAAAAGAAAAATGTGAGTATTCCTTTCAATTTTTTCAAAAGGAAAGTGAAAAAATTACATTTTTAGCAATAAAAAAACAAAAAAACTGCAAGTGAAATTGAAAACTCAGGAAACTCGGATCCCAATGGATCGCAAATGGAGATGACAGGAATACTTGATTCTACGGAAACAGAAATACTGGATCCGGATGTAATGGATCGGGGAACTGATGACTTATTTGCTTTTTATTTTTTATTGAAATTTGTTGTAAAGAAGAATACATATTTTATTTTCTGTATCTTATCAAATTTCATTACATTTCTCTCATACATTTCAAATAAATTGGAATCAGAGAAAAAAAATTCAAATTCATTTCTATATTTTAACATTAGTTAAATTTCATTACATTTTATATTATTCAAGCAAACATTTTCTAAAGGTTGATTTATTTCAGGTGAAAATACGGAATATATACTTATGTATGATGACCTAAAGGGCTCTGTAGCAGAATAGCGCTGGGCAAAATAGCGCATGACAAAATAGCGCTGGACAAAAACAGCGCTGCACAAAAACAGCGCTGGACAAAATAGCGCTAGGTTAAAACAGCGCTAGACAAAATAGCGCAGGACAAAATAGCACCTCCAAAAGATAATTATGCTTCTTTATTTCATTACTATCTCATCCATAAAAATGGACTAGAGTACCGAATTAGCATAATAAGGAATAACATATTTTTCATAAATTACAGTCATGACAATACTACTTGTCAGTGTCATATTTATTTAAAGTCTTGAGAAATGAAATTTGGCAAGTCTCAGAAAGGAGGTGCTACATTATTCCACGAAGGATATAATTACCGAAAGGACAAGCAACGTGAAGGTTACAGCACATGGAGATGTTCCAAGTCCGGTTGTAAAGGAAGGTTGATGCTTAGCGGTGATGCAGCAAATCCAACCACGGAACATAATCACGCGCCAAATCTCGTAGAAAAAGTAATCAGGATCGTGAAAAAAACTTTACGCGAAGAGGCTTCCAAAACGGATGCAAATCCAAGAGAAATTATACAACGAGCTTGCAGCAGTGTACCTTCGGAGGAAGAAGCTGTCAGTCTTCCAAGCTATGACGCATCACGCAGAATAGTGCAAAGAATAAGAAACAAGAGATTTTCAAGTTCTTCAGCATTTAACGATCATTCTGAAGTTCGAATTGATGACAAATAGTCTAAAACGGACAGAGGTGAAGTTTTTTTTACTGTGGGATTCAGGAAAAGAAAACCGAAATAGACTTTCGATTTTTGGCACTTACAATAATCTCAATTTGCTCAAAGAATTTCCGCACTGGGCAATAGATGGAGCCTTCAAGGCATGTCCAACTTTGTTTTGTCAATTAATCGTTATACATGCATTAATTGACTCAAAAGCTGTACCACTGTTATATGCTTTGTTGCCAAATAAATCAGAAGGTATTTACGTTCAAATGTTCAATACACTGAAAACCTTAGTTGCTGAACTTAAGCCTGAAACTATCGTTGATTTTGAACAACCGTCTATCAACGCGGTGAAAAAGGTATTCTCCAACACGCGTATTGTCGGCTGCTCGTTTCATCTGGCGCAGAACTTATGGAGGAAAATACAACATTGTCAATTAACAAACTTATACAGAGATAACGAAAACATAAGAACAAAATGTAAGATGCTTCTTGCTCTTAGTTATATACCAGAAAAAGATGTGCAGTTGGCACTGGAAATCATTCGTGAAAACTTTTCTGATGAACTAAAGCCGGTGATTGACTATTGGGAGGATAACTACGTTGGTAAGAGGATTCCCAATATCAAGCCTCTATTCAGTATAAATTTATGGAATCAATATGAGCGGGTGCAAAATGATTTGTCAAAAACAAATAATTCCTTTGAAGCATGGCACAATTCCCTACAGAGGGGTTTGAACTGCCAGCATCCTCATGTATACAAATTGACCAATCAATTGAAAAAAGAACAAAAGTCTTCAGAATTCTTTATTACAAGATACCGTTCAGGATTTAGGAAAAAAGAAGCTTCTAACAATAAATACGTCCAGCTAAAAAACAGGTTAAAAACCTTGGTTCAAACGTATGTTTTCAGGAACGTTGAACAGTATTTACAGTCTGTGGCTCATAATCTGTCCATGTTATTTTTTTTGAATTATTAATTGTTATAAACCTTGCTTTGTATTAAAATTGATTTTGAAAACTTGATTTTTTAATCACATTCTACTGTAATAGTTAATTTTGTAAGGATATTTCAACCGACGTTATTTAGTCGCAGTGCCATTTTGTCCTGCGCTGTTTTTGTCCAGCGCTATTTAGTCGCAGTGCTATTTTGTCCTGCACTATTTTGCCCAGCGCTATTCTGCTACAGAGCCGACCTAAAGGGGGTTTTGAAAAAATTGAATTTTATCTCAATTTCAGATCCAGAGATAAATATTGAATCTTCGATACAGCTTACATCCATCATTTTAAATATTTCATTTTTTTGTGTTTGAAACCATTTATCGTTTAAGGCATAATGCGCAAGTTTATTTTCAAGTGTCCAAATTTTAAAGATTCAGTAAACATTAACTTTGTTTCTAGTTCTTCCATTTCAACATCACTGCTTCCATATTCAGAATGTTGTTCGTCACTAACATTGCTCTCGAATGTATTTTCTAGAAATTCAGAGGTTGATTCCTCTATATTGTTGTATAACTTGTGGCAGATCTTAAAAAATTGAACTATTTTTATGCCATTTTAATTAAACTGCGAACAATTTGTTTAGCAAATAAAAAGTTTTTAAACACCATTTATACCAAGATGAGTTCCTTTGAGTTTGGACAATATTTCATTGAAAACCATTGATGAAGTTAAGGAGTTCGACCTTCAGTTAGTGATCAATGACGATAATGTAAAAACTTCTTTGGTAAGTTTTTTATTATAAAAAAAGTTCTGATTCACCTTCTGTACTATAATAGGTATTTGTCTTAATTAATTACTTCATTTGAGTCATATGTAGCACATACTTTAAACACTAGAAAGGAATTTTAATTCCCGGTCAACAGTGGAAGATACATCTTTGCTCTGATGAAATTTACAGAGATTGAAAAATATTGTAAGAATTTTTTTTTCGAGGAACCTTTTTTTCAAATTATGTAGTCACTCTTTGAAATGAACCATAATATTTAATTAAACTAAATATATTTACATTTTAGGGCCATCTCTTCAAATCTTTGGGCGGAAGAGAAGGAAAAGACCATCTTTGTAGATAGATGCCTTGCCCAATTATTTACGAATGAGTTGGCTACACATTGTTCATGGTTTGGACAAAGGGGAAATTTTAAAGCCAAAGATTTAACTTTAATTAATATATTAGCAGGTAATACATTTTTAACTTTGATTGCCAAAAGTAATAATGAATATTTTCAGACATTATTATAAGTAGCCATTGTTCAATGTCTCATTCTGACATAGAAAAATATGCAGGGGAATGGTTTCGATTGAGCCGCCAAAGGCTTAGTAGGGAAATGAAAAACAAAGATACCGAAAGCAAATGAAGAGAAGTTGTGTTTTTTTAATCCCAATTATGCTGTTAATTTCTAGTTTATGCAACGTGAATGAATAAATGTTTATTTTTCAATGATGAACTTGTAATATGGCAATACTAAATAACTGCTATAATATCTCACTATCAAAAATGGCCCAACTAACCCCTTAACTACACAACTAACTTCACAACTATTTGCATATATCAATAACTGAGTAGTAATTATGTTGATAACTTAGTTATGAAAATCTGTATAAAGATGTGAAGAGAGTTAAGTATGGTGAAGAGGTTATTAGTGCAATTTTTGATATTTTCCATTCATATAACAATCATTTAAAAATTACATAATATTTATGTAATAATAAAATATAAAATATATGTAAAGTAGTAGGATGTAAATTTTTCATAGCACTTCCATAACATCTAGTGCATGTTATGTAATATTTATGTCTGCTTATTATATTTGTGATGTAATATTTATTCAATAAAATCATATAAACTATATGTAAATTTTACATAACATAGTTACGTAACATGTATAATCAGTTATGTAACATTTATGTCAATTTTACATAATTGTGTTTGCTAGGGTGCTCCTCAGTCATAGAAGAACTCATTTCAGATCATTCAGCTCAGAAGTTCATTTTTTCTCTTAATGAAATCATACCTCAAAATGTAGAAAAAGAACAATTCAGGGATATAAGGCAAGAGACTCTAATAAAATTCAAAGACTTGTCTGCTGTTGATTGGTCAGATGTTTATGGAGATTGAGGAGATGCAAATTCCATGTGGAATATTTTTTTCATAGAATTCAATAAAAACTTCAACTTGTGTTTTCCAATGAAGACGGCGATTTTCCGAAAAAATAATTTTTTTTTATCCTACTAATTCTTGAACAGCATTCTTTCGTTTTTCATATTTTTCGTTGTTAGTCAATTTGACGAATTCAACCTTTATTATAGGAGAGTATGTCTTCGAGTTGTTTTCACATTTCAGATAAATTCAATGCAAATCACATTCAAAAGAAATCGAACCATACATAATTAAAGAATTCCAAATTGTTTGGAGAAATCGAAAACCCTTGTACAACAATTTCCAATAAATAAAAACCAAATTTGCAAATCTGACCGTATTGAAGCCTCCGTTTTGAATTCACAAATTTTCATAAGATGCATAATCTCCGACTCCAAAAATTTCTTATAAAAATTTGAATAGAACTGGACTATTATAGATCACAAAGAAGTTTCGCCATATTCAATTTTTATTTTGACCCCAAATATATGTTTGAATTAAATCGGAGCATGTATCACATAAATCGTTCGCCAAATTGTTTTTTACAGTATTCATCATGTCATAATGCCTAGTTACCTGAATAGAGAATACCTGACAAATTTAAAATTGATTCGATGAGAGGAAATAGTTCAAATTCGATACGACGAGGACTTGACCTAAACATACACATACCCATAGAGAAAGTTATATAAAAGCTGATAAAAAAAAGCAAACAAAATAAGAATTATGACCACGCGGCCTGAAACAATTATCACTACCTATGAATTGTACGTTTTTTCGTATCAATTCAACTCCCTTTATTATAACCTACTTATAATTGTTCAAACCGTCAACACCGCCGGGCGCTCAGAAGTGTGCGAAATGAAAGAATACTCTGACGGAAACTGAGTAGCCCAAGTTTGAAAGTTTTATCGTAGATCTTGCCCGCTGAGTAGAGGGTTTATGAAAAAAAGCTTTCAATTTGGTAACGTGTGAATTGTGGAAATTCTTTTCCACAAAATAATGCCTATGCAACTTTCTCAACATCTTTTTTTCAGAGTAGGAAAACATTTATCTGTTATTGTAGGGTGTTTTGTGAGAAATACATCGTGAACGCTCAGGAAAGGAATTGTGAAAGGATCTCATGAAGATAGCCAGATATATATATATATATATATATATATATATATATATATATATATATATATATATATATATATATATACATATATACATATATATATATATATATATACACATAAAATATATATATATATATATATATATATATATATATATATATATATCCATATACACATAACATGTATACATGTATACATAGATGGCGCTGTAGTAGTGTGCCGATAGATCCAATCACATTTTCAATTTCCTAACGTGAAAAGCGCCTAAAGTTCGACTTAAAGCACATACCTTGAAACAGGAGAATTTTAATTATTCGAAGAAAGTGTTTTTATTATATTTGAAGTCCCTTCTTTTCCTAAAAAAACGACTTGTAGTTTACAGTGACTGTCTACATGGCATTGTTAAGGAACGAAGTTGATAAAATTCGAAAAATTGTATCGAATTAAATCAGTTCAACTATTCGGAGTGATTAATTTCAAGATCGACTCTTCATTAGAGAAAATTGAAACCAAGTTCAATGATAAATTTAAGAGAAATTATAGTGACATTAACAATTTGCTAGTTGAAATACAAGTATAAACACAAGATAATGGAAAACTTAAGACTCGAATTGACACTTAGGAGCATTGCTCTCCTCATTCCAATATCCGTATATTTGGCTTGAAATATGTAAACAATGAAAATATGATAAATACTGTTGTCGTTTCTTTTTTCAAAACAACATAAATATTAACCGTTAACGATTACATACAGTAAAATTAGATACCTCAAACGTCAGTTGAATTTAAGCATCGCAAGGGCCGAATTTTACGCGTTATTGTCAGACTTGAACCGAGATTACCAGTTGCGTGTGCGTTTTGAATTTATTTCACTTTGGATTTTCTCGTTATTGACAGCCGGAAGTATGCCGAAAAGGGAATACGTGAATTGTTCTTGAACGTGAAGATGATGGCAAACAGTGCTTAAATGCGATGAAACTACAAAGAATGAACGTAGGCCGTAAATTTCTCAGCCCAGAGCTCCTGATCCTGATGCAGTAAGTAGGGCAAAAAAACTACGAAGATGTTACATCACTGTCTCTCAAAGAATGACAGTAAATATTTTACAAAGTGTATTAAATGTGAAGGGCACGTGTGTAAAGTACAGAGTGCGGCTACATTATTATGTGAAAAATGCAAGAGCGAGTGATAGATTGGTTATGCAAACGTTATTGCTTGGTTTTTGGAACGAAGTTCCTTACGGCGGACTTGGAGGAGATCAGGAATTTGCTACACGACCAAACTGAAAAATATAAGAGACTAAAACCTTGGACAAAACATATAACGGAACTGACGTCTCATCCCTTCTCTCGATAACTTTTGATGCATGTTTGGATTATAATTCATGCGTCTTTGTGGTTGTTGGAGTTCGGTAACTGACGATCTTTTTGGATCTCCAAACTATATTCAATTTACACTGAATATTATCTTCATAATATAATGAATATGATATTAACTATAGCTACGTAAAATTAGTTGTTACAATTGAATAAGTTGTTCAATTCCCGTCGAATTTACCAAAATCAATGTTTACGGCCATACCACTTTGAAAATGCCAGATCTCGTCAGATATCTGAAGCCATTCTGAAGTGACCTTCGTAAGGATAAGACGTTCAAAGCGAAGGGTGATAAACCGTCCATAAAGTGCGTTTAAAATTTGCAGCGTTTGGGGTTGCCCCAAAGACATACTGCGAAAGTGACTCAAATAGAAAAAGTTACTTAAATAGTTTAAAATAGTGTATTTATAAATGACAACCAGAAGTGAATTAGGTTAAGTGCAAATAGGACTATAAAAATAACAACGAAGTTTCAAATTAATAAGAAACGGCCCAGAATCCATGACTCAGATAATGAGGAGATTACACATCCTTTTACAAGGAAATTTCCAAACTAGGCGAACAAACTGTCGAAATTCAAACACAAAATAAGTACTTTCCTAAAACGGAAACGAAGTCGAGGATATGGATACGGACTGTGAAGAATATGAAAATGAAAGCGGAGCTGAAAAACCGAGGCAAAATGCAAGATCCAAAAAAAAATCTAAAACCACCACCAATTGTTCTTCACGGACACTTGAAAATCACAATGATTTCATCAAAACTATAGCAATTATTGCCGAAGGTGAATTTCACATGGAATATGGGAAAGACAAAACAAATATTTTCATGGAAAACGAAAATGATTTTAAAAAAAATTGTTTTAGAAGCTGATGAAGTAGAATTTCACAACTTCAGTTTGAAAACTGAAAAAACACATGCATTTATTTTACATGGTCTAGATAACAAACCGAAAACAAGTGTAACTTGCGGAAAGATAATAGCTAAAGAAATTTATCAAATGAGATGCTTAAAGAGTTTGAAGGAACATTTAACGAAAGATTGTACAAAACCAATCTCAGAACCAGCAATATGTGTAAACTGCAACGCGGATCATCCCGCTTATGATGTCAATGTCACATATATCAAAAACTCGTTCGAGAAGGAAAACCGGTAACCCAAAAACTCGAACGAGACCTGTGACGTACATCCCAACTCCAGTTCCAGCTATTAACCCATGGGAGAAAAGAAAACAAAAGCAAAGTGTGAGTGAACACAATACTCGTTTCTATCCAAATGTGCAAACTGGTGAGCCCAAGTTCAATGAACTAAAAAACGAATTTGATAAGTCAAATAACCACATCAACATTAATAAATTTTCATCAGCGCTCAAACAGTTAAATTCAAAGTAAGATAAAGCCAATAATTTCACAGAAAAATTTCAAATTTTCCCAGATTTTATCAATGGACTCTATAAAATGTGCACGTGGAATTCAAATGGAGTGAGAATTAAAACTCAGGATCTCTAAAAATTTTTAAAACACCATAAAATAGATATTATGTTAACTAATTGAACAAAACTGAAGCCTAGTCATATATTTGAAATTTAGGGATTTAAAGTAATGAGAAAAGACCGGCAAAATGGTCATGAAGTTTACAGCGGGGTGGCTATTATTTTTAGACTAGAGTTTTCCATACCTGTTTACAGCCTGTCAATTGCCCACTGGAAAATGTAGGGATTCAAATTGACAACAATATAACTATAATTTCAGTTCAAATTCTCGATAACCTGCTCAAATCGCCTGTTCAATACCGGTCGTGAAGTACTTGTTATTCGTCGTGAAGTACTTGTTTGAATGCTTAGCTCTACTTTTGGAACTGCAATAGTAATAATACTAACGGAAACACCTTATTCAACTTCATCAACAAAAGCGATTATTATGACTCGTTCTTCACAAATAGTCCTACTCATTTTCCTGCGAATAACACAACACCTACTTTTATAATTACGAGATTAATAAAAATATTAGTGTTTGAATAATTATTCATATTTTATCAAAAATTTGACAAATTTATATAATTATGAAACAGGGTAACATAGATATTACAAAATAATAATGAAACCATAAATGATAGGTACTGTCATTATTATTCAACACCTACAACTATAGACTTAATTTTAAATAAACACGTCAATAATATTTCACAACCTTTTTTTGAACCAGAATTGAACTCCGATCATATTCTAGTTGTATTCTGTTTCAAAGGATTATCAAGAGACAAAATGCAAAAAACAGTTTCTAATTAAAGACAAACCGACTGGAGCAAAGATAGGTTGCTCGTAGATAGGGCTATAAACATAAACAATAATATACAATCGAAAGAAGAATTAGAAAGCGAGGGTATTACATTCAAAAAGATACTCATTGACGCCAGCAACAAAACAACTAACAAAATAAAATATGAACAATCGCCATACAAAATTCCAGACGACATAATCAATCTAATCTAAAGAAGATATAAAATAAGAAAAAATGGCAAGTTAATCAAGACATTACATACAAACGTAGAATGAACTCACTAACATCAGAAATACGAAGACAAATCAGTATTTTTCGCAATGATGCTTGGAACAAAAAATCAGAAAACTTAAGCCCAACAAACTTGTTTGTTTTCTGTATTTGTGGTCCAAGCTTTTTCAAATAGCAGCATTTATGAATAGCGAAATGGCTCATATGATTTACTTAAACGGTTTTGCCGATGGCAATTGCTTCGAGGCTAGACGTAATTATAATGAAAGATTCCCTAATTATCGAGCGCCGAATCACCAAACATTCGGAAACCTTCTCCAGCGGCTTATGGAGTCTGGATCCTTAAGAAAACCTCCAAGGGCAGGCAGACCGTTGACTTCTAGGACACCAGAAGTTGAAGAAGCTGTCCTTCAGGCATACAGACAAGATCCACAGACAAGCACGAGAAAAATTGCGTAAAATCTGAACGTACATCACAAATCAGTTTGGTAAATTCTCAAGCAAAATCAGTTGTATCCGTGTCACAAACAGCGTATCCAAGCATTCTTGCTCCGAGATTTCCTTCCCCGTGAACCATTTTGACAATGGATACTGCAGTAAATTGCACAAAACCTTTAATTTACTGCAGAGATATTGTTCACCGACGAGGAAAATTTTTCAAAGAACGCCATGATGAACTTTCATAATAATTATGTGTGACGAAAACCCCCAGACAATAGTTTAGTCTAGGTTATTTTACACCAGATATCATTGAATGTATGGATTGGCATTGTTGGGGATTATTCGATTGGTCCCCACTTTAACTGCAAATTCTTATCACGATTTCCTTGAAGATATTTTGCCTGAATTACATGAAGACATTCCACTTTCACTGAGACAAAGAATATGGTTTATGCATGATGGAGCACCAGCGCATTTTTGTTTGATAGTTCGTGAATTTTCAAATCAGCAATTCAGAAACAGATGGATTGGCTGAGGTGCTGAAGTTCAAAATCAATTCTGGCCATCGAGGTACCCTGATTTAAATCCGATCGATTTTTTTTTGGGGGTCACTTGAAGACCCTAGTTTATACGATGCCAATAAAAACTGAAGAACATCTTCGTCAATGAATCTATGCTGGATGTGACGCTATCCAAAATACATCAGGTATAATGGAATGTGTACGTGGGTCCATGAGACGACGAGCCCACTCATGCATAATGGTACAAGATGGTCATTTCGAAAAATTGAGGCGTATCATAGCAAAAGTGCCTATATCCATTTTAGGTTGAAAATAAGCTCGACTCTGTTTTAAAATCTATGCAGTGTCGCTGCAGAAGGCTCAATTCTCATCAGGCGACAAAAGAGCCTATATCCAAGAAACCAATCAAATCGCTATATAAAGTCAAGCTTCGTAATATACGTTTTTTGGTTTGGTATTTTTGCGGGAAACGATTGTTTACGAGTAACGTGTTCGTGTCTTTGGTTATCTATATTTATTTCATGATTGCAAAATTTAATATTATTTACCTATATTTTCTTGACTTTGTAGAATATGTGTAAAGGTATTACACCTTCAGAACCGAGAAAAGCTAGACGAAACTATGGACATCCTAGTAAATGGAAAGAGAATATTGCCAAAGCAAACAGGTATATTTTTTATGCTTGTGTATCATAAAGATTTGAATATTGCTAACATTTTACCATCTTGTCGAAAAAATTGTTATTGAATAAATTTTTCTAGAAATTATATTGCAAATTCTTAAATTTTTTTGTTCCAGATACAATTCCCCAGGTCCGCCAACATACCCTCAGTGTAACCACTTGAACGAGTCTCATAAGTGCAAGAGGTTAACAATGAAGGATATTAGGGAGTTTCACCACAGCTTTTATTCGACACGTGAGAAAAACATTCAAGATGCGTTTATCATCAAGCACTTGCAGGTAGTAGCTGCAGAAAATTCCCCGTCTTTCAAAAATAACTTACTCAACGAAGAAAGTAACTACGAACTTCTACATTCGAGTTTCCAGTACCGACAAATTTTTTCTACACGTGTATCAGCAAACCTTTGTCAATGTCCTTCAAATATCACGCAAAATAGTTCAAACATTGGCTAGAAATTTTTTTATCACAGGCCTATTGACAGAAGAAGTGGAGCGAGAAGAAATCCAGTGTACGAAACGAGAGCTTCAAACATTCATTGAAAAATTGAAATGCTTTGAAAGCCATTACTCTCTATGGAAGTCCATTCATCGACGTTATTTAACAGGAAATCTAAGTAGTAATAAATTATATCGCATGTATGACAACGAGCAGGGTGACGAATCACTTAAATCGAAAAAAACGGGTTTTAAATTTTTTTTTTACCACGCAGTATAAAATTGGTCTTGGCACAGCTATCACATATGCCTATTCTAAATGAATAGAAATTAAAGCGAGGATCACAAAAGAGAGTGATCTTTCTGTTAAAAATAAGTTGATGACTTAACTAGCATTTCAAAGAATGAGATAACTTCAGAAAACTTCAAGAAAAAAAAGGAAGATCTCTTAACACTGTATTTTGACTGGCAGAAGAACCTGGTTCTTCCAAAGGTTCAAGATCAGAGTGCCCACTACAGCAGGCAAATGTATTTATACAATTTCACTATTGTAAAGAGGACCTCAAAAGATTTCTCGACTCCGGAGAATATATATTGCTATAATTGAATGAGAACAAATAAGGGTGCGAATAAAATTGCGTCAGCAATTTTTTTCTATTATCAGATAATTTTTGAATGTTTGTTTTGATGAAGCAAAACGATTTATTCCCACTAAATCACAACAGCAAAATATCTTGGTCAGCGGTGAAACAAGTTATAACAGTGACCTAACCTATGGTGAATTAGTTGTTAAAAAGGGTGTCAGAATAAGTTCGATTCCATTGCCAGATGGAGTCATTTCAAAAGCAGCAAAAATTGATGATGTGAAAAAGCTTTTAAGGAAGCACTTTGGCGAAACGTTCGAAAGAATGCTCCATCTATGAGAATGTGATTTCGGAAGCACAGCCGACATGTCGATAGAAACAACTGCAAAAAATGACATTGAGGACCACGAAGGACAAAATGATATTTGTGAAGCACATGCAGATGAGACACTTGCTGAACGAGTGTAATTTTTCTAAACTTGTGTTCTGAAATATGAATTTTTGAGAAGGATCTATAGTTTCATTTTTTGATTTAAAACAAAAATTAAGATAAACATCTCATATTATCTGAGTATGATACAACGCTATATCAGCCTTTATCCTAATATTGTTGTTGCAAACCTTCCTATATCCATTTGGTTACAGCAAAAGGTTCTATATCCAAACTTTTGAGCTACTTTACGTATATTTCCTACATTTCACGTTAACGTTCTCTCGTAATGAAAGAGTTTTAGTGGCCATTATCACTATAGTTTATTTTTAACAGTTTTTTGCAGATACTGAAAAATTTGTGGCTGTTAGTAGTAATTAGTGCCTGTTAGTAGTATTTGAGATAGTAAGTTCAGTAGTATTTAATTATTAACTGATTTCGCCTCAATCACTGTTATTATTATTAGTTTTAAATTTTTTTCGATTCTATTTCAAAATAAAATTGAAGAAAAATAACTTACTTAACTAATTAAACTAATATCACAATCATCCAACCACGTGAAAATTAATGTTCTTAGAAGTCCTATTCTTCTAGAAAATCCAGAATCATGGTATGGCAGTTTTTGAATTTTCTATGTGAATAAATAGATAAGGATCAATTATTGAGACGATTTTAACTTTAGCATCGTTTCTACTATTTCAGTTATATATTTTGATGGTATTTCAGGGGTCAAAACGTTTTCTATGGTGAAACAACTTTGGGACATTCGGGAAATATTTCGCTGTATCAATTTCTTGCAAATCAACAACACTTAATTAACTATGGGTCTAGGCCCATAACCTGATAAAATACAAAATGCAAAGAGTAATAAATTTGAACACGTGTCTATCTTTCGAAATACCAGCATTGACTTACTTTTATTCAAAAACAATATGGCCGACACAAGTACAATGAGAGGGAAACATGTGTGCCAACTGAGTATGATATGCCCTGATATTTCAGACCTTCTTAAAGATTTGGCCATGGAAGAGGATAACGAAATTGAAGCAGATGAAGATATGCCAGATTCCACTGTTTGAAGCGAATATGTAGGACGGCACAAGAACTTCCAGAGTATGGGTCCTATCGGTCTGCAACAAGATTCTATCCCGGAAATGACACCGTTTCAGGCATTTTTTCATCTCGTTGATGATGAGATCTTAGACTTTATTATCACAAGGACCAACAGACCATTGCATCGAAGAAAAATATTTCCGCACTAATAAATGAAAACCGACTAAACTAGAAGAAATAAAAATGTTCCTGGGTTCGACAATTTGGATGGAATTAGTTCACCTAAGTGTTTCACCCATTTATTGGGCGACCAAGGGTCACGACACAGATAGCAGTTACTGCTAAGTGTTCTGCATTTCAGCAAGAACGAGAGAATTGAAAGAGCAGACCGTTCAGCAAAAATTCACTCTCATTGATATCCTTCAAAATAAATACAAGTCTCTATTTCGCCCTGGCGAAGATATCGCAAAAGACGAAGCTTTGATACCATGAAGAAAGTGCCTAATTTTCATGCAATATATACCAAACAAGACCACAGGTATGGTATCAAATTAACTAAACTATGTTCAATTGATTACATATGGGCACTAGGAGTATACGCTGGAAAGTCAGCGACAGAGAAACGCGAAGTAGGACTAGCAGCAAATGTGTGTTTGAGGTTCTGCGAAAAGCTTCTTTATGAAGGAAGTACACTATACGTATATAACTTCTACACGAGCTATGAGTGAGCTAAAATGATGCTCGAAAAGCAAACGCATATTTTTGGGACCCTATAAGAAAAATATCACAAATGATGTCTTTCCGCCAAGATGGAAAGTGCACAGATGGTATCTCGCGAAGACGAAAACGGAAGACTAGACTCAAAATGGAAGGACACGCGGGGTGTTAGGATGCTATTAACAAAGCATGCTCCAATTATGGTACCAGATCACCATAGAAACGCCTATTGACACTAACTGAGCTCAAGTTCCACCAGATGCCATTGCTAGTACCGCCAGTGCCACCAATGTTCATGTATCGACAAGTAGTAACGATTTGCCTCATTTACTCGAGTCAGATGGAATCTAAAAGTTCCGATGACTCAGAGGAGGCAGTTCCAGTTCAAACAATAATCCCGAAAACCAAAAGAAAAGCCAATTGCGATTGTAGCGTTCAATAATGGCAAAGGTGGAATCGATTTGTCAGACCAGATGGCATCTTACGCCACTACGATTCTAAAAACTGTGAAATAGTATAGGAAGTAAGATAAAAAGTTGCTTCTGGGACTATGGATGGTAAATCCATGGGTCCTGTGCAAATGAGTCACCAAGAAGAAAATCAAAATTTGTTCTTTTCGTGATAGCATAATGGAGTTGAAGAGTGTGACCTAACACAATATGACAATGTGGTAGACACAATTTATTTGCTTGCTGTTTTAAATGGAGGTAGACATAGGACCCCAAGTGTTGCAAGTTTTTCTTGCACTTTGCTTTCACCTTTGGTTCGTTTCATCAAATGTCAAGCAATAAAATAAGATGATAAACAACTTGAAGGAAAAGGGGAGAGATTTGCTCATTTATTACAACATAGTCAGAATGCTGATATTACTGAAGTAGTAACTGAGACGAAAACTCAACAACAGAGAAGGAAGCAGGAAATTTTGCCCACTACAGATCGGGTGAAAAACCTACTTTCATTACTTGAACAAGAAAACGATAAATATTATTCTTTGTACTCAACCTATAATTTTCAAATTTGGTGTAAATTGTCAGAAGTAGTTTTGGCATTCATAACGGTATTCAATAGAGAAAAGTCGGAGTTGATTGAATACCGAACACTAGTTTCTTCGATGTGAATAAAATTTTTTGTTTCATCAAAATTTTTCAACTGTGAATTCGATTTGAACAAATTAAATTATGTTTTGCATTCAGTTTTTTGAAAAATATGCTGTATTTTGAATGAATTGCTTATTCCTTGTCGAATATATACGCCCATTATCATAGGCTATTGGCCATGACGGATATATTCGTGAATGATAATAGGCTATTGACGATGACGAATATATCCGCGTGAAACAAAATGAAGGGACATCTGGGATTAAGTAACTGATTCAGCTTTCGGCCACTTGAGAGATTGAGAAAAAGCAATCACATGGATTCAATTTGATTTTTAAACTGAAATAAGATGCAAGTATTTCATGTGAAAATCCTTTTCTTTTTGGAATTCCAGGAATAAATATCAATAAGCATTTATCTGCAACTTGCTTGCTTAGAAAATATTCTAGTTTATGTGGAGCTAAAAATCCTCGGACATTAAGGGGTACCACATTTAGAAAGCACTTTGCTACAAAATGTGCTTCCATGAATTTGGGTACAGTTGAAATAAGAGACATAGCTGACATGGGTCATAATGAAAAAATTCACAATGACCACTATAGACTTCCTAATGCTACAAAAGATATAGTGCGAATATCTAATATTCTGGAGAAAGCATTGGGAAATTCAACATCTAGTCGAGATTTAAACTCTAATATGCTAGGATGTATGGACCAAACAAAGAAAAATATTAATAATCCGGAGCATTTAGATGAAGCAGTAGATACTTTTCTTATTCCAGGTATCGATGTTTTGTAATTCATACAAAAAAACTATGTATTATTATTTGAGTCTTTTACATTATGTAGTGTAATATCTCAATATTAAAATTTTCAGAAAAGAGAAGATCTAGTACAAGGTTGTCATGGACATGTAGCGAAAAACAAGTAGTATCTGAAGAATTTAAATTTAATTTGGAAAATTATGAATTACCTTCCTTTGATGACTGTAGGAACTTTATTGAAAAAACAATTGAAATGAAAGGACGAACACCTCAACAACTGCGGCTGTTTATTTGGAATCAAATACAAAAGTCCAAAACAGAGTTACTCACCCCAGACAGTGAAAAATGTAAAAAGGTGAAATATTTGCATAATCCGAAGAATCTTTCATTAAATTGATTTATGCATAGCATAATGTTTCAATTTCAAATTGGTTCAGTTTTATCTTCCTCAAATTGTCAATTTAACCTGTATGTTAAGAGCATATAGGAAGTTTTGTAGTTTTTTATGTTACTAAAATCATCTAGGTCAGTTTTAGTTATTGTTACGGATCTCTATTTCATTTTTGCTAATACACATTTGTCTTTTTTAGTGTCGAGAAAACGTTGGACTCAAGACGAGAAAAATGTAGTATTCAGGTTATTCAAAAATATATTGGAGAAAAAAATGCTTCCATCAGAAAAATATTGTCAGAAAATTGTAATGAAGAATCCTATACTGAAGAATCGAACAGCAAAGCAGCTGAAAGCTTTCATTTATAATAAGATGGTCAAGGGAGAGTAAGAGTTACGAGTTATGAAGAAGTACATACTTTAAATGAATAAAATTTTTTGAACATGCTCTTGATGTTTTCTTTAATATGGATTTCTGTCAAATTTCAGAATCTTTGAAGCTGATGTCAATTTTCTTCAGTTTCTAGTAGAAACTAAGAAATTTATATAACCTAGAAAATCCAAAAGTTTTCCTTCAGTAAATTGAATATCTAAAACAAATTCCCAATTTTCTAATTAGAAAATGTGCAAATCGAGTAATATAACTTTATCCTATAATACTTGATATTGTTTTGCACTGCAATCTTAAATATTTCAATATATGAACTCGAATCATGAAAAATATACAAGTCGGCCATAGCCAATTTAATATACTACGTAAAGTGAAAGATTCTTCCATTTCTTGTCGAGGATTACATATAACCAGCTCCCTTGGAAAGTTGTTTGATTATTTTTAAATTATTGAAGAATTTTCCTTGTTCACTTTATGTAGTATATTTCAATATTATGTCCAATCTTCACTTGCGGTACTTTGCATCTGTTTAAATATGTTCTATATAGACAACTTCAATATTTTTTCAGTTGGCAGTTATTGAAGAGACTGACAAAGACAAACATACATTATGTGACTTACTAATTTTAGGTTGGAGAAGACTATGGAATGGTAGAAGGTAAGAAGGACCATCTTATATTATAAGAGTAAAATAATCAAAATCATAGATCAGATATCAACAAAATCAAATGCTAAACTGGCTCAGAGGTCGACACAATGCGACATGGCTCTGTTAACAAATCATCAAATGTTGAATTAGCTCAGAGGTTGTCTCAGTACTGTAGTTTTATTCTTTCTTATTTTTAAATTAAGTTGGTATTGCCAATACCACGGATCATATTGTCTATGGTCTAGGTGTTCTATGTCTGCGTGGTAACTGACAGAACAAGTGACAGTGGACAGAAAGAAGGGAACACTCTAGAAAGTGGAGCGAAATAGTGGTTGAAGGTTAGGTTAAAATTTATGCTTATATTATGAATAAAACTGAGTGAAAGTACATCAAAAGTGTATTTTTGTGATTACCAAACCCAGACCTGTCTTCTACAATATCAGGTGTGGGGTCTGGCCTGTTTAAGATGAGTGAAAACGGTAGCCCCTCTCAGATGAATCCTGAAGTATTGACGAATTGGTACAAGCCGCGGTAAGAGCTGTTATTTTACACGAGCGAGAAAAAAGTAGATATGAGGACCCGCCACAAGTCGTGCCGACTATTAAATACCCGACTAAAGAGCTTGCAGCACTCCTACCTGAATACACCGGCATCGGAGACGTTAGTTTATGGACTAAGAGAGTAGATGCTATTCAAGAGGCTTATGAGGTCCCTGAAAAAACGATGCAATTAATCGCAGTAAGTAAACTTGCTAATTCTGCTCTATCCTGGTATCATTCGAAGCTAGAACTTGTGTCTTTGGGCTGGAATGAACTTAAGTTAGAATTGTTGAAAATGTATTCATGTCGAACAGATAAAGTAGCCCTTATGAAGAAATTTGAAGCCAGAAGATGGAGACAAGGTGAAAAGTTCTCGGTTTATTACCATGACAAGGTTATCCTAGGCAATGCCGTTGGCCTAAGCGAAAGAGACATGATAGATTACATTATCGATGGTTTTACTAATGATACATTACAGACTCAGGCACGAATGCAAGAATTTAAAACCCTTGAAGATTTATTGAGAATTATGAGAAACATTATGCCAGCTGAAAGACTAGCCCCACATTCAACCTCCCAATACCTGAGTCATCGCCAACCAACAGCTACTAACACTAATAAAGAAGTTGCCTCAACACGTAAGTGCTATAACTGCTTTGAAAGCGGTCACCTATTAGATGCATGCCCCAAACCCAAGAGAAGTAGGGGATCATGTTTCAACTGTGGAAAAACGGACCACCAAGTAAAGGACTGTCCAAGGAAAAAGGGAAACCGTCCAGCCCAGGCAGCAGCAGATTCGACAATGGTTATTGAAGACCTTCGCCGGGAAAATATACATGTAATGCCCTCTGTACATGAAATACCTGTTAGTTTTGAATTTTTTACAGGAGATTGTTCTAATATGTTAACACTTCCATGTATGCTAAACATAGGTAGTCCTATTAGTTTAGTTAAAAATGCTTGTTTACTTTCAAATTGTATGCTACCTTATAATAATAATTCTGAATATGTTGGTATTAATAACTCTCAGTTATTAATACCAACTTCAAAAAGATTTTGGTGGAAATGTTTATGTTAACAAATTATTCTTCTTCTTGTGGTGCCGTACCCGGTTTAGGGCGTGGCGACCTCTCTACAACTACTCGTGCTGTGCGTGATACAGCGATACACGAATAGAAGGGACCTACAGTTTTACGACGGTTCCGAACGTCTTTACAGAGAGGCTTTACTAGGCAGAATACTGCTCGGTGGTTTGCCATTGCCTTCCAAATGGTGGCTCCGCATAAATTCGTTGTTCCGGCCGGGATTCGATCCAGCGACCTTCTATAGCCCAACGCACTGACCACTGAACTACGGAGCCACAACAAATTATTAATACCTATTAAATTTTATATTGTACCTGACAATACGATGAATGTCCCAGCTATACTTGGTAGAGATTTTACCAATCTTGAAAATTTTGAGCTTACACTGGGCAATGAGATTATTTTAGAAAAACTAGAATACCATAATGATAACAACTTTTGCCAAGATCTTATGTTAATTGACTGCATATCTCATAATACTGAACCAAATATTCACATTAATGAAAAACTTGATTTTCATACTATTAAAAAGGTCGAAAACTTATTTATTGATAAATATGTTAATGTAGGAAAAACCTGAAAACCCAGCTGTAAAATTTGAGATAAAAATTGTCCTTAAACATGAGCAGCCCATTTCTTGTCGTCCCAGAAAACTTTCTTATTTAGAAAAAACAAAATTGCAGAATATTATTGATGAACTTTTAGCCAAAGGCATTATTCGTGAAAGTTAAGATTCGCAGAGTTAAGATTATGTGTTGATTAACGTGAAATTAATGAAATTACTATTCGTGATCATTATCCAATCCCTCTGATTGATGATCAGTTGGATTTGCTAAAAGGGAAAGTATTTTTCAGTTGCCTCGATTTAAAAAGTGGATTTCACTTTGTCAATATGGAACCTGATTCAATAAAATATACATCTTTCATCACTCCTCTAGGACAATTTGAATATTTGAAAATGCCTTTTGGACTCACTAACTCTCCTTCTGTATTTATGAGATTTGTTAATTTAATTTTTAGAGAGTTGATTAAACAACATAAAATATTAATTTACCTAGATGATATATTGATTGCTACTGAGTCTATTCCTGAACACTTGGAGATTTTATCAGATGTATTTTACTTGTTGACTCAGAACCGTTTAGAACTGAGATTGAGTAAATGTCACTTTTTGTTCAATGAGATTATTTACTTAGGGTATTCCATAAATAAAGATGGCATCAGTCCTAGTCCATAGAATGTTGAAGCCCTTGTCAATTACCCAATACCCACTGATGTTAAAAAAGTTCAGAGATTTTAAGGACTAGCTTCCTATTTTCGTAGATTCATAGAATCCTTTTCAATTTTAGCTAAACCTCTTTACGACCTCCTCAGAAAAAACACCCCTTTCGAATTTGACAAGCAACAATTAGATTCCTTTAACTTATTGAAACAAAAATTAATTGAAGCCCCAATTTTATCAATTTATTCACCCGACTGTGAAACAGATCTACACTGTGACGCAAGTACAATAGGCTTTGGTTCAATTCTACTACAGAAACAAAAGGACGGATTTTTCAGACCAGTATTATATTTTAGTAAGCGTGCTAGTGAAAGTGAGTCTAAAATGCACAGTTATGAACTAGAGATGTTAGCTATTGTGTATGCACTAGAAAGATTTCGTATTTATTTACAAGGGTTAAAATTCAAAATTGTCACTGACTGTAATTCCATAAAAATGGCTTTAAATAAAAAGGAAATAAACCGACGCATTAATCGATGGGCACTAAATTTACAAAACTTTGATTATATCTTAGAACACCGAAGTTCTGAGAGAATGAAGCATGTTGATGCGCTAAGTCGCGCACATAGTGTTTTAATTCTAGAGGAAAACACCTTTGAGCAGAATCTTTCCATTGCTCAAAACCAAGACCCTGAAATAATAAAAATTAAAACCGATCTCTTAGAGAGAGAAGACAAAAAATTTTAACTTAGAAATGGACTTGTTTATAGGAAATTTAAGAACCAGAGGAAATCATTGTTTTATGTTGCCCAGTCGATGGAAAATCATGTTCTTTTTAACTGTCATGATTCCCTGGGTCACCTAGGCATCAACAAAACTTTAGAGTATTTGACCAGAGTATACTGGTTCCCGAAAGTTCAAGAAAAAGTAAAAACTTATATAGAAAATTGCATTAAGTGTATCACATATTCTTCAGTATCCGGCAAGCCGGAAAGTACCCTTCACAATATTCCTAAAGGAAATAAGCCATTTATCACACTTCATATTGACCATTATGGTCCCTTAGAAAAAACCCCTTCAGGTAAAAAATTCATTTTTGAAGTTATAGATAGTTTCACAAAAATTTTTAAGTTTTATGGAGTCAAAACCACTAAAGCAACTGAGGTCATCCATAAATTAGAAGACTACTTTTCACATTATAGTTGTCCCCTTAAAATAATATCGGATAGAGGTAGTTGTTTCAATTCCCAAGAATTTGATCAAACATAATATTGAACATATTAAAATTGCTACTAGTTCCCCTCAGTCCAACGGACAAATTGAGAGGATTAATCATGACTTAACTCCTATTCTTTCTAAACTAAGTGAGCTCAAAAATAAATGGGAAATAAGTTCACCGACAGCTGAGTTTGCGATAAATGATTCGTTTTGCAGGTCGATTAATAATTCACCCTCTATGCTTCTATTTGGTGTTTGCCAACGAGATAAAGATACCTTACGGTCTTATTTACAGACGGACGAAACACTAGACATAAAAGAGTTGAGAGACAATGCTCAGATACAAAACGAAAAAGTACAAAACTACAATAAAAAGTATTTTGACAAAAAACATAACCCCCACATGTTTATCAAGTTAATGACTATATAATGATAAAAAACACTGACGTAACAGCAGGTGTCAACAAGAAGCTGATACCTAAGTATCGAGGCCCTTATGCAATAAAAAAGGTTTTAGGTAATGACACATACCTTATTTGCGACGTCGAGATTTTTCAAATAACCCAAAGACCGCATATACCTTATTTGCGACGTCGAGAATTTTCAAATAACCCAAAGACCGTATGAAGGCGTTGCAAGCGCTCACAATATGAAGCTTTGGCTTCATTAATAAAGTCTTGATTTCATTTTTGTTTCCCCATGTTTCGGCCAACAACTAAAAGAAATTAGGTGCATATTATTCAATCTTGTCAAGTAATATTATTGGTAGGAATTGTTATCTAAACCATTATGAATTATGCAGTTATGTCCTTTACGAACCGTTATGTATTATGCTTATGGCTTTATGAATTATGCAGTTATGTCATTTATGAACCGTTATGTATTTTATGTACCTTTATGAATAGTTATGCTCACAATATGTTAGGTGTGCATATCGATGTTATGTTTATTATGATATCTGTAATTCCAATAGTATTAGTAGTATTGATTAATATGTATGAATCACGCTTGTAGTTTAGCTGTAAGTAATGATCATTTATATTGTAAAGATCGAGACGATCTTATATCAGGTTTGGCCGAATTGTAGTATTATTCTTTCTTATTTTTAAATTAAGTTGGTATTGCCAATACCACGGAGCATATTGTCTATGGTCTAGGTGTTCTATGTCTGTGTGGTAACTGACAGGACAAGTGACAGTGCACAGAAAGAAGGGAACACTCTAGAAAGTGGAGCGAAATAGGGAGACACGTGGTTGAAGGTTAGGTTAAAATTTATGCTTATATTATGAATAAAACTGAGTGAAAGTACATCAAAAGTGTATATTTGTGATTACCAAACCCAGGCCCGTCTTCTACATTTAAAAATTCTTTTATTTTGTTATTTCTTATATTTTGAATGAAAACTACTTGAGTGATTGTGAGTTATAAAAAGTTCCCAGTGAGCCTGATTTGAAGAATGCCAGAGTATACTCGTACATACCTACTATTACAATTCTAGTAACAGTTATTTCTAATGTGATTTGAATTTCAAACTGTGTGCCGTTAATGTGAAATACTTGCTGTTTAACATGTTTACAGTTGGAATAAACTTCATATTTTGTCAATATATTGTGTTTTGATCAGTACCGTTCTAATCCCGTCAGTTCCGTGGCAGAGATTTACAAAAATCCAAAAATCTCCAAAAATATTTAGAAAAGTTTTTTCTATAGATTCCTCTGAAATTGGTATTTGATGAAACCCTGAAGTCATGTCTAACGAAGTAAAATACTTGCCCTATTATCAATACTTGCCCAATTTATCAGTTTGTTCATCAATCAAAGGTAATGGGTATCTATCTTCAACTGTAATTTTATTTAAAGCCAAATTTACACACAATCTATCTGGACAGTCTTGTTTTTTAGCTAAAATAATAGTACTAGCAAAACAGAAACTCTAATAATTTTATTTTTCAATAAATCAGAAATAATTATTTTTACCTTTTCTCTTTCAGAAAACGATAAACGGCACGGATTGTCTTTTCGTAAATTTATTTTCAGACACCCGGTGTTAACTGCTATGTATTGAAAACACAGCTGTTGAGATAGATATAAGAGAGCTGTGACACAGAATATAAGGTAACCTAGACACGAAGACTCACTTACTGTGTAACCGAGATCAACGTGTGTTGTGTTGAGGTTACTATACTAAATCTGAGATATATATTAATATTTAATAAAGTTGGTGTTCGTATAAAAATGAAGTCGTGTGTTATTCCTCCTCAAATACACAACATTAACACAGAAAATCAGAATTTCCTTTTTGTGAACGCCTTTCTATTTCTACTGAATCATTGACATTTTGAGGTTCTTGGATAGCCTGATGAAGAAATAAATAAATCTCTTATAGTCTGAATTTTAGCATGAAGTAGATTTTGCCTGACAATATCATCAGTTATACTACCGACAATGAGTTCAACCAAAATATTCTCAGGTAAATTAAAATTCAATCTTTCAAGTTTTGCTAACTTTTATCTACCAAATTCAGCATGCGATTCGCAAGATTCATAATTAAAATTCAGGTCTCCATAATTCATACCAAGTTTTAGCATCCCCTCTCAAACTTCTAGTTGCTTTCACCAATTTTTCACCGTCAGAGAAATCTTCAATAAACAATTCAACATCTTTTATTCATTGTGCGGCGCCATCATCACAAGGTAATGTCACGTCATCTTTCTTTTTCACTCGATTTTTCAAAATAGATAAAAAAACTCTCCAAAAATTCTTCACTCATTTTAGTTTTCAAAATATTTGGATATAAATCCCACTTCTGATGTAAGAGAAAATATAATGAGAGTCTGAATAAATGGATACTAAGAAAACACTAATGAATCAGCCTTAAATGTTTTCAGGTTTTTCAAGGATTAGCGGAGCATTAAGTGAGCGATGTATATTTTGAAAATTAAACGAAGTTATAACACTGCATGAACAATATAATATTACAATATACGATGTGACGTCATTTAAACCATTACGTCACTTATACTCTGAATGTTTTCTTCAATTAATTAGTGGACTTCAGTAAATTTCGAATGAGGTTCGTTTTCGAGCCAACAGGAAAACAGCAAATTACAATTCATAAACTCACCAGAATAGCGCTAGTGTAGCAAGAGAGTATGATATGAACATAGTATGAAGGGTAGAATCATAGAATATAGCTGTTTTAAACAGTGAAGTATGCTGAGTTGCAAAATTTAATATTCTTGATGACTTGTGTAGTTGATGAAACTGCTGTATATTATAAGATATGATAACAGCGCGAGGCACCGCTGAAATGGCTCGTCATAATGTACCCTCTTACTATTGTTGCGCCAGCAATTTGATGCTTTTTGTGGACATTTTTTCATACACAGAGTTGGTCCTCCTTACATTCTTCATCAGTGTTTATGTTATCAAAGATATTTTCAATACAAAACCAAAATAGTACCTTTCAAAATCAATGATCAATAATTAGAATTCTCATATAATGTCAATAATCGTTAGAATAATATATATTTCATTATAATTTTCAAATATGAGATAAAAATGATGAAAAATGAAGTAGAAATAATGTAAAATGAAAGTCTAATAGATTATTTGAGGATAACATACTGAAATTATAAGAAAATATATAAAAATATAGAAATTATGTACCTATATACTAGGAATGACAAAATTTGAATCTAAGATATAAGTTTTATTATCAAAAATCGAGAACAGATAGTAATATATAAATAAATTAAATTATTAAACACTTTTATACATATATAAAAAAAAAATTTCAGTTAAGGTCAACCTATGCCTAGGATAATTAAAATTTACAGTTATTGTTTAATATTTATGTGTCTGTATTGCAGAGCTAGGTTTGTTTTAAAAGAAAAATATTAGGCATTCATACAAGTAAATGCCATAGACTGCCAAGATACCATTTTTTTTCAAACACCCCTCTAAATCATTCAAGAACTCTCAATTTAGATATTAATCTTAAAATTCTCTTTTGTTTGACAACCCAAGTAGCAATTTATCGTTGATGCGACGTGTTTGAAACAGTTGAGCAACCAAACATGTGTTGTGTTACCCACCTTATCACAACATTATCACAACTCTGTTTTGCATCAATTCGGTCAATCATTTTTGGGTTTTTGAAACGTTCCTGTTTTAACTGTGAGTAGCAGTTGGTCGTTTTCTGAACGTTGCTAAGTTTACTTTATATCGACACACCTGTGCCCTCTCGCGCCACAGTTCACTTCTCATGGCGTTGGAAAATAGTAAATTTTTAAACCAAATAATTACTTATTGTCGAAATGAACACATAGAGAAAACTTTCTAACAACTACTACCGCATATTGATAATAATATTTTTATGTTTCATTCTTACGCTCAAGACACCCTATATTGATATTGCCGAAAAATAACGATTTCCAAACGAAAATTCATCTTACTGTCAAATATCCCATTGATTCATGCTAAAAAACACGCGCGCCTTCAATCCGTTGCGTATTTCTCAATACTTTAAAATAAAAAAAAACAAAAAAAAAATAATTTAGGTAAACAATAACAAAAGATGACATTAATTCGAATGTGACTTAAACAGGATATATATATGAATTGTTTCTGGAAAACTAAAATGAGGCTTTATAATCCTTTGTTCATGTTTGTTTACGTTCTAAATTTCAATGGCCATCCATTTTTCCTAAGAGAATTATACTTTTAACATGGCGTAGGAGTATAATAGGCGTCAACACTACTCTGGTTATCAATTAACTAAAAAATATACTAACTTTCAACGTTAGTTTACCAGAAAACTTTCTTTATACCCGAAGCGCGACTGGAGTTGCTTATCCGACCAAAAACTGAACGCAGTTCAACTAACGATCCGACCTCGCTCCACATTTTGGAACGCGTGTCTCCGTCACAGAACACCTTAACCAGATATTCTGTGTTTCCGTGTTATTCAGCAGCTTTCAGTTGTCAGTAGTAACACTTGCCATTAGCAATTATAATTTTAAAATTTTTTCTCACAGTTGCCGTCCAGATTGCAAACAGTGCATACGTGCGGTTAATTAAACTTCGCTAGTTGTAGAAATTTACGTAAATTTCAACCTAAGATGAAAGTGTTTATATATTATAAATGAATCGAATCCCAGAACCCCCTGATAAAGGGGGCGAATTACCCTCTTTATCAGTTATAACCGAGGTTTTCAGAGTATTATTAAACGGAGAGATAATGGACATTCCCGAGGACACTCCTGAGCCTCAAAAAAATTCTCAACCTACGAATGATATTACATCGTCGCCAGCTCAAGCTATTCTCTCCGAGAATTCGAATTCATCACATCAGGGAAACGTAAACAAAGTAAACAATGCACCTCAAAAACATTATTTGTACTCACTAATTAATTAGCTGAATACGACGAAAATTACTCTTGAAAACACTTCTCGATCACTGTTCTCCGGAAAACTTTGAACGCACATTTTCTCAATTGATCTAATTTATCATGATAACAATTGAAAAAAAAAACAGTACTAGCTGCACGCATTTGTTCTCTATTAATTATCAATTTATTTTAATCATTTTATTACCAATCGTCGACAAAAAATCATGTTCAATGCCAGTCTATTCGCGGGACTCTGAGCTCGGCCTCCCAGCCTAGATACCTCAACCAAGTTCACAAAGCAATGAACGTTAAAACTATAAGGCCAATAGACGTTCTTGAAAGTAGGGCGCCAATTTCAAATTCACTGCAAAATGACTCGACACTAGACGAAATAACCCGAGATAGTTTACTTCTGAGACATACAATTTATCAGAATTATATGCCCTCTCATTTGCTAGCTGCGTATAAAAAAAAATAACGGTAAGAACGCCATATATGATCACTCACAGTTATTGCGTGATAGAATGTATACGTGTTCCGAGTTATTCTTGTGAGTGAAGAATAAAAATCATGCAAATCATCATGTTGGTAAGTGATGAAGGTAAATTATTCAAATTTTTCTTGGATCATAATGTTTTAAGAGAAAATGTGACCTGCCCAAAATGCAATGAAGCTTGCAAATACTATTCAGATAAAAATAAATTCTTATGTACTACTATTGTCGTAAAATTAAACTATCATATAAAAAGATTACGCGAAAGATGTGGATTTTCAGTTTCAGACAACAATAATACGTTTTTTTCTAAATCCAATAAATCTGTTGCCGAAATTTGCCACTTTGTTGCCTTTTGGTTAGGTACGGATTATAAACAGGTTCATTTTGAACGGGAAATGCAATGAAGTAGCAAAACGGTTGTAGATTGGAATATTTTCTGTAGAGAACTATGTTTATCTCTAGTTTATAATAATTCCGAACGATTAGGAGGTGTTGAAAAAAACTGTGGAAATAGACGAAGCGAAATTCGGAAAGAGAAAATACAACAGGGGGCGAGTCATCGAAGGTTGTGGTGGGATTGAACGTGAATCAAAAAAAGTTTTCCTGGTAGCGGTTCCCAATCGATACCGGGAAACTCTTCTAGAAATTATCAATGAATGGGTACTTCCAGGTACTACAATGATGTCCGATTGTTGGAAAGCTTATGATTGTTTGAACGATGAAGGTTTTATACACCAAACTGTTAATCACAGCCAAAACCTTGTTGATCCCGTTACAAAGGCTCACACTCAGAACTTTGAACGAATGTGGCGGGATGTCAGAGGTGATGTTCCCAAATACGGACGTCGCGAGTCTCACTACGTCTACTATTTGGCGCAATTTTACTTTCATCGTAAATTTCCAGATTTCAGAGATATATATCATCACTTTCTTAATTATGTGTCTGAAGTATATCCCCCACAGGTGACGAACGTGACGATGATCAGTGAAGCATATCATCACTGACCCTGGTTAAAATCCGAAACTACGATTTCGTTTATTTTCAGATAGTGAAAATTTGCATTTTTTTGTCGAAATCAGTTATTATAGAAATGATGTTATCTCCCATATCCCCATAATGCTATTACCTACTCCATCCTTTCCTGGCAAAGAATAGCTCTCACCTCCCCGTGGTCTTTGCTGGATAGCGGTTTAAAATAAAATCACCTTTTTTATTCAAGTAATTGAGCTAACCTCACCTTACCTCCTAGTTCAGGAAAATATCGAATTTTTGAAATAAAGTTTTTATTTGAAAAAAAATATTTTTCAATATCAAAATTATGGAGTTTTGTCTGAAAACAGCGAATTTTGATAAAATTCTTACGGATTCTTACTTATTTTGGCCTGAAAAAGCCGAATATAAACTCAGATTTTGTCGCATCTTCACATTTTTTTTCAAAATATTGAGCTAACCTGACTCATTCTAACCTCACTAACCTAACCTCAGAGTTCAAGAAAGTATCGAATTCATGGGTAAGATGAATTTTAAATTAATAAAAATAGTCTTTTTCAATATAAAATATACTTTGAATTGATACTTTCTTGAACTCGGAGGTTAGGTTAGTGAGGTTAGAATAAGTTAGGTTAGCTTAATATTTTCAAAAAAAAATGTGAAGAAGCCACAAAATCTGAGTTCATATTCGGCTTTTTCAGGCCAAAATACGCAAAAATCCGAAATTTCATCAAAATTTGATGTTTTTAGACAAATACTAAAAAACTAACACATTTTATATACGTAGTTGTCTGAATAATTCTTGAAGATGAAGTCAGTTGTTGTCATAAATATCAAGATAAATGACAAACGTATAGTCATTTGAAAAGGCTAACAGAGAAGAGCTAAATTCTAGTTTTCTTCATATTTCGATAATAAGTAACATTTCATTAAAATCATAACGAGAATTATACAACGTTCAAAAATGATAATCTTTTTACTTGTGACGTGTCACATCGGTACAATTTTTGAAAATAGCGCCTGTGTGGCCAGGCGCCAGTGAAAAGTGGTTCCCGCAAAATATCTGTTTACTTTTAATAAAAGAGCAAGTGACCTCAAAAAGAATACATCCAGTTTGCCTGCTTATGATTTCAACTCAGATAAGCAGAAGACAGTAGAAAAACCGATAGAACATCCAAGTGAACCCCAAATTCCTGAAATGCTTATTTCTAAAATTAGATCTGCAAACTCTGATACTAGAATAAGTTAAAATGATGATAATACACTTGTCAATAACTCTGATGTAGTGCTGGAAAAGCTGTCCGTACTGGAATCTAAAGTGGATGAGTTATCTATAGACTTGAGGGAATGTAAGTATTTAAACGATGACTCAACCACCATACAAGAGTTGAATGTTAGATTATAACAATCTATCACAAATTCTATAGGTATTAATTTTTTTTTCTTGTTTTAGGTAAAGAAGAAATGGAAAAAATAGTGGAAAAATATGCTGATATTTCTGTGCGTCTTAACAATCTCGAAACTGTATTGAAGAAAACAGAGTCTTCCTTGACTTTTCCTGAGAATGATTTGAAAATATTTCCAATTGAAGAGGTACCAGACTCAGAAAAAATGGAGAAGGATCTGGACGACAAGTTCTACAAGAAAAAAATTTTCACCCACCTGACCAGATATATCGGATCAGCACTGCCATATAAAATAGCTCGCTAAAGGTTGGCAGGCATTATGTTTACGAAACAGCTACTCACTAAATACTCATGGACAGGTATGAGTAGAAGCCTGGAGAAAAAAGCCTTCAACAGATTAAATGGGATTTTGGACATATTTTATAATGTCGTGTTCAAATCTGACAATTCGTTTACATACCCAGGAAGGGATAGTTTATTTCGCAGTTGTATACTTAAACATAGTAACACACGCTTAAAGTCGAACAAAAAAGTTAAGGCTGCGACAGAAACCCAGGAAATGAAAGACAAGGAAGAAAATCCAAATTCTGTTGCTGAAAACCAAGAAGAGCCTCAAGACAATGGGGGAACTGTCAATTTTGTGAATAATAATGTTGAGGTAGGATATGAGCTTTTTAATGTTGGGGAGAATGGGGAGCTCATAAGGGAGGACGAGCATTAATGTGAAGGTTGATTTCTTGATTATAGTTTTCATTTTATTTTCAGCTAGTCAGCATTTGGTATGTTTTAAACTTGTGTGTTGTTAAATGGGAAAAAAACATCAGTAACAGTTTTTTGTATTTTTAAGACAAGGTTTTATTGATATAGGTTTATATTTTGACTAGTTAGTCGTTGTTTTGCTCATGAATGAATATGAATTGTGGTTATACAGGAATAAGTATTAATAAAAAAATGGAAACAAAACAAGTCTGTATATAAAAATATGTTCTTGAAAACAATACAATCTAACAAGGTTCAGAAATGTCAAAAATCAACAATATTCAATTATTAAATATGTCGAAAGTATGAACAAGTGGTAAAAAAACTATTTGATTGTTATAATTTATGCCAACCAATTTGCACTTTATTTCCTGTTCTTTTATACTAATATATTCACTAAAAATTTCCCTACATAAATATATATTTATATTAAATGAAGCGAAAGGTTAGTCAAAGGAATCATTTATTTTGTATTATTGACCCGTAAAACATTAACTCATTGTTGGTTTCGAAGATACAATGTATTCTTATTATTTCATTGTTTTTGGTGAGCATCCACTGATCTTTTACATTCGCTGCAAAACATATTCGGCTGGCGGGCTGGCGTGTTACAGATGAAAGTATCTATTTTTATTGAAAATTTAATATTGTTGATCTGAATACCAGACTCTAAGAGCTTCTGAAGGTCATCAATCAATTTTTGTAAATACTCTCCCACAGATGGAGGCTTACTGCCCCCAGAGAATATTGCTACTATTTGTGGAGCAAATTTTTCAACATTTGTTACATTGACTAATACTGGCCAAAACTGACTTTTAGAGCTATTCGCAATGGGCAATCCGTCTATATTGAAGCTTAAATTAAGAGTGTTCAATTCATTTATGCCAATATAATTTTCAATGCCGGATACGCAATTCTCTAATCCATGATACCAAAAGTAGCCATTACCCATTTCTTCAATATGTACTGTTCTAAGAGTACCTAGTAATGTTTTACTGTCTTTAGGTAATCCCGATATCCCACAAGATATCAAATTTTTCAGCAGTGCGTTGATGGCAATGCGAGGTATTTGAAATTCTAGCACCCAATTCGGTAAAAACTCTCGTAGCTTAGAGCCCAATATATTTTCCACAGATTGCAAATTTGACCCCTGTTCTTCACCTTGACTGATCTCTTCCACTTGAGAATTTTTTTTGTCTAGATTGATGTGTTCTTCATTATTGTGTTCATCCTTCGGTTCTTCCATTTGATTAAGTTTCTCAAGATCAAGTTGTTTATCCTGCACTAACTGCTGGTCCTCTGCATTTGTTTCGAAAGAATTTAAACTTAATCTCTCCGAACTGTCATTCTTCATGTAGTCGTCTTGTGCCTGTGAAATTTCTTCACTACATAATTTTTTTGTCTGTAATAGGAAGCAGTGTATTAAGGGCTCGTTCCATCTCATTTGTTGAATAAATCGTTTTCAAATGACTTTTTCGAAAAGAAAGGAAATGCATTTGCAATTTTTGTTATAGTAAATACAATTTTGAGGTTAGTTCAGGATCACTCACGTTCTTTTTCTTTTACTAGATATTATAGCCAACAGTATGTATGTCTTTGTTGTCACAGTCACAAAAATGAAAAAGTAAAAAGTTAGGTATAAAAATAAAATCAAAATTTTGCCGTCATGTCCTCATACCATTCCCAAAATATTTACTACTTGTAGTCAATTGGTTGAACATTGTAACAACTTCAAAGTTTAACAAAAGTCATGCTCAATATCAAGACGACGCTGTCCGGTGGTTTAGAGAGCGTCGTTCTATAAATGACTAATCTCTGCACCAAGTACAACGTTAATTTTGGTGTATTATGTGGTTATCGTCGCCAAAATGCTACTTGGGAAACAATCTTTGCACCTCTGAACTAGAAACCCAGAATATGATCCCATATCTTACAAATGGCTCAAAGTTTGCATGATATACCATCTTCAAACTTTTATATAGATATTTGTGCAATATTATCTCGGTCCAAAACAAATTTTCAGGGAAAATATATTTATTGGTAATCAAGTAGTCTGGCAAATGACAGATCAAGATATTTGCCTTCAAATAAGTATTTAAATCTCTAGTAATTCGAGAAGTTGAAATTTCGATATAATTTCATGAGAATGTTGTTATCAAAAAGAGATTAGGTGAATCAGACAGGAATTCCTTTTTGTCAAGTAAAATTTATTCTCAACGGAATTCAGATAGAAGGCATCCAGGTGAAAGATCTTTCTGGATGTATCAATTATTCTAAACATGAGCGCATCAGGCCAGCTACTTATGAAGATAATGCATTGCAAGATACATTTATATCATAAAAAAATATTTGTTTGGACACCTTGTAATGTACATAATTGAAACAAGATATCTTTCGTATATTCTTATCAGTCGTCAAATGGATTTCGCTCTGGAAGAAGTCATTCATTGAGATCTAAGCGAAGAAATATGAATACTAGCCATTTTTCAAAAAAAAATGCCATTTTGAGAAAAACTAGTAAACTTAACCATAGAGAATACTTGATGACATTTGTAAAGTCTTTGCTGGCACTTCTTATGGATCGATAATACAGGGTGTTCCATTTAAAATAAGGAAGATTCTGAAAATTTTCATTTACAATATATGGCAAGCGGTTTTCCATACCCTGTATATCGCAGGTCGATTTCAGATATATCGTTTGAGAGAGTAACCAATGTAAAATATTTGACCAAAAATTAATTTCAATTGGACTTGGCACAACTTTATAATTCCAAATATTCTGAGTGACAAATATTGGAAAAAAAACCAAAAATAAATCTCAAAAACCCTCAATATTTTGGAAATAAAGATTAATATAAAGTATCTTTTATTTTCTATGTAGAAACCGAAAAAGCGATAAAAAATATAGGTTGCCATTTGAAAAAACATAGTTGGTATCCGCCCAGAAAAAATTGAACACCCTGTGTGACCGACAATATTTTTATTTTGTCAAGCTCGAGCAATAACGTGATATTATAGAAATATAGATTCCTATCTGTTTCCTAAATAGAGATATGGAACACCGCGTCACTGTTGCAGGACCCTGTATATATACATATGTGTGTATATATATATATATATATATATATATATATATATATATATATATATATATATATTATATATATATATATATATATATATATATATATATATATTATATATATATATATATATATATATATATATATATATATATAATATATTATATATATATATATATATATATATATATATATATATATATATAATATATATATATATATATATATATATATATATATATATATATGTATATATAGATATGTGTGAATAAACTATATTTCTTTATTCGTTTTGTAGAGTGGTCTTCTGTCAATGATGTTTCATGGTGTAAATCAAACCACACCATGGCACAGAAGATGTGTAGTCTGTTCTGTTGTCTGACCATGGTTTGTTTGAGATATTTATCTAAAAGTCATTTACGTCATCTAAACTTTGAATGTCGGTTCTTTGTTTTTTCAGGTAGGTTAAGAATATTTATGTTAAACTGTGCAAATATTATAGTCTGTAAATAAGTACTAAAATAAAACCTCTTTGTTTTTTCACAGCAACGTCACACTTTTATTATATTTGGAAATTCCTATATAAAGATATTGTCTTATGAAACGACATTTCTAGTTAAAAGCAGTAAAAATGGAAAAATTACAGTTTAAGTTTATAGTGTTGGGATCAGCAGAATGTAAATGAAATATTATATGCATAACCTCTATTGAAACACCGGACGGAGGTGTTTATGAGATCCCAGATGAATTAAAACCTGTGAGTAAACACAATGCTATTTCATCTTCAGATGAATATACAAAAATCAAAAATTCGTTAAAAAAAAGACACCAAACACGCTCAATATGGATCCCGATAAATACAGATTTGAGAAAAACATATCTCGATGAAAATGAAAATTTTCAGTTTGGCGACCAGTATTTATGTAAGATTACAACAGAAGATGAGCCTTCAAATATTGAAGATAAAAACAATGCTACAGAGAAAAAAAATTCAGGGAAAATTGCTGAAATATTTTTGATACAAAGATTTTCAAATAAAACATCAAATGCTGAGCAATGGATTATTGTTTGAGTTCGAATGTGGAAGATTCGAGATTTCCCAGGATGAAGAGAAAATTGAGATTTTAAAACATGTTCTAGAAAAAGAGTGTCTTGATTGGCATAGCAGTATGTTGATAAAATTGACAGTGAACTCTGCATGGGCAATATAGAAAAATAACATTTGTGAAACATATGGTGATAAAGGTTGGCACCAAGTCAAATATGCATTTACATTTAGATTTCAAACAGGATCATTATTGGAATATGCCACAAAAAAGGAAAGATTATTACTAGAAGTTAATAAGAACATTTACACCCAAACAATGATTAATCTTATTGTAATGGGATTACCAGATTACATCATGCACAAAATTGATAGAGAATCTGTAAAATCTACTGCAAGCCTCTACAATGAAATTGGAAAACATGAATATCTAACGAAAAAATGAATTTCAGTAAGAATAATTATAGAAACACCTATGATTATAAGGAAAAGCCAGATAAAATAAAACCATGCAAAACTTGTGAATATTTAAATAAAGGTATTCGATATCATCCAGAAGAAAAGTGCTGGTTCAAACAGACAGAAGAATATAATAATAAGAGGAGAATTAGTGAAGCTGTAAATAATTCAATGATTGATGTTGAACTCAAATGTGAAAAAAAACTAATAATAACACCATTAATTGAAGTCAAACTATTATTAAATGCTCAATTAGAAACATAAGGAATTTTTGATTCAGGCTCAAATGTTTCTATAATGAATTCCAAATTGATAAAACTGAAAGGAAAATAAAAAATTATTCAGAAAATGATAATGTAATCACAATTAATGGTGTTAAAAAGACAATTGGATTGACAACTATTAAAATGAAAATTTTTGATATCGAAGAAAAAGCTGATAATTATATCGTTGATGGAGGAGAATTCAAATATAATTTTCGAATTGGACTGAATATTATAAAAAAATTTAGACTGGTTCAAGATGAGAATTTGAAAATAACTCAAAAAAGAGAAGAAACACTTCTAGAAATAGGGATAACGATAAAAACGAAACTTTTATAGAGAAGCAAACTGATACAGACTTTTGTTCATTAAATTTTAATGAACATATAGAGGAAGAAGACTTCGGAATAAGTATGAGTCATTTAAATACTTTTCAAAAGCCAGAAATACATAAATTGATCGACAATAATTACAAATCAATTTTCGCGAAAGACAAATATGACATTGGCTCAGTTAGCAAATATGAAGCACGTATTGATCTACTCATGGACAAATATTGTAGCAAAAGGCCAATAGATGTTCAGTGGAAGACAAAAAGGAAATAGAACAACAAATAGCAAAGTTAATTGACAATAATCTTATAGAAGAATCATATATCACATTTGGTAATAGTCTCAATAGACACAATTGGAGGTTTTGGGGGCAAAAGATCAACACAAAGTTGACTACTTCACACGATATACTTATATTGTAAACTTTATAAAGAAATAAAAAAAAAACTAACTTTTCACAGGTTGAAATAAAAATCTATTGAGTAAACGCGTTTCATCATAACATTGACTTCATCTCGTACTAAACTATGGTATTTACAAAACAATCTATTTATACGAAAATTGAATATAACAGAGGGGTTCCTAGAGAAACTAAATAACAATAAGCAATTCATTCAGAGCTATTAGTAGGTACCTACATTGAACAGATTAAGGGGAGGAGAAGGGTTTACTTCAATGTGGTCGTTAACTAAATTTCCGGAATTTTTATATTTATTGATGTATAGGGATTCCCGACAGTTGGTTTTATGGAGACTTTTTTCAAATTGTAGTATATTATAATTGTGATTAAAGGTATGGTTTTCTTGAATACGATGGCACGCATAATTAGAATCAGTTTTCTGCTTAATATAGCTACGTTGGTGTTCCTGTATTCCAGTTTTGAAATTTCTAATTGTACGTCCAATATAGAATTTTTCACAATCGTTACAGTCGAGTTTATAAACACCAGTACGTTCATCTCTATGAATTTTTGATTTGTTGTTTTCAACCAATTTTCCAATGCTATTATTGGTTTTATATGAAACTTTGAAATTTTGTTTCTGAAAAAACAATTTCAGGTTTTCGGAAGTTTTGCCCAAGTAAGTTAAACTGTTAAATACTGTACTTTTTCCGGATATAAGTGGGTAAATTTCTGAATGAGGCTGTCAATCATACTAGGTGAATAACCATTATTTACTGCCATCTGTTTAATTATATGCAATTCCTTCTGAAAATTAGCTTCGGACAACGGAATTTTGAAAAGTCTATGAATCATACTTTGATAAGCCGCTAATTTATGTGAAAAAGGGTGTAGCGATGTGTTATGAATTGTAATATCCGTATAAGATGGTTTATGAAAAATTGAAAATTCGTGTGTGTTGCTTTTTCTGGTAATAGTTAAATCTAAGTAATTAATAGAATTATTCATTTCAGTTTCTAGAGAAAATTTAATACGAGGGTGTATGGAATTAATATAAGTAATGAAATTATCCAATTGTCTATCTGTACCAGTGTAGCAAACAATGACGTCATCAACGTATCTATACCAAAAAAAGTATTTACTGCTGAAGTGGTTCATAATAGTTTTCTCTAAATTATCCATGAAGATTTCTGATAACAAAGGGCTTAAGGGATTTCGCATAATCAAACCTTCCTCATTACTATAACACACGTTGTTGAAACTGAAATAATTTTGTTCTGAACATATTTCCAGTAAATGAGTAATATCTGACTGTATAAGTGGATGGACATTATTAGAAATTTAAATTTACAGTTTCATTAGGCGGAGTGCTAGGAAACAGATTGTTCACATCTAAAGAAAATAATTTTGAATTGTGAGGTAAAACAATATTTTGAATGTTTTTGATCAACTCGTTTGAATTTTTAATGGCGTACTTGGGTTCAAATTTCGTATATTTCTTAATTACGTCAATCAAAAATTTTGATAATTTAACGGCTGGAACTGTTATATATGAAACTACTGGTCTGATGGGATAACCATTTTTGTGTAATTTAATTAAAGAATATAACTGAGGTGCTTGTGGATTAGTTATGACTAACTTTCTTATATGACCATCACTAATTATTGACTTTGATTCATTAATAG
Source organism: Cynegetis impunctata (assembly GCA_030704885.1). Lineage (NCBI taxonomy): Eukaryota > Metazoa > Arthropoda > Insecta > Coleoptera > Coccinellidae > Cynegetis > Cynegetis impunctata. The sequence goes on along the minus strand of JARQZK010005129.1, from coordinate 367,348 downwards.
CAATTTTGATAATTTTCGAAAATTTCGTTGTTGGATCTTTATTTAAAATTGTATAATTACCAGAGTTTGAGAACTCTTTAGTTTTGGATAAACAGGTTCCTTGATTTAACGCTACTACCGTATTACCTTCATCAGCTTTTGTGAATATAGTTCTATTTAATTCCGATTTATTTTTTATTGATTTTATGATGGCAGTTTTTGAATGATTATATTTAAAACCTAGAGATTGTTTCTTTATAATATTAGCTGCTTGATGTTTTAATGCAGAACTTGCGTTTTTGAGAATTAGTTCGGATTCTACTCCTAATAATTCACATATGGGAATGGAATGAGCAGTCTGAATATTATGTTTAATTAATTAATATATATTAATAATTTTATTTACAGAAGGAATTACATATAATTAAACAAATGGCAGTAAATAATGGTTATTCACCTAATATGATTGACAGCCTCATTCAGAGGAAAAAATACAAAATGGCAATTTCAGAAATTTACCCACTTATATCCGAAAAAAGTACAGTATTTAATAGTTTTACATACTTGGGCAAAACTTCCGAAAACCTGAAATTGTTTTTTCAAAAACAAAATTTCAAAGTTTCATATAAAACCAATAATAGTATTGGAAAATTGGTTAAAAACAACAAATCAAAAATTCATAGAGATGAACGTACTGGTGTTTATAAACTCGACTGTAACGATTGTGAAAAATTCTATATAGGACGTACAATTAGAAATTTCAAAACTCGAATACACGAACACCAACGTACCTATATTAAGCAGAAAACTGATTCTAATTATGCGTGCCATCTTATTCAAGAAAACCATACCTTTAGTCTCAATTATAATATATTACAATTTGAAAATAGTCTCCATAAAACCAACTGTTGGGAATCCCTATACATCAATAAATATAAAAATTCCGGAAATTTAGTTAACGACCAGATTGAAGTAAACCCTCCTCCTCTCCTTTATCTGTTCAATGTAGGTACCTACTAATAGCTCTGAATGAATTGCTTATTGAATTTAGTTTCTCTAGGAACCCCTCTGTTATATTCAATTTTCGTATAAATAGATTGTTTTGTAAATACCATAGCTAGCAGAGCAGAGAATTCCAGTTGAGAAGAGAAGATAGCGGAGAGGGCGAGCTGCGAATGTTATTTTTAGAACAACGTACTCAATCAAGTGTGACAGATGTTTTACAAAATCGACCTTGCTGGTACCCTTTTTTCTGACCGATAGAAAATTGGGATTCGGTGCAGTGCTCGATCCACTTTGAGGATCTTTTCGATTGTGCGCTCCCCACTGATCGCTTAGCGGCGTGGGTACAGGCACCGGCTAGATTCTTGGTGGTACTAACCAATTTTATTTCAGGGATTCAATTTTTCAGGTAATAGTTTGACTGCGCTAGGAGAAAGCGCAAAAATGCTTCGACAACGTACAAAGAGCGGAATGTCGAGCATGAATGAAGCGGTTCGGAAGACAACAGATCTTCCAAAAATCGCCGAAAATCAAAAAAGAGCAGCGAAATGGACAAAGTAGTCCTAGGTCAACAGCAAGTTTATGCATTAAATTTGCAAATTGAAGAGTTGCGGAGAGCAAATAAAGAGCAACAAGAGATGATTAATAACTTTCACGAGGCCGCGAAGGTAATTAAAGTTCCGGTTGAAAATGTTCCAGAGAACATGGACGACGCCGATATTTCGGAAAATGAAATATCGCAATCGCAACCGAGCATTGGATATGCCGGTGCGAATAAACGGAAGCGAGAAGACAAGAAAGACGAAATCTTGATACCACAACAAGAAGCGACGACTGAAGTGCTAGAGCACAAAGTACCTCCCTTCGAAATAGGAGGAAGCGACGACTTGGTGTAATTGAGTAAAATATTCAAACTGAAAAATATCAATTTCGTGAAAGCGAAAACGACGAGAGAGGGAATCAAAATATTCCCCATGACTGTGACCGACTTCCGGAAATTAACGGCGTATCTGAATAATACGAAAAGATCGTACTTCACGTATACGTTGAAAGAAGACAAGCTAATACACGTAGACATCGGTGGATTACCGATGAATACGAATGTCAACAACATTAAAGAAGATTTAGCGGATCTAGGAATCCAAGCAACAGAAGTTTCGAGAATGACGTCAAAATGGAACAAACAGCCGCTTCCACTATTCATAGTGAAAACAAATAATAACAAAATATACGATCTCAAATGGCTTTGCAATCTGAGCGTTTCAGTAGAAATGAAACGAAAATCAACGGAACCCGGGCAATGCCATCGATGCCAACGGTACGGTCATGCTCAAAGCAGATGTACCTTTCCATTCCGGTGCGTGAAATGCGCAGGAAGTCATCCGGTGCATGAATGCACCTTGGCAAGCGACCCGAAGTTGAAGAACGCGAAATGTGCTTTATGCGGTGAAGGACATCCAGCAAGCTACATAGGGTGCAGTAAATATACTCCCCCAAATCGACACACAAAGAAAGCAAATAAAGGGCCGAAGCCAATTATCAAAAAACCAACGGAAACCAAGAAGATAGAAATTGCGCCACGAAAAGAAGCCGTAGCAGAATTACCGAAAGAGGTAATAACACCGTCAAGTGCCGGCTCTACGCGACATGATCAAAAATAAAAACCGAGAAAAAACAAATATAAAAAACAAAAATCAGCGAAAAAAACCCAGAATAAATCGGGGGCTACAAATATCTCGAAGCAATCGGCCACAGAAATTGCACTGCAACAAAGGGCCGACGTCATCAAGCAAGCGACTACATCGCTTACAACAATGCTAAAAGACATAATTAATGGTAGACACAAACCAATTAATTCCATCAGCAGTGAAGATTATCTCATGGAACGTCTGTGGGATAAGACAAAGAAAAATTGAAATAGAAGAAATAATCACAGAAGAACAGCCAGATGTAATAGCGTTGCAAGAAACGAAAATTAAGAAAAACCATCGGTTAGGTTTCACGGGATATGAAACCTACAGATTCGACAAAAGAGGGGTGGAGTCGCGCTATTAATAAGAAGTAGTTTAAAACATCATCTGATTTAAGAAGAAGGAACAGAAATAGATGGCATCACTGCTGAGATAGAAATGAAAAATAACAACAAAATTTTAAACACGTCGGTATATAAACCACCAAAAAATATTTTGTTGAGAGAAGATATAGATGAATTGCTTCGAGAAAATAAATCACGAATACTAATAGGAGATCTAAATTGTAAATCCATCGCGTGGCACAGTAACGGTCAGAATGTGAACGGAGTAAGATTACAACAATATGCAGAAGAAAATGGAGCCGCAATAATAGGGCCAGAAGTGCCGACATATATTCCAGTTTGCAACGGAACACCAGATGTTTTGGATATAGCGATTTTGAAAAATATAGCTCTGGACTACGAAATAACAACCCTAGAAAAACGGACATCGGATCATAACCCAATAATGCTGGAAATTGGACACGGAAAAAGACAAGAATTTACTGAAACGAAAGTGCATACAAAGTGGGATGTATACACAAAAACATTAGACACAATGGTAACGGATATCCCAATCATAACGAATAAAGAAGAACTGGAAGAATCAGTTTCTAAATTACAAGAGAACATACTTAGTGCATTCGAAAAAGCAAGTAATAAAAAACGACAACCTGTGAATAGACATCCATATGGAAAAATACCTTATGAAATCAAAACATTGATAAGAGAAAACAGAAGGCTTAGGAGATTATACCGAAGGCACCGAGCTGAACAAGACAAAGCAGAACTACGAGTACATAGCCAGGTGCTGAAAAACACATTGAAAAACTATCGAGAAAATAGTTGGAATCAAAAACTCGGAACTTTAGATACCAGAGACCACACTGCATGGACTATGCAGAAGAAATTGCGTAGAGTGAAAGAAGATATCCCACCCCTACATAGTGCAAATGGTATGGTATACACAGAAGAAGATAAGGCTGAAGCACTTGCAGAATCAATCGAAAGAGAAGGCCGAATAAATGAACATCCAGACGATGACGAGAGACACGAAAGATTCGTTACAAGAGTAGTCAGAGAGATTCAAGAGCGGGAGAGCGAAAGAGAAGTCACAGATTCAACCACCGAAGAAGAGGTGAAAATTATTATCAAAAAATTGAAAAGACGAAAAGCGCCCGGTCCGGACAATATAACACATGCTATGCTGAAAAACTTGCCTAGACAAGGTACAGAAGCAATAGCATCAATTGTGAATGCGATTATGAGTTTCGACCACTTTCCAATGCAGTGGAAGCACACCGACGTGATAGTCTTCGGAAAACCAAACAAGGATAGAAAATTCCCACAGAATTATAGACCAATAAGCCTTTTACCTGTACTCCGCAAAGTAGCAGAAAGAGTAATAGTGAGAAGATTACGCGAAGAAACAGACGAACTAGATATATTGCCAAAAGAACAGTTCGGATTCAGACAAGGACACTCCTCGGAACAACAAGTACTGCGAATAGTAGAAACGATTACAAAAGGATTCCAAATTAAAGCCAGGCGCGGTGTTCCTAGATGTAGCAAGAGCCTTCGACAGAGTTTGGCAAGACGGACTTGTATGCAAAATGCATAACGCGGGATATAAACTAAAGACGTTTAAATTGTTAAACAGCTACATGAGCGGCAGAACGTTTAGTGTGAAAATTGGCAATACAAGATATCAACCAAGAAATACAGAAGCAGGGGTTCCCCAGGGATCCGTACTTGGCCCACTGATATACCTGATATATACTTACGACATTCCTAAGACAACGAACACAAGATTATCCCTGTATGCTGACGATACTGCCATAACCAGCACACATAGGAACGTAGGAATAATATGTAGAAGGCTACAAGAAGAGATGAACCAAATCTCGAAATGGTGCGTAAAATGGAAGATAGGAATCAATGGCCAGAAGAGCCAGGCAATCTTTTTCCAGAAAAGGATGCAAAAACCAATAGAAAATATAAAGATAGAAAACAACGATATTCAATGGTCTAAGGAAGTTACTTACCTGGGAGTAACTATGGATGCGAGATTAACATAGAGAAAACATGTAAACAAAGCAGTACAAAAGACAAAAGCAGCAATGGCGCAGCTGTATCCACTCATCAATAAGAAGAGCAAGATGACGAACAGAGTCAAGATAGCCCTAATAAGGGCCATAGCCAGACCACAACTGACGTACGGATCAGTAGCGTGGGGATACACTGCAAAAAGCAACCTAGACCGGATAGCAAGTACGGAAAATAGATTTATCAGAACAGAATTGGGAGCACCATGGTATGGACAAATACATAGAGATATTGAATGGGAACCTATCAAAGATTTATGAAGAGAAGAGCGCAAAATATATTTACGGCAATAAAAGAGCATCAAAATCAAGAGCTCAGAGAATTGACAAACTACGATCCAGAAGAGGACGCACAAAGAACGAGAGTCTATTACAAAAGACCTAGAGATCAACTGGACTAATACTTATTTTATTTTCAGGTACTTCCATCCATTAGCTGTACCTAGATTTCTTCGGAAATTAGTTAAGCGAGTAATGGAATCCTCTCCATCCTTCACCCCATCCTTCCCAACTCACATTTTCCATTTCCCTTACTTTTTTAATGCGCCGCGACGCAGAGAGACATACACTTGGGTCTAGACACAAGGAAGAGAACAGGTTCTAGTGCTGACCGCAGCACGTGAGTCCTAATCTAAGTGCGAGACTGGAGGTTTAGTAGGCTAATGCCCGGAAACCGAAAGAACAGAGGTGTTTTTAGTGGATAGGCAATATTGCATATATATTAGTTTGAATGGTTTCGACAATGTTTCTTTTGCATTTGTGGAATTCTGGACTTCCATTGTCTATAAAAATATATCTGAAACAAAAATAAAAGAAAAGAAAATTTGATTAGTAAATGGCAAGAAAAGAAAATAGCTGAAAAATTAAATTCGATGAATTAGTAGTATCTGAAAGAAGAAATGAAATAAGATTAGTAAATAATAAGTTGGAAAATGGTGAAAAAATAAAATTATACAATATACACTGCATTGCATATATATATATATATATATATATATATATATATATATATATATATATATATATATATATATATATATATATATATATATATATATATATATATATATATATATTTATATATTTATTTATATATAAATATATATAAATTATTGAATCCCACACAGGCCGGGTTAGCAACCGGTATCGCTTTTGAAGTTTTTTCACCTCGATTAAAAAAAAAACCATAGTTTAGTACGAGATGAAGTAAATGTTATGACGAAACGCGTTTACTCAATAGATTTTTATTTCAACCTGTGAAAAGTTAGTTTTTTCATTTCTTTATAAAGTTATGAATATGAACTTCCACCAAGTAAATGCCAATTCCATTCAAACTTATATTGTTACCTCAAAAACACAAAACGCCACTGATTTTGTTAAACTCATCAATAAAGTAATAGATTCTGATAAAATCGGAATGTTTCTCACAGACCAATACCCAGGTGTCAACTCACAACAATTTAAAGCTTTTTTAAATGAAAAATCCATTCCAATAATCTTCACTGCAGTAAATGCCTCGTTTTCCAACGGCTTAAATGAGAGACTGAATCAAACACTTGTAAATAAGATAAGATGTAAAATAAATGAAAAAGATGATAAATTAGCATGGACAACCATTGCACATAACTGTGTAGATAATTATAATAATACAGAACATACAGTTACTGGCTTTGCACCAGAATATCTATTGAATGGTACAGATGTTTCTTATTGGCCAAATGAACTAAAAAAGGATAATGGAGAAATTGAATGGATTAGAGACCGGAAAATAGCGTTTGAAAACTCAATAAAATCACATAACTATAATTAACAAATATTTGATAGAAATAGAACACATTATGATTTCAATACAGGAGACAAGGTATATGTAGAGAATGGAAACAAACTAAATAGAAATAAATTAGATGAGTTGAAGATTGGGCCATTTGAAATTATTGAAAAGATATCAAATTCAATATATATAATTAATACAGGTCAAAGAAAGTCAAATCTATTTCATGCCGCGAAACTTATACCAGTACCTACCTAAAAGCAGAGATAACTTAGAAAGGTTTAAGTTTAATATTGTAAATGTGTAAATTTTTGTAAAACTTATATTTAGTTTTATTTACTGGATTCTAGCTGAATGAAAATTATTGTTAAAATTTTCTTCTTTGAGGAGGAAGATACCATATTTATTCATTTGTTTTGTAGAGTGCTCTTCTGTCTATGATGTTTCATGGTATAAATAAAAAACCACACCATGGCACAGAAGATGTGTAGTCTGTTCTCTGATCATGGTTTGTTTGAGACATTTATCTAAATGTCATTGACTGAACACGTTATTTATATTGTGGATTATAATAACATATAAAAATAGAAGAAGGAATTGATACATTTAATAATAAACTTTGAATGTCGTTTCTTTGTTTTTCAGGTAGGTTAAGGATATTTATGTTAAACTGTGCCAATATTATTGCCTGTAAATAAGTACTAAAATTTTAAACACAATTTTCCGTATTATAGGTCTGATATTGATCTCTATTATATAGTATTTTAACGTTCAAGTATTTCACCAACTCTTTCGGAGGCTTCAAATTTCCAAAACTATCAAAGTATTCTGCAACATTTTCGTTTTTCGTGTAAGCTATCCAATGACTACCAGGTCCCTGTAAAGAATCCGAGTTGATCACCCCACATTCCTTTTTCAACGATTTTTTAGGTGAATTATCTCGTACGCCTCTGAAGTGGGGTATATTTTTAGCATAATTTTCAATCTCATAATCGTATAGAGCTCTATTGGGCAGCTTAGTTAATAGTTTTTTGTTTTTTCAAGTAAGGTCCATATCCTCGTTTCGATTTTTTCACGTAGAGCCCTTTACCTATAGATTCCATAGCCTTGTTATGACGATGTTCCTTTTCCAACTTCTTAGTAGCATTTTTAGAGTCAACTACAGTTTTGGCAACAGCGCTACCCCCACTCAACAACATTCCTAGAGCAGATAGCCCTGCGAATATCGGAACTAACGGTAGACCCCCTGATTTTGATTCGAATGGTATAATTCTGGGTACTCGTATGTTTCTACGACCGCCTGCTTTCTTGATTGCAAGCCTTGCTGCTCTAAGTGCCTTAATAGAAGACTTTTTCAGATTCCTTTCAATACCTTCTTTTTTCAATATTTTGGCAACAATGTTTGTAGAATATAAAATTTCGTTAATAATATGTTACCATAATATTTCGATGAGTAATAACTAAGGAACACTGGATTCGACAGATGTGAATCAGAGTCAGTTGTGATTGTACCGGTGCAGAGTAAAGTGGTTAATAAAGTTAATATATTCTTATTATACAGAATGTTTCATTTCACACTTATTATAACGATCAATAGAACATTACATTGGCGACGAGGTGAAACTCTATAATAAACAATTAATTGTTAGGCCGTCGATCCTGTGGATAAAATCAAAAGACTATAAAGAGTAGACGTGTAGTTCACTATGCCGTCGATCCTGTGTATAAAATCAAAAGACTATAAGGAGTGGACGTGTAGTTCACTAGGCCGTCGATCCTGTGGATAAAATCAAAAGGCTATAAGGAGTGGACGTGTAGTTCACTAGGCCGTCGATCCTGTGGATAAAATCAAAAGATTATAGAGAGTGGACGTGTAGTTCACTAGGCCGTCGAGCCTGTGTATAAAATCAAAAGATTTTAAAGAGTGGGCGTGTAGTTCACTAGGCCGTCGAGCCTGTGTATTAAATCAAAAGATTATACAGAGTGAACGTGTAGTTCACTAGGCTGTCAAGTCTGCGTTCTTCTTAAACACAGTGTGAGAAACTTTTAGAGCGAATAGAAACCAATCCGTTCTCGAAGGAATATAGTACTGGATGTCCACCATCTCTGGTATTGAGCAATTTCACTGCGAGGGTGATGCCATGTCTTACTGCCCTATCCATCTACCTGCAGGCTTCAGACATCGTTGATCCAGTAAAAAAAACGGGCTGTTCTGTTGCATTATGGAGGGATCGCATTGCAGGAAATATTTTATAGTCTGCCTGGGGCAGATATTAATAGAAATTTGGAAGAAAATCAAGGAGTAGACGTGTTCAAGGTTGCTCTTGAAAATCTGAACGCTTATTTCTTTCCAAAACAAAGTAAGTTGTTTGAGCTGTATACGTACCGGTTAATGAATCATGCAGAAAATAAGATATTTGAAACATTCTTGTTAAGATTAAGGCATCAAACTTCAAAATGCAGTTTCACAAATGTCGAAGAGAAAATCTCATTGACCAGATTACCGAAAAACGTAAGTCGAACGATTTAGGAAGAAAAATTTTGTCATTAGGTGATAGCAAAACTTTGAATGATATAATAATGGAAGCGAACGCTTTAGAGTCTGTTAACCCTCAAATGCAAAAATTTGAAGATTACGGGAAAAATGTGCCATCGACTACTAGAACTAATAAGCTTTTTTCAAAACCGTACAATAAGCGACAATACAAAGGTTATTCTTGCAGTAAATGTGGTAGTGGCAAACACGATTCACAAAATCCAAAGTGTCCGGCAGTAAACGTTATATGTCGTGAATGTAATCTTAAGGGTCATTTTGCTAAGCACTGTTACACTAATGAGAAAAGAATTAACTTAAATTTTAAACACTGAAGTGAAAGCACACCGGCAGACAACGAACGTTAACGGAAGTCTTTTTATGGAAATAACGTCGACGTTGAAAGCGACTCTGAGTAGGGGACGAATTACGCGTTTTATTTTGACGATGATGAAACTATTTCCTGTCAGGTAGGAGGTTGCATAATACCAATGATAGTAGACTTGGGTAGCAAAAGCAATATCATAAGCGTAAAAATGTGGGAACAACTTAAACAAAATAAAATTAAGGTATTCAATCAGGAAAAAGATGTTGACAAAAAGTTTCTAGGCTACGCTAGTAATAAGCCATTCAAAGTGTTGGTAACTTTTGAAGCCGAAATAAAAGCAAACAACAAAAAATAGGTCGCTCGTTTTTATGTAATGAAAAATGGGGCAAAATCTTTACATGGTAAACAAACCACTAATGCTTTGGGCATTTCAAAGATTAAGGTGAACATAAACATTGCTATTTCTTAAATTCAAGGGCATTGTTGTTATTATCCCCATAGACGACACCGTCAAGCCGGTTATTCAGCCAAATAGAAGAATTCCTATACTGTTGGAAGAAAAGGTAGACAAGGTTATAAAGGAGTTACCAGATGGCGATATTATTGAAGAAGTTAACGGGCCTATAGAATGGATATCTCCCATAGTCCCTGTTTTTTTTTGTGTAGACATGTGGCGTGCCAATCAAGGTATAGCCAAAGAAAATCATCCGCTCTCAACTATGGAGTTACTGCTACCACAGTTGAGAAATGGAACAGTATTTTCACGTTTGGACATTAAGAATGCTTTTCACCAGGTGGAAATTTCAGAAAATTTCCGACATATAACCACATTCATTACAAAGAATGGCTTATACTGATACAAACGTCTAATGTTTGAAACAACTTGTGCACCCGAACTATTCCAAAAAATAATGGAAAAAACTGTGAAGGTACCATCAACTTCATAGATGATATTGTCATTTTTGGGGATACTCAAGTAAGCAACGATGAAACTGGTCAAGTTTTAAGAAAAAACGTTGTCCATCTGAAGAAAGTTGCAGGCAAGTGGAAAGTAGGAAACTGAGCCACCTGGTCAGGAATAAAATTATATTTTGCTCACTACAAAATACACACATTTGTTCGTTGGGGTGGTTTGATTTCTTTTCTACACATTATATATGTTTATATATTGAATTTATATGTATGTATATATATATATATATATATATATATATATATATATATATATATATATATATATATGTGCATATAAGTGTATATACCTTTATAATATTTTTATATATATTTTTTCATATTTTCTATATTTCTATAGGTATTTGAATTTATATCTTCTCGTAGCTTTAAGATCAAGATAAACTCATGTTTTATATTAGGATAGAGAGGTACTATAGGCAAACTTATAGATAAATTGGTTTTATTTTTATGGTATAATGTATCATGTTATGAATATTTTGTTATATTGTTCTGTTGAGATGCAGAAAAACATATTATATAAAAAGATAGAGATGTAGAATACAAGATTTGGTTAATAATATGTTACCATAATATTTCGATGAGTAATAACTAAGGAACACTGGATTCGACAGATGTGAATCAGAGTCAGTTGTGATTGTACCGGTGCAGAGTAAAGTGGTTGATAAAGTTAATATATTCTTGTATATGTATGTTTCATTTCACACTTCTTATAACGATCAATAGAATATTACAGGGTTAACAACAGTCATTTTGGACGACTTTTTAAGTCCCATTCCTAGTTTACGTTTAGCTTTCATAATTCCAGTAACCATAAGAGCTTGAGATTTTTCCTTGAATTTAGCGTCCTTTGACTTAACTCGTTCCCAAGCTTTATCTTCGAGAATTTGATCGGATTTATGCCTAACTGCTAGATCTTTGCTTTTCGAGTATGAAATGTTCTTTACAAGCTTCGTCGAGTTTATTAATTCCTGGATCACCTCTACGAAGACGTTCTTCTAACTTCGTACCAGGTCCACAATACGAATAACCTGGTATATGTAACTCAATCGGTAATTTACTTATTAGTATATTGACAAGTCCGCTTCCTACGAACAATAACATTATAATGAAATGATGTCATATAATTCCCGACATATAAGTTATCCTACATTTGAAATTTGTGGACACACCCTGTACATTATATAAATTATTCAATGAAAACTACGTAATAACTTTATATTACACATTTCATTCGTTTGACATCCCTGTAACTAAATGGGATTCAGATAGCATGAATCATTCCTTATACCGTTCGATCGACCACACGTATCTCTTATCTCTCGTTGACATCGAGTTGAATTATATCATTCCGTTCATTCTAGTCCTATTCAACTTGAATGAAAAAATTAATATTTAACACGAAGTTGTCGTCTATTAGTTTCATATTTGAAAAAAACTATGTAATTTGATATCCAAATCTACGAAGACGACCTCCACAAGTCTCCGAAGGAACTCCTATATACTAAAGAATTTGAGTTCCCCGGTGGGTCCCATTCCTATATATAATATAATTTCAATCTCCTGAACACACATGAAGACTCCTGGGGGACCACATGAAGACTCCTGGGGGCTCACATGAAGACTCCTGGAGCCTCGGTACCCCCATGAAAAATACCCGAGGGTCTCATAGAAAATTTCAGTCCTCTGGGCACCCATACGTATTCTCATACATATATTTCAAGTAAGTCGCGCATGCGCAGAAATGACATTTTGGACTTTGGTGGTTGAAGTGGTCTAGAACTCTCCTTGGTACACTTCTGAGGTCACATGGCAGAGATTCATTTGATGGAAAAACTGTTCTTAAGGGTCTACCATGTAGCTATTTTCACGCTCATTTGTGGAATGTCAACCCTCGAAATTTCGATATGGAAGTAGCCATTTCACTAAAAAAATATTTACGGCGTGCACGTGACCTCCTTTCGAACAGATCATTGGACGCATTTACTGCCGATGGAGATCTTTCGGCCCAGTTAGGTCCAATGATGTCGTAGTAACGTGTTCCTCCCTAGCCGATACCGCACAATCGTGAGGTTCGAGAGAGCGCGCAGATAGATCAGGGGGTGCGCTGTCGGCGTACCGTACGGTAGGCATGGGCTCAACCAACAACGTCTTGAGAGAAGGACTCAGCTCTCCCTTCAGATTTCATCGTGACGTAGTTGCCTGTAGGCCTAAACATTTTACGATGCAGTTGCATGGCACATGGCCTACGTAGCGGTGTTGCCAGTATAGCCAAATTATACGTTGAGTAGATATAAGATATAATGAAATATTGTTTTAATATTATAATCCTAAGTATCACACTTTATGTTTCAATTGTTATTGTCCAAATTTTCTACCAAGAAGCATACTTAAAATTTGAGAAAAAATATAATTCGATTAACTCAACACAAATTTGAAGTAATATTTAATATTCCCCAGTATTGTTTGGTGTGGCAATGCTGTTAAAACCTACCCCGCACGTGTTGACGTTCGCTTCGCACACTTGTTCTATTGGAAACTAGATCATTGATTTAAGACGCTCTTCAAAAAATTGCTCATTTGTATTGATTTCCACAAATAATTCTTTTAGTTAGCTTATGCATTTGAATTAATTGCTATAAGTGAAGTGTTTCAAAAATGCCATATAAGTGTTGTCTGCCTGGATGCAGGGGAAATTACACAACCGCTACAAAAGTGCGAGTGTTTCGTTTTCCTAAAAATGCCGAGATTCGCCGTAAATGGATATGTGCAATACCTCGTGATGATTTCGAGCCGAACAATAACAGTCGGGTTTGTGAAAATCATTTTGGAAGTCAGGATTTTATGAGGGACATATCACAACAGGATTCGAAAACCGGTGAGATCTTTTCAATTAGTTTAGCTTTGCCACGACTCAAAGATAGAAACATTCCAAGTGAATTTCCTAAATGTCCAAAGTACTTATCAAAAGACGTGAAGTATCGTCAGAGTAAAGACGAAAAACTAAAGGTATTGGACTAACTAGCATTGAAAATTTTCAATCTTTTTGTTGTTGAGGGGTTAGTTAGCTCTGAGAAAGATATTCCTCCTTCACAAGACACAGCAGAACTCCTCAGGGTTATAATAAAGTGGTGGAGTATTGTCAATGTGAAAACACCATTAAAAGGTAAACGTTTACGCGATCCTTTTCAAGAGCCCATACTCCAAAGTAAAATGAACGATCAAAAAATTGAGTTTTTGGAAAATATGCTTTCGTGGTTAGATATTTGGAAATTGGGAAACTTTACCAACAAATTAACACGACAGACACATACTGCTCTGAGTCATACAATTTATGGAATTCTTCAAATTGTTAGTTATTGTTTTGATGAACTACATTTGAATTTTATTTTACTAGGAAAATTACAAACTGATAATTTAGAAAGTAGATTTGGAAAATATAGGCAGTTAGCTGGAGGGCACTATCATATCTCAATTCGGCAACTTTACGAATCAGAAAAGAGACTTAGAATTCAATCAATACTCAGGTTGAAATCTCGTAATTTTGGAAATTTTGAAATTGAAAAGTTCTATGAGTCACTGCTGTACTTGATAACAATGAACTGATTATTGATGAGGACAGTAGCAAATTTCATTCGAATGAAATTGATGCGATATTAAGTACTTTGTCAATTGAAGATCCTGACATCGAAAATATAGCAAAAGAAATGCCTGTGGTTACTTATTTAGGAGGATATTGCAGTCACATCGGCTATGAAAATTAAAAATGTCACTCGTGTCATAATTTGTTGATCTATAATAAACGAAGAACTCATTGTAGAAGATAAACTTCAGTCTTATAAATAATTTGAATCGAGGTGGTCTTCAATTATCCAAGATTCAGTAGTTCAAATTGTCGTAAATTCATAATATAATATTTCAAAAAATAATCAATAGCATGAAGATAAATTCTTAAACGTATTTTGGCCGAAGAACTTTTCTATCTAAATTAATTTTTGAATATATTCGTAAAGAAATCACCTACTTTCATTTCGAAGCATGCGACATTCATTCTTCTAAAACCATTGTTGGTAAATATTATTGGATTGTATCTCAAATACATTGATTAAAAAACTACTGCTGCAAGAAAAATGATCGGCTTAGGTAAAGAGTAAGAAACGGGGAAAATAACAATGTTTATAAAAGTAGAAAACTATTTCGCGAACGATTAACAATCAAGCGAGACCTCAAGATATTCATTATATTGAACTAAAAACATTGGTTTTATATAATATATGGCAAATATCGATAGAAAAACTTAACTCACTTTGTTGGCTACAATACTAAATGATTCGCAAATTTTTTTACTACTTGAAAATAGTCGGAAAATGAATATGAAACATTGATAAATACATAGAACCGATAGCTACGCAGCGTTCGCTCGGCCGCCAGGCGATGACGTCACAAATCAGTCCTGAGTCCTTATACTCAAGACGTTGTTGGCTCAACACGCATCGGTGTTCGAAGATTTATATATTCGTGAATCTATTACAAACGCGACGGAGCGGCATTAACTAGTATCCAACTATGTACGCAGTCCTTGATAGTATAATAATATTTTTTAACACAATATCTTGTATAACTAAACAAGAATCAATATCACAACATTTCATTGAATCGATTCCTTTTCGCATCATTAATACCTCTAGTTCGTAGAATTCTACTGTAAGGATGTTGACAACAGTTACAATCTCTGCATTTAGACGACTTTTCTAAATAACGCTTACCAATTGTGACTCAAAATTCATTCCAAATGGTTTGTACTTAGTTTTAATTACAAAAAAAAATTCATATCTCAACTGGATAATCATTATCGATTTCAACTATCCATACTATCTCATTGATATCAGAATAAAGTGTTCCGTGTCTTACTACTGTATAAAATAAAATTTTGTTTCAGCGATACTACAGTAATAGCCACTCTATTGTAAATATAGTCAGCTGTTTCAAGTGGCACCAGCCAATCACGACTCCCAGTTTATTCCAGACAGTTTGTAGTTAGTTGTATTTATGAGAAAAATTTATAATTGAACAGGATAATCATTATCGATTTTAATTATCAATGCTATCTCATCAATATCAGAAAAAGGTGTTTTCTATCTGACTACTTCTGCAACCGATAATGGATAAAGGCTACTCTTCCACGTGACACCAACCAATAGTGACTCCCAGTTCATTCCAGACAATTTGTAGTTAGTTCTAGTGATAAACAAAATTTCATATTTGAACTGGACAATCATTATCGATTTTAATTATCAATACTATCTCATCAATATCCGAAAAAAGTGTTTGGTATCTAACTGCTACTGCAACCTATAACTGTAGAAAATAAAGTTTTGTTGTAGCGATCATTACTACAGTGATAGTCACTCTATTGTGAATATAAGCTGTTGTGTCGAGTGAAACCAACGAATGGTTACTCTCAGCTTATTCCAGATACTTTCTTGTAAGTTTTAGTTATCAACAAAATTTAATATTTGAACTGGATAATCATTATCGATTTAAATTATGAATACTATCCCATCAATATCAGAAAAAAGTATTTGGTATCTAACTACTACTGCAACCTAAAACTGTAAAAAATTAAATTTTGTTGTAGCAATCATAACTACAGTAATATCCACTCTATTGAAAATATCGGTTGTTGTTTCAAGTGACTCCCAGTTAATTCTATACATCATCGATTTCAATTTTCAATACTATCTCATCAATATAAGATAAAAATGTTTGATATCTCACTATTACTGCATCCTATAACTGAAAATAAAATTTTGTTGTAGCGATCCTAACTACAGTAATAGCCACTATATTAGAGAGATATCGGTACAACTAATAGCGCCTGTGAACGTTATTAACGTCCTGCTTTATTGGTTTTACGTCAAGCGGTATTTAAGTTTTATTTAACAGTTATCGGCAGCGATTTTTTACCGTGCCCTAATTCAAAAATGTGACTCAACCTTTCAACCTAGCTTTATGTTATGCCGTGTGTTTGCCTCAGCGATATCGGGGATTTTTTAAATTATTATTGTTCCAATAAAAGGAAAAAATTAAATTTATTATATAGATTCATTTTATCTTATTGGTGATGGAAATGATAAAGACATTTTGATGAACATAAGGGATCAACAAGATGTTGATGACCAATAGCGTTTTTCATTAGACGGAGTTCCAGATGAAGTCTGAATTTTTGTTCAGGTTTGAGAAAGATAATATTTACTGATTGTATCACGCTCTACAGATCCCAGAATTTGTATAAAAATAAAGTGACAGGTAAGTTTATTTTTTTGAAGTATTGAAATGTAACAAAATATAATGTGTCTACAATTCCTAAATATATTCTTATTTTATTGCAGCTATCAAGAAGACTGCGCTTGCATGCTATCAAGAAGACTTACATATCCTTATAGATTAAGAGATTTGAAAGTATTTGTATATTTCTCCCCAATATACAGACACATTAATACAAAATCATGAACACCTATTGACACACTTTCCACAGTTATCATGGTTAAATCGGCAAAGGTTGAGAATAAATCGTCAAGTAAGTAATATAAAGGCCTAATATATGCGCTCTATCAACACATTTGTTTATAATTATTGTAGGCTATTTAGAATAAAGAAGCACCTAAGCCCAACTGTTGGGGTTTCATTGATGGCACTGCTAGGGCTATTTGCAGGCCATCCTAAGAACAGGAGAACTATTATTCAGGACACAAAAGATATCATTGTATAAAATTTCGATCTCTCTTATGTCCAGACGGAACCATTGCTAGCTTGAAAGGAGGTTGGACAGGCAGAAGACACGATGCTGCAATGTTCGCTGAATCAAACTCATACACTGAACTGAAAAGGGTAGCAGTATTCACACATGGAAAATAATTTATTATTTACGGTGACTAAGCCTATGGGATGAGGCAATCACTTTGGTCTCCCTATGCCAATAGAGCTAACATGGAACCTTACCAACTACAATTTAATAATGCAATGAGAAGGCTTATATTAACTGTTGAGTGAGGTTTAGTTACAAGGGAGTTTCTCCCACAATCTATGGTTTACCTGAGATCCATAAAGAAAATGTACCATTACGACCAATTGTATCAACTATAAATTCTCCTACTTCCAAGCTTAGCAAGTTTATTGCAGATATTCTTGAAGTTGCTTTTGATGATTCTTTCCACACCTATGCAGTCAGGGATTCCTTTATGTTTGCGGAGAAGACTAATGGTTTGCAGATTCCTCATGACCATGTGATTGTTTCATTGGACGCGGTCAGCCTATTTACCAATGTTTCTTGGGAGCTGACGAGAGACACGATCATTTCTGAGTGAGAACTTGTCCGGACGGTTACCAACATTCCAATGAAAGTTTTTGTCAGGTTGTTGAAGTTCTTATTTGACTCTAACTATTTCAAATATAAGGATGAATATTTTTCACAAATCTTTGAGTGTCCGATGGGTAGTAACCTCAGTCCTATCCTCGCCTCTTTAGCCATGACGGTTCTTATTAAGTTTTGTTTGGAACGACTATCTTTTCGACCGTTTTTTCTGTATCAATACGTAGATGATCTGATTCTGACAATTCCTTCGGATAAAAAACAAGAATTACTGAATGTTTTCAACTCCTTTAACGAGAATATACAATTCACGATTGAAGAAGAAAGGGAGAACTTTGTACCCTTTTTAGACACCAAAGTAATACGTACAGATGGAAACGTTGTTAAGCTGGATTGGTACAGGAAACCAACTTCTTCTGGCAGGTATATCCACTATAATTCTAACCATGATTGGCGAATGAAGATAAACGTTATTAACAACCTGAAGAATAGGATCCTGAGATTGGCTCATCAAGACTATCGGCATGACTCATTGAATGTGCTATATAAAATTCTGAGATAAAATGGTTATCCACATGGCTTACTAGAAAGACTGATTTTTTGTACATGGACAGCACAGAATGATTTAGGCAATTTGGAGACGGCGGCCTCACATCCTGTTTCAGAAGTTGTTCCTGTTTCACCTGTTACTAGATCTAAATTCGGTTCTTTGCCGTCACTAACTGGTTTCACTAGTAAGTTGTTGCACATTTTTGCATCGGTGGAGAACATCAAGATTGCCAAGTACAATGTTGTTACAAATATGTGTGTTTTTATCAATCTCAAAGATAGGGTTCCCCTTATGTCCAGGTCGGATTGTGTCTACTCTGTTCCATGTTCAGATTGTTCCAATGTTTATATTGGCCAAACCTCTCAGTCCCTAAAGAGAAGAAACAATTTACATAAAAGTGATATTCTTCTCCATCCGGATAGGTGGCCTTGGCTTTGCACGCGAAGAACCTGGTGTATAGTTTTGATTTTTTGAACACTCTAGTTTTGTCTTTTGAATCTAATCATAATAAGAGATTGTTTTTGGAAATGTGCTATATCAATGAGTATGACAATGCCGTTAACAAGAGATCTGAGTCTCAGTATAAATTTCTCAAGTTTTGATTTTTGATTAGTTTTTCATTTTGTTGTCACAACTGATTTTGTGGTTTACTCTTTCTCACTTTTTCTGTGGTCGGTCTGTCAAGACTGTCAATTTTCATTAATTGTCAACAACTGCATAACCTCACTTGGCCATGTAGAAGCCGCTCTCTTTTAATTTCAATTTCAGTTGATAATTATGTTCCAGAGATTCAATGTCTCATTTTTATTTTGTCATCATTATGCTTTTATTTGTTTTTAAATAATTTTTGAATGCTCCATCTGTGTCATTCGTTTTTCGCCGCTCTATTTTCACAACTTGTCACATGTAAGTAACTTTATATTTGTAGTAATTTGTGGCTTTTCCACTACTTACATTTTAGTTTGTTGATATGCTACCATGTGAGTTCTTTGACTTCTAGCATCCTGATGAAGGTTCAAAACTGAGGATCGAAATATAGATGTTCATGGTTGTTTGATTTAAATCTAGCCTCCTTTTTGCCGAGTGCCCAATATAACCTTTTATATATATATATATATATATATATATATATATATATATATATATATATATATATATATATATATATATATATATATATATAAATACATTTTTGTTTGAAATAAAAAATCAACTGAGATACATACACACTTTCCTTATGATTCTTCTCTATTTTTAAAGAACATTCAGCATGCAATAATGAAGTGAGAATATCAGTTTTGTATTTAACCTTTCTTTCTCATTATTTTCAATGAAAAAATTGGCTGGAATAGCAACCCCACAGCATATCAGTTTTATTATACTCTCATAAGAATTTGCATAAAAATGAATTTGAAAGTTTTAAAAGGAAATTGTTCAATACTGTATAATCGAAATGCCTTCCTTCAACCGACTTGAATCTTGAAGATATGAGTATAATAAAAATATATGATAGTGATTTTGGTGATTTAGTTTTTGAGGATGATAGATTTTTGTATGAAATCAATGTTTTGCCCTCTTTGTCACTTTTGACAGAAAATGTGGTAACATATATATATATATATATATATATATATATATATATATATATATATATATATATATATATATATATATATAATATTTATATATATATTATATATATATATATATATATATATATATATATATATATATATATATATATTTATATATATATTATATATATATATATATATATATATATGTATATGTATATATATATATATATATATATATATATTATATATATATATATATATATATATATATATATATATATATATATATATATATGTATATATATATATATATATATATATATATATATATATATATATATATATATATATCGATTTGTAGTAAACTCTATAAAAAAACTTATAAAATGTTCAGTATGTCTAAATTCTTTGGAAGAATCAGACTATAACTCTATAGATTCGAAGTTTTGAAATTACTTCATAGGAAGGATATTGGTGGTCTAATAAAACCATCCAAAGATGTCATAAACATATGTTTATCTATAGAGAAAAAATTTGGCTGGTGTTATATTATAACTGATAATATTACTCCAATAGAAAAACTTTTTAGATACCTTCATCTCACGAACATCAAGTTTACCATACTTATGATATATCACGTCATGGAGTGAACCATACAATGAGATTGTAGTATACAATTAGACTACGACACTTACCAGATACTCTGATCGACAGCTCAAGTTCGCCTTTGGATCAAGAAAAGAGAACATAAACTCGTAAACGTCTACGAAACCTAGAAAACTGGGAAAGAAATAAGATTAAGAACTGAGATTGAATTCTCGCACATCACTTGGTGAAACATCATAAAGAATAAAGTATAAACTTTAAAATAAAAACACTTGGCTTATGTTTCACAATATAAAAAATCTTTAGATACTGTACTTAGCAGTAATGAAAAGTCGACATGTTTCGAGCTATGAACTCATTATCAAGACTGACAACAGGAGAGTATTGCATCGTAATTTATAAAACAGACAAAAGCAAAGGTGATACCTGAAAATCAATTTGTTCGTTTACAAGGGGTAATTGACTATTATGGGCGGAACTTATTTCGATAATTTCGAGAAGGTCAAGACGTTTACCCTTGTTACCTGAATGTAACAATTTGGTTTTGTTGAAATCCAGGAAGTGATTGAATTTTATACAATGTTCAGAGAAGCCAGTAGTCAATTACCCCTTGTAAACGAATAAATTGATTTTCAGGTATCACCTTTGCTTTTGTCTGTTTTATAAATTACGATGCAATACTCTCCTGTTGTCAGTCTTGATAATGAGTTCATAGCTCGAAACATGTCGACTTTTTATTACTGCTAAGTACAGTATCTAAAGATTTTTTATATTGTGAAACATAAGCCAAGTGTTTTTATTTTAAAGTTTATACGTTATTCTTTAAGATTAAGACTCTGAGGAATAGTAGAAAAGCATACACAGATTGGAGGGGAATAAAAGGCCAGAAAAAAAAATTGAAGCTGTATGCCAAAACTGTAGACTAAATTGTACTGAAAAATAAATTAACAACAAAGAAATATAACTTTTAGGTCATTTTGGGACTTACAAGATATAAATCGTCGAAGGGATTACATATCAAAATATGTTCAATGTGACAGGAAGGCAAGAACTCAAAAACGCAAAACTAGTAGCGACAACCAACAGCTGAATGAACAGGATGATATTAGTAGTAAAAAGACTTTCAAATTTAGTTACTTTTTACAAAATGAAAGATCAAGATGCCAAGTATGTAAGGTTTTTTTTTTGAATACGTTGAGTGTTAGTGCGCAAACAGTAAGAACAGTTTTTAACAAGATTAGTTTTGCTAGAAATGTCACAAACGACCAAAGAGGCAAAGCCTGTAAAAACTCCACGTTGGATGAGGAAATCTGTCCGTGGCCATATCAACATGTTCGAAACGGTTGACAGTCACTATTTCAGACAGAAAACACAACGTAAATACTTACCACCTACACTTAACATTTCCAAAATCTTTACGATGTATGAGTATTGCATAGAGAATGAAATTGCAAAAAAAGCTACGGAAAGTATGTACCGACATATTTTTACGACCGAGTTCAATATATCACTTTTTTTACCCAAGAAGGTTCTTTGTGATGTATGCCATAGTAACGAAAACAGTTTGCCCGACGGAAGGATTGAAATGGAGGAAGAATATAATGAGCACGTAGAAAATAAAAATTTACCCAGGAATCTCAGAAATAATGATAAAAAAAAAGTAAGGAACATGAAACATTTTGCGCCGCAGTATTCGAAATGCAACAGATTTTGCCAGTACCAAAAACAGAAGTCGGCATACAATAAATTAAAACTATCTACATTTAATTTCACAATTTTCAAATCAAAGGCAGCATTTTGTTTTCACTCTACAATTATCTTACTCAAAAATATTCACTGAAAATTCAGCACACTTTTCTAGAGCGAGGTCATACTCAAAGCGAAGGTCCATAGTGTCATTGAGCAGGCGGCACGACACATTCCTATATATTCTCCGGACTCTCGTTAGTTCATCTAAAAAAAAAAGAACCCATATGTTGTTGTTGAAATGGTTCAGAAAAATATATTTGGCCTTTAATTGTTGCAACAACAAACCTCATTTAACTGGAATAAAAACGATGCTGATGACAAAGTTCTTTAGGGACAACTAAAAATTTTAAAAACTGATCCAGGACATCCAAATATTATTTTTTATAAACATAGCTACAAACAAAAAGATGACTTAATATAAAATTAATTTAATAACAAATTAATCTACAACAGCTTTAATCAGTTCAATCGTCTATTTATGAGAGTTTATACGTTTTATTTGTAATATTTTCTCGATTGTTATTTATAAACAGTATTCGAAATATTGAAATATTATTAAAACTTGAAAGCTTTCCTTTGATTAAACAAAGCACAAAAAGTCTATGTCCACCTAGGTATTCTATGTCCACTTTTTTTGAATAACGTGATATTTGTCAATTTCTAATATACCAGGGTAAAAGTAGACCCAAAATATAATCAAATATTCTATTTTTGAAAGCCTAAATAGTATATAAGTTCTCAAAAATTGAAAAAAACGCCTCCTTTGCATTTTGTGACTTAGAATAGTTCTACTCTGAGGGGATGATATATATATATATATATATATATATATATATATATATATATATATATATATATATATATATATATATATATATATATATATATATATATATATATATATATATATATATATAATAATCTTCATCTTGAACAGAGTGTCTACTCAAGGCAGGATCTGAAACTTCCTGAGATTTCCAGGATATTCCAGGTGATTTTATTTTTTTCCAGGTGTATCGCAATACGATTTTCCTCTCGTCATAGGTTTCGTCGTCGTCCACTCTATGTATCATAGGTTTTTTTCGGTCAATGTCTCAGACACACGACTTTAATACATCTCTTTGCTAAGAGAGTTTCTAAAAGAACTTGCGTCATGTGCAAATGCTATCAGACAATTTGGAATGATGGCCAATAAAATTTGAAAAAGTCAACTTAGACACGCTCCCACAGCAACAAAGTTTTATATACGCTTGTTATTGACAGGTTTCAGGCTTGAAAAACTGACATAAAATGAATATTCAAAATTGCCTTCAGTATGTATTAACTGCAATAGCATTTATACATTCATAAATGAATAAAAACAAGAGATAAATGAATAACGTTACTTACTGAAGGGATTCAAACAAAAAGACGTAACGGATATCTCAATCCAAAACATAACTCAATATACTATGAAACATATTTTAACTCAGTAGACTGATATAATATATATATATATATATATATATATATATATATATATATATATATATATATATATATATATATATATATATATAGAGAGAGAGAGAGAGAGAGAGAGAGAGAGAGAGGAAGCATACCAATTTCACAATTTTTAGTAAATTCTGATAGTTTTCTTTGAGAATGTCTCTCCAGAGGTGGTCGATACGTTTCTGAGATCGTCAATAAGATTTAACACCTTCAAGAATTGTTAGACGTGCAGCAAACTCTCTGAATTCCTTTGAAACTGTTTCTGCTTATGAACCGGTTATATGGCTCTTGTCTGTCAAAAGAGCAATTCATCTAGTCGCTTCTTCAATTTCAGATCTGCCGCAATAATCTCAGGATACAGACATGTAGCAGCAGCAGTGAGTGGATATGACGTTCCAGCCATTTTAAAACGCACTGCTTCCGTCAATTTTGGCAAAATTCTAGCACATCTGTAATTTTAAATGCAACCTTTTTCAGCTGCTTTCGATCCCAAATTGACTTCTCTTGCTGGTAACAAATTCTTCTTGTTTTGGACGTCATCATCTTTGAAAACGCGATAAGAATTGATGACGTCAGTCGTCATGAACCTCTTCATGAGATTAGTCATATTAAACTTGGACTTGAGTGCAGAAATGGCACCCATGACTTATCTCATTGGAATTCTCTAAGAAAAGGTTCCACTTCTGATGCTGAAGACTTGAAGAACGCTAGCTTAGGGCAGAGTAAAAGATCTGCTGTGAACGTTAAGATTTCGATTTTCTTGCATTTGGGTATATTCTTGTCCTTTTTCACACCTTCTACAAACTTTTTAATGTTGTCGTGAATGTCTATAATTCTTTGTGCAACACCTGGATTTTCCAGTCATTTTGAAGGGAAAATTAAGGATCCAGAATAATTTGTAAATTGACCTCTCAAATAGGTAAACAAGTTTCAATTAGTTTCAATAATACTATCTTTGAAAGCACCATGTACCGAATGAAGACCACAGCAATCTTTTTCAAGCAGTTCGCGTTCAGTTAATTCTTTCTTAATTTCCCTGAAAAATGTCCATCCATCCATGGATATTTGAAGAAACTTGTTGGTTTTGAGACCAGAAAACCTTCTCTCAATGCAGCCAGTAGATCGCACGCTCTCGATCGGCCAAGGAAACATGAAGTCAGATATCGGGTGACAATTTCGTTTTTCATCATCCCAGTTCGAAAAACATAATTACGTAAGAACTTTCTGACATATATATATATATATATATATATATATATATATATATATACACTGTGTCGCATTTAAGATGAAGACACCCCCATATTTCAGTTATTCGAAGAAATATAGATTTGAATTTTCGCAGGGTCATGAACGGCGGTAGGACATATTTTTTAAGATACTCAACTGAATTCTGAATTCTAAACTCGGCCTACTACGAATTGACAAATAGTGCCGATTCTCAATATTTTGTTTCGCGTTAGAGATATCGAAAAATGTTATGAGAAAAAGTTGTTCAGAAAATTTTTTTGGCCCATATACCAATTTTCTTGACAAAATTTTCAAAATTTATTAATATTTTGGTATCCCAAAATTATTACGAGTTTTCTTTTTTCAATTTTATACTTAGTGTGCCATGGAAAATAATAAAATTGACAGAAGTGTCAAATACTAGTTAGTTTGAAGTATTGCGTTAAGTTAAATTTAGTGAATTAGTGATCAGAGAATCAAAATGCCATTAACTTTACGTGAAAAAATCGAAATAATTCGGTTGTTCGGTGATAATTCTCGTAGCAGCAGACAAGTTGCTGCAGAGTTTAGCTTGAGACACCCCGAACGTGCTTTTGTTACTCATGGAAAACAGCCGCTGTAAATGCTGTTTTTAATGAAACTGGCAGTGTTGTTCAAATGTATCAGAATGGTCAACCTCGTCCAATACACATGCGTCTTGAGGATAACCTTATATTGGCGGCAAATCGAGCAAATCCATTCATGAGCCTCCGAGATTTATCATCTCAACTTAATATTGGCAAGGATTAAATTAGAAGATGCTTCAAACGTCACAAAATTAAGCCGTATAAACCTATGTTCTTGCATTCATTAGAAGAAGGCGATAATAATGAAAGATTGAACTATTGTTATTGGGCTCAAGGTAATTTTTTAAACTACAGACATTTTTTGAAGAAGATTATGTTCAGTGATGACGCTACATTCACCACTAATGGGGTTGTATGAAACTATAAAGTAGTCAAGTTCTTAGTTTCCATAGCGTTCTAGTTATCAAATTGAGAGATTAACTTAATAATTTTGAATTATAACCAAGATATTGAAAAAATTGAAAATGCGAATTTAGTCATGAAAATTGAGCCTAAAAAAATTTTTTGAACAACTTTTTCCTATAACTTTTTTCCATATCTCTAACGCGAAACAAAATATTGAGAATCGGCCCTATTTGTCAATTCGTAGTAGGCCGAGTTTGAAATTCAGAATTCAGTTAAGTATCTTAAAAAATATTACTCATCACCGTTTATGACTGTACGAAAATTCAAATCTGTGTTTCTTCAAATGACCATAATATGCGGGTGTCTTCTTCATCATAAATGCGACACACTGTATATATATATATATATGTGTGTGTGTGTGTGTGTGTGTGTGTGTGTGTGTGTGTGTGTGTGTCAGAAAATTCTTAATTCCTCCAATTCAGTTCCATATTCTGAATCGTAGATTGTAAAAATTGATAAATGTCAGAATATTGTTAACGTAGTTATTCGTTGTTGAAACTTATAGAACGGCGGATAACAGACATTGAATGTAGTATCCCCATTTCAGGTTTGTTTTGAAATTTGAAAGGTTTAATTAATTCAATAAATGTTACTCCATTTCAGAGAAACGCTTCTTGTTTTCATTATCGTCGTCAACATTATAAAACTACATTATCGTTCATGTTAGCAATGGAGAAGCTTCAATTTGAATTCAGAAATGTCGAATGCAGATGGAAAGTCGAACATTATATTAATAACTTCAATCAGTACATTTGATAATAGGAAGTTTACCAGTTGAAGGTCAAATTGTAAAAAATCATACATTGATCGCAGCAACAGAAACCTACAAAAAAGTAAAAAAATGTCTACAACAAAAGGATCAATCAAGGAAGATCTGGATTACATCAACTCAAGAAAAACACTTTGTACAAAAAAAGGGACAAATAATAGAAATATGAAAGGTGAAACACAAAGAAACTACCATGTGAGATATATAAAGATAAAGGTGAAGGAAACAGATTTCATATAGAAGATAAATGCTGGTTCAATCAACGAGCAAAAAGACTAGAAAACAACTCACTATTGAATATTGGAAACTTTGAAGATCCAAAAAACTGGAGAGGACACCATTTATCACTATCAAGGTAACTTTGCATAATTTATTAACATTTCAAGCAATATATGATTCAGAATCAACTATATCTTTGATAAATTCAAGATTATTGAATTCAAAAACTCGTGAACTTAATAATGAAAGAAAAATAAACCTGGAAACGATTAATGCTGCCAGTGAAGGAAATAGATTTGTTAAGTTGAAAGTTAAGGTTATGAATATAGAAGAAATGATCAATGCATGTATTACAGATGATGTTAATTTCAATTATGACTTTCTTATCGGTCTTGACTGTATAAAAATTTCAATCAAGTCAAAATGTTAAACTTGAAAGTCAGCAAATGTCCGTAATTTCCAATAACTATGATATAAAAAAGGAAACTAGTTTTTCAAATGAAATAAATCTTAATGATGATATTGAAACAATAAATTTCGAAGCCATAACAAGTAATTTAGATGAAGACAGAAGGATCAAAATAGAAAACTTAGTAAATAAATGTACAACAATATTTGCAAGAAATAAATTCGATGTGGGAATAGTGAAAGATTATGAAGCAAGAATTAATTTGCAAATAGAAAAATACTGCAGCTATATATAGATGTAATATAGAAGATAAAACAGCAAATTTCAGAACTCTTAAAAAGAGAACTTATCGAAGAGTCATATAATCCATTTGCTGCACCGGTCACACTAGCCTACAAAAAAGAAGTAGAAAGGAGAAGCATATTATGTTTAAATTTCAGAGATCTCAATAAAATAATAGTATTTGAACCACAGCCTTTTCCAAGAATAAAAGATTACTTGGTCAGAACACGTAACTGCAAATTTTGCACGAATTCGTCGATTGTCTAATGTGACAGTTTTCTATAGTGGTTTGATAGTCTATGGATATAATTCTAACTTCAATGTTTTCCCAATGTTTTTATTCCAAAATTTTTTATTCCAATCTTTTGTGTAGATCCAGCAAATAACGGTAGTTTGTTATCGATATCACTCAATCGCACTTGGTTCTTGGTTTGGGTATAATATTTATTGTGAAAATTGTGGTTTCAAACTGTCGGAGTACTCACGCTATGATGTTTCCAATACGAGTACCGGAAACCGGTCTTCACTAGTAGAATAAAAGAAATGAGTAAACAGAGGTGACTAGAAGAATGAAACGAATGAGAAACCTAGGCAAGAATATTGGTCAGAACCAGCCTAACGCTAAAGGGCATGGATCTGCTAATCAAAGGAGGGTTTAAACATACGTATCAAATATTCAATGGTTGTTATTTTGTTTATTCATATTAATAAATACCACTCATTTTCGTTCCAATGTATATCATATATTTAGCATAGGTACTACCGTACCGAGTGTCAAAATACTTAACTACAACAATCGGAACTTTCAATATGCCATAAATGTGATTCTTCATTTCTTTGCTACGTCGTTCCATAAAATGTTAAATAGGAGGCTTATTTTTTTCAACTTCATTTTCAATAACTCTATATATATATAGGTAAAATAGGAGGCTTATTTTTTTCAACTTCATTTTCAATAACTCTATATATATAATAATAATGATTCTATATAGAAGTATGTCACACATTTTTACCTACTACCACTTACGATAGTATTTAAAATTATTGAATATACTTTTTTAGATTATTTATGGTTTTAGCCAAAAGAATTAGTTAACACTCCTTTTTAATATTTCTTGCTTCTGACGAAATAAAAAGATCAATTAAAAAGCTTTTTGTAGTCTAAAATTCTTAATGCTCATAAAAATAATTAATATCCTTCAAATTTATTTAGTAGGTATATACCTGAACGAGTCCATCAGAGTGAGCCACAGTTTGTCAGGAAAAAAGGAACAAAATTTGATAGAAGAAAACTCCAATAATTTTTCTCAAAATTACTCTATTCCAGTTCGTATCCTAGCTGAATTTGTATTTTCTTAAGAATTATACTATCTAATATTAATTTATAGGTGAAACCTAACTTTGAAGAGAATAAAGAAGCCTCAAAGACAAAAAATGTCCTACTAATTTTTTTTTCGAATAAAAAAAACAAAAAAATGGTTTTGTAATTGAGGATTTTCCCCCCAGAAGCTTTGACTCCGATGAAAATCGAAGAAATACAAGTTGATAATGAAACGATGAAAAACTCGTCTTCAGTTACAGAATACAGTGTAAGTAGTTACATAAACTTTGAGAATAATGCTTATTTAATAATGTTTTAAACTATTCAAGGTTCCACATAAAGACGAAGATATAGATAAAAAGATTGTGATACATGATATGATAACAATTAAACCGTCCAGTACTATATCAATAACTAACCCAGTTGCTCCAACCATTGATTTAGAACTTGTAACGTTGTTGCTCGCGCACCAGTGTTAGTTGTGCGCAAGCTGGTTATTCCACTGGAGGGGCAAGCTGGTTATTCCACTGGAGGGGCACCGAGAAGGCAAAGACAACAACAAAAACAAAATTAGTTGTGTCGTCGGATAATACATAAGTAGCGAGAAGACTAGACGCCTGCTTCATTCACAATTTCATTGTAGAAACGGGATCGGGTAAACAGTCGACTCAACGCAGCGTATTTTCAGGAGGCACCATGGACCCACAAACGGTCCTCGACACTGCTTTAGCAGCTGGCGCGGCCAATGTGGGGGCCCCAGAAGCGGCAAAGAATTTCCGCGCACAATTGTCCAGTTCAATCAGGTGCAATGTGATCTTGACTTGCGGTCAAAAAGCATTATTACGCAAGTATATTGACTTCCCCGTTATTTTCACCGGGGGTAAGAGCGTGACGAATGACCATCCTTTGCTAGTTGTGGCACGTGATATGATTCGAGATTTCTTTGAAGCCGAATTTCATATTGAAAACACGAGTGAGAGAACTTTGATCGTTGAATCCTCGGCGAGAGAAATCCGTAGGTATCAATCTAACCCACACATTCACTTTTATGTGTATGGGAAGGAAAACAAAGACTATGATCGCATTGTCTGACCAGCCTTAATGGCGATTGCGAGGCCTCTCAAAACAAAAGCAGCAAAAACAAACTGCAAAGTGTTCTTGCAACCAACCGATCAAGACACAAAAACTATTAGGCCGGTTGTTAAAATATACTGGCAGATTGAAACAATTCTCACGGACTATATGACAACAGGAAAATTGCCGGGAACAATTCATTTGGACTTGATTGATGCAAATACCCTGGTCTTCGAGGATTCGTTTTACAACTTCACCGCGACGGACTATATAGACATTTTCCGCAAGACGGGGGCGGAAATTGCTTATGGTTACGGATTACTACCATTAGAATTATTATATCCGGACATGCCAGAGAACCCGATGTATGCCATTCACACGCGCAAGACGGCCCTTGGAAACACCATCACCACGTTAACATTCAGAAACGGATTTTGTAATGGCTACGCGCAATATACAGATGCGTGGTCCGCTTTGTTGAAAAGCCCGGTCATCACGTATGAAGGGGCCCCTTTTTCGTTGGGCGTTGAAATAACAACCAGAATAGGTCCCATGGTGGCCTTCAAGATATATAAGTGCCGATACACAGAGAATATTGTTAGATCAATAGAACTTAGCGAGAAACAAAAGTACGTTCGTGCTCTGAATATTCCAAATTGCATAGACAAAAAAACCGGAAGAGTTGTTAAACCCCTTTCTTACATCTCGATGTTGGAAACGGAGTACTTGGATGTTTACAACTATCTGATGTCGCTAGACCCAAAATCCCTGACATTCCAAAATACCCTCGCATACATTCGTAGGAGAATGGGGGGAATGTCTTTAATCACTAAAGAACTGATTGAGCCTTGGTTTCTGCCTAAGCGACAGGTTGCAACGGTCGCGATGACGATATTATTAGAGGTCCGCATGAAAGTTTGCCAAAATAACTTAATACAGGAGAATGTAAATGTTGGCTCGGTATGGGAGAAATTCGTGTCGTTATTCAAACGATGCGGGCGCGCCGTTGTTTACCCAATAGACCTGTTGGTAGACTGGTTAGTTCAAGGGCATCTAGTGGACCAGTTAATCCTCTTTCCGGACGATACTTCCTACAATACCATTACGTAAGCGGAACAGGTGAGCCAGGAAAGTTGGATGTTGGTTTGTACCTTGATAACCCTTATGAAGGTGACATACCTAGTTGTACAATTTGCTTGTCGCTTCACTGGAAATTGGGTGAGCAGATAGTTGAATGCGAACACCGAGAGAGCAGTGATGTTAGTCTCACTATGACAGACACCCAAATTAAATACTTGATGACCAATCTTATCGATACGGATGAAGATCCACCTGGTTTGGCAGAGGTGAAAAAGAGGTGTTATAAAGCTATGCCTAAGCAGGGTTTCACTCGGAAAGTTAAAATATATTACATAAAAGCAGGCCCGGGGTGTCGTAAGTCCTACGTGATTCGGAAGATGGCGGAGCCTATTGACTTGATTTTGGCCCCATTTACGAAACTGAGACCCGATTACGTGGATTTAAAAGACGAAGCAGGTGACGCGTACGATCAATGCAGAAGGCATTCATGGTTTATAAAAAACCGGTGTCTTAGCGTGATATTAATTTATTAATTTTTTTTTCTACATAATGTATATATAGTGTTTGTACCATACCCCAATTTTTTATCTATACAATAAGTGTTGGTGTACTTCGTGCATTTTACTGTTATGGGCGTGGCTTGGCGACGAATTTGAAATTTCTGTCTTCTGTAAAGTGTTAATTTCAAGATTGTGTGCTGAGCAACGGCTGTTATCGTCCACGTGTTTATACTTGTACACTGTTTGTAAGTATATGTTTCAATATTGACTGGTAATCAAATGTATTGATTATGTCCAAAGTAACGAAGGGGGCCCCGCCCCCTTCGTTACTTTGGACATATTCGATATCTTGGACATCGCCTTGACGAAAAACGTAGACACTCCGTTGACCATTGAGGTAATGGCAGATCTGAGCTCCGACCACAACCCTATCCTGGTCAACCTGAATATGGACGTTGTGCGAAACACAAGGTACACAAGAAAAATGGACCTGAACAAATTCAAAGCGTGGCTCAAAACTAGGCCCAGGATAGTGGAAGAAATCAACACAGCAGAGGACATTGATCGAGAAGTCAAGAGATTCACAGAGGAAATTCAGGAAGCCATAAGAATATCTACAAAGGTTATAAAAGTAAAAACGGATCAGTGAAACTTTGAACTCCCAAGAGAACTGAAAATCCTCATTAAAGAGAAGAGAGAAGAAAAAAAGACAGCCCAGACAACAGGATGCCCAAACGACAGAGCCTTAGCGAGTAGTTTGAACAACCTCTTAAAAACTAAACTCAAAAAACACCAGAGCGATCTATGAGAGGACTATTCAGCAGTGCTGGATAAAGATCACCTCAGCATCTGGAAGATTGCAAAAAAATTAAAAAGGGTTGAGACAGCTGACAAACCACTAAATGATGGCACAACATTCGCCTACAGCGACAGAGAGAAGGCCGAACTACTCGCAGAGAGCATCAGAAAGCAGTTCACTGACAACAAACAAACTGACGACGGAGAGTCAGACCTCTTGAACCTAGCGCTGAAAACTTTAGCTCGACCATAAATTCTTGCCAGCCCGAGGGAATCGAGCCATCCTGCTACGCAGAACTCGCAGAGGTAATCAAGGAGTTGAAGAACAAGAAAGCTCCAGGTCTGGATGAAATCACGAATCTT
This sequence comes from Cynegetis impunctata, assembly GCA_030704885.1. NCBI lineage: Eukaryota > Metazoa > Arthropoda > Insecta > Coleoptera > Coccinellidae > Cynegetis > Cynegetis impunctata. The sequence goes on along the minus strand of JARQZK010005129.1, from coordinate 334,226 downwards.
GCCTTGAAGAATATGCCCAGGAAACCAAATCTCAAATTACTTGCTATCGATAACGCCTGTCTGAGATACTGCTACTTTCTAATCGAGTGGAGGGAAGCTAAGGTCATAACCATCCCGAAACCCTGGGAAGACCACAAAAAGCCAGAAAACCATAGACACATAAGTTTGCTGAGCCAGGCCTCCAAAGTTCTCGAGAGAATTGTGCTGAAGATATTCCACAAGTTCGTGGAAGTTAACAATATATTGCCCAGTGAGCAACTAGGCTTCTGTAAGCATTATTCCACGGAACAACAAGTACTCAGAATCCCGAACAATATCAAGACAGCTATAAAATTCAAAGACTCCACTGCTTCGATGTTCCTTGATATTGCCAAAGCATTTGACAATGCCTGGCACGGCGGAATCACCCTTAAAATGCACTTGTTCGGTATACCTGATAACCTTATAAAATTATACAATTCGTTTCTCCAAAGCCGTAGTTAGTTTTGGAGAACAAATCTCAGGTGTTAAGAAAATGGAATCTGGGGTACCTCAGGGGTCAGTGTCAGCACCCATGCTGTTCAACATCTACACCAGCGATTTTCCAAGAACAACCGGAAGTGAGATAGCAATGTTCGCAGATGACACTGCTATATTGTCGAGCTCAAGAAAGGTGGAGTTGGCACTAGAGAATGCCCAAACCGCTGCTGATGAGATGAGTGAATGGTATGCTAGATGGAGAATTAAAGTAAACTCTGGGAAGTGCCAGGCCATCCTGTTCACTAAGAAGACAGGAAGTTTCAGAAGGCTTCAGTTTGAAGACAACCCTATTGGATGGACAAACAGTGTCAAATACCTCGGCATACCCTAGACAGAAAGCTAAACTGGTCAACCCAAACAACCAAACTAAAAGAAAAAGGATTCTTGGCCATGAAAATCTTGTACCCTCTACTAAAATCAAAGAAACTGTCTCCACAAACAAAAGTGAAGCTATTTAACTCAATCGTAAGACCTGTACTCCTCTACGGATCATGGATATGGGGATATACCTGCAAGACCAATCTGAACAAAATTCAGATAGTCCAAAATAAATGCCTCCGAATAATAACAAATGCCCCTTATTATATGAGAAACGACCATTCACATAGTGACTTAAAAATCCGAACTATTAAGGAAGAGATCAAATACAAGACTGAAAACGAAATATGAAAAGCCAAAAGCCATGAGAGCCAGCTTATCAGGGAAGCTGTAACCTTTATCCAGTCCATCCGAGAGAGTTGAACTTGTCCAACATGAAATGGACAAATAAAACCTAAACTACCATGTCATCCATCAAAAGGAATTACAAACCCTCACCCCAGTAACCATAAAAGAGGTCTAAGTTGCTTCTTGCAACGACTTAAAAACAAAATAGGAAGAGAGAGAGAGAGCAGAAGGCAGTTCTTGGGAGGTACTGACTCCTAGGAACTCTCTTCTAGACTGGGTATTGACCAGTCTAACTCCCGTCCGGCGGCAAGAATTGGTTGCCAAAAAATCCCTGAGACTGGGTATTGACCAGTCTTCCCGTTCCGTCCGACAAGTATTGATTGTCGGAAATCCTCGTAGGTTGGGTATTGACCAACCTATTCCGTTCCGTCCGACAAGTACTGATTGTCGGAAACCCTCGTAGGTTGGGTATTGACCAATCTATTCCCGTTCCGTCCGACAAGTACTGATTGTCGGTAATATTCTTAGATTGGGTATTGACCAATCTATTCCCGTTCCGTCCGACAACTACTGATTGTCGGTGAATTCCTATAGACCGGGAGCTGACTAGCTTTCAGTGGCCAACGAGGTTGACCAGCTGGCGGCGACGAAACCGACCACGGTCACCGGAATCACGTCAAGCAGAGTAGCGGACCTAAGAGCGCAGATATCCAGCACATCCTCGCGCTTCGCTCCATCCTCGTCTGACAAAGGACTGCCTGCGCACTGGAGGTGCGGTCGACGCAGCGGAAACGAGACCAGAGCAGAAGCCGATGCGCGCTGGGTCATACTGTACAAATATTTGATTTCTGTTAATAATTTACTGTAAATAAACTTGTATATAACTAAAAGATACCTTCTTTATAATTCAGGAGAAACCGACACGAAAAGTCCGTTACATAGCTATAAAATGAATAACATAGAGCAACACACTTACGAAGTAAGTGATCAATACAAATTTAGACCTGAAGAAATTCTAACAAAAAATTTGATTGAAAAAATATTGCGGCTTGAGCTAAAGTTTGATTTTTCACAAAATGAAACAAGCTGATTGTTTGATCGAGTTGTTGTCAATTTAAAATAAAGTACTAAAAGAGATATTTTCCGAACCTAGAAAAAATTTGGAACTATTTATTCAACAAAATTATTCAAACACTAGTATTTATTAAATATTTTTCTTTTAAATCTATTTCATTGTATTAAAAGTTTTGATGTCTTATTCATAAGAAAAATCTGTGGAATAAAACAAGATATAGTGGAAATTATGAGGGAAATAGATGTGATATCTCCAGTTACGTCAAATGAAGCATTCCATGCTTCAGACAGCAACGATTCGCTTTACTCTCCAAGTGATAACATGGTATGTAAAAGTTAACAGTTTCACATATGTGAAACTATATTGTTTTTAATTAAGTGTTTTATAAGAACTAATCAATCCCTGCTATTGTAACGTTGTTGCTCGCGTATCAACGTTAGTTGTGCGCAAGCTGGTTATTCCACTGGAGGGGCAAGCTGGTTATTCCACTGGAGGGGCAAGCCACTGCCTATATAACCCGAGCACCGAGAATGCAGAAGGCAGTTCTTGGGAGTTACTGACTCCTAGGAACTCTCTCCTAGACTGGGTATTGACCAGTCAAACTCCCGTCCGTCGGCAAGTATTGATTGCCGACAAATTCCTGAGACTGGGTATTGACCAGTCTCTTCCCGTTCCGTCCGACAAGTACTGATTGTCGGAATTCCTAGTAGGTTCGGTATTGACCAATCTATTCCGTTCTGTCCGACAAGTACTGATTGTCGGAAACCCTCGTAGATTGGGTATTGACCAATCTATTCCCGTTCCGTCCGACAAGTACTGATTGTCGGTAATACTCGTAGGTTGGGTATTGACCAATCTATTCCCGTTCCGTCCGACAAGTACTGATTGTCGGTGAATTCCTATAGACCGGGAGCTGACTCGCTTGCAGTGGCCAACGAGGTTGACCAGCTGCTATCACTGCGAAACCAAAGTTCTTAATTTTAGGCGTCATGTTTTAAGAAACAATTGCGCAGAAACGGAGATGAAAGAAATTATGTCAAAAGCAGTTAAAAGTGAAGAAAGAAGACAGTTACTTGACATTTCGAGAAGAAAGGGAAATTTTCTGGCCAATAATGGTAACTGCTTCAAAGCAGTAAGAAAATCATATGTTCCGGAGAGAACATTACTGCCTTGTGATAATTGTATGAGGCATTTTTCCTCGAAACTTTTATACAGGCATAGGAAAAAATCTTTAAAAGGTAAATTATCCGAAATTTCAGCTCAATCTGCAGGTCACTCATTGAAATTGAGTAATTTGAAAATTTATAGTCGCTTAAATGAGGAGGTCTTTCCACACATGAGAGCTGATAAAATATCCATGGAAGCCAAGCAAGATCCATTGATCCGAGCATTCGGAACAAGAAATCTGAAAACGCACAGAGAAAAACATTTCATTGATGTTACTCCACGAAAAATGAGAGAACTTTCAAAAATACTACTCGAAATGAGATATCTAAATACATCAATAGATACACTATTCTCCGCCTTGCAGCCTAAGTATTTTGACTTGTTTGTTGAAGCTTCGAAATGTATAGCTAAATATGATGTTGCAAAGGATGTTTACAATTCTCCAACTTTTGCGATGAATATTGGTACTTCACTCAATCAGTGTTGTGATATTGCAATCTCGCTCGCTTATAAAAAACAAGCTTCACAGGTTTCAGTTAGTAGCGCTACGGTAGAAGCAGACCTGAAAACGCTTATTCATCTTTTCGAGACAAACTGGAGTTTTGAGGTTTCATCTCACGCAGCGATTAACCTTAACCTTAACAAGTGGAACAAGGTGATGATTATTCCATTGGCTAGCGATTTAAAACTATTGAGACAGCATCTTGTTAAAATTGAAGATGAGGCTTCAAGAGATTTAAAAAAAATTAAAAACGAAATAACTGCAAATGCAATTGCAACTGCAAATACTTCCCAAAGTAGAAGATGCATAAACAATGCTTATAATACCCTCATGGAATCTGTTTACTGTAGAGTTATTTTTTTGAATAGAAAGCGTTCGGGAGAGTAACAAAGAATGTATTTGCATACCTACCTGAATTCTCCCTCTGATGAAAAATACGCTACGGTAGAAGCAGACCCGAAAACGCTTATTCATCTTTTCGAGAGAAACTGGAGTTTTGAGGTTTCATCTCACGCAGCGAGTAACCTTAACCTTAACAAGTGGAAAAAGGTGACGATTATTCCATTGGCTAGCGATTTAAAACTATTGAGCCAGCATCTTGTTGAAATTGCAGATGAGGCTTTAAGAGATATTAAAAAAATTAAAAACGAAATAACTGCAAATGCAATTGCAACTGCAAATACTTCCCAAAGTGCATAAACAATGCTTATAATACTCTCATGGAATCTGTTTACTGTAGAGTTATTTTTTTGAATAGAAAGCGTTCGGGAGAGTAACAAAGAATGTATTTGCATACCTCCCTCTAATGAAAAATACGAAGAGTTCACAAAACTAGTTTCACCAACCGAAAAAATACTCCTCAATGTTTTGAAATGGATAGTGATGAGAGGAAAACGTGGAAAAAGAGTCCCAGTTTTATTTACTGTTGATGCGCAAGAGCACATTGAAGTATTGCTTCAAGTTAGAGATACCTTTGCACCCAAACATAATCCGTACCTTTTTGCCATAGCTAATACTTCTTCAAACTTGATAGGCTACAAAGTATTAGGTAAGCACGCCAAAGTGTGCTGAGCTAAAAATGCTGCGTCAATTACTTCTACGCGTCTAAGGAAACATCTTGCTACATTGTCCCAGTTATTCACTCTATCTGATGGGGACATTGAACAACTAGCGACGTTCATAGGACATACGTCGGGAGTCCACAGAAATTCTTACAGGCTGTCCGATGATGTCTACCAAATGGAAAAAATCTCCAAGTTACTTATGGTTATGGTGAAAGGAGGGACCAACGAGTACGAAGGAAAATCTTCAAATGAGATTACTATAGATTTAGAAGAAAATCTCTTAGATAATAACATTGACGACAGCGACATTAGTGAACCTGAAGAATATCGAATAATTCCTAGTCTTGGGCAACGAAACATTCCGCAAACTGGTTTCCTGAGAAACAAATGTGGTATTCACGCTTCCCAAATGAAAAGGAGGAAAGAAAGAGTACTGGTTTCGTGGACAGATGAACAGAAGAGAGTTACCATTGAGTTCTTCAAAAATCACATTAAAAGCAAAAAGGCACCTAGAAGAGGTGAATGTGGAAATTTGAAATCTCAATCTTCAATGTTATTGAAAAACAAAGACTGGCTTAAAATAAGAGTTTTTGTTCAAAATTCATATAATAAGGATGATTAAAATAGTTTGTGTTTCGAACAGTGTTAAACTATACTTTATACTGTGCGATTGTTTTGTTAATTTAACATACTCATGGTTTGATTGAAAATTTATCACTGAAATAAAAGTTTTTGTTGTAAGCTTATAAAATATTTCTTTTTCATAGAACCTATTTATTTGAAAGTAGAGCCACAATACTTATCTTCAAAAGTTCAAATTTGAATAAATTATTATAATTGAGTTTAATTGCATTAAATTCCGTTCAAAACTTACGCCACAACTATTGATTGATCCAACGATTTCTAAAATACATTATTATTTATTAATATATGATGAATTATTTGGCTTGATTGCAATGAAGATTATATACTCGACACATATGTTTGGATATGCTATGCTATTCTGAAGTATATCATAGTTTTTAGTAGAATCAAGTCAAGTAATTTAGTTTCAAATATTGATTATTTCAATAATGGTCCATCAAAATCCGCTAAAAGTCGATAGATAGGCATTGCAACAAATTTTTAAAATCATATGATATTTCAGAACAATGTACGATTTCGCGGTTTCATCTTCTAAACATCTAGGTTCAGAGTGTAGCCTCTAGATCTATAACATGCGTTTCCAGCAGAAAATATTAATTCGCAACGTTGAAGAGCACTGGTGATGAGTATTTTTAACAAAAAAGATACAACTGGTTCAAATACTGTACAACGAATCACAATAATAATTTGAACAATGATTTTGAGCCTAATATAGAGTTTATTTTTCAACATTTTCAATTTGATTATTTCATTAATCTAACATTAAACCATACTCATATTCAGGAAAATAGGAATCGAAATATTTTGTCAAAACTGCAACTTCTGAAATCTATGGTATTTTTAAAGTAAATTCAGCTTTTACAGCTCTCTAAGAATGCATGGTTAAGAAGTTACAGACAAAAAATTGAAATAAGTGAAATTTGTTGGATCCCGTCTAAGTAAGTGAAGTGTCCTCGAGGTAATAAACTAAAATTCTATGCATCAGAATACCCACAAGTACAATATTGGGAACGTGCTATACGGCATAAAGCGTTTCCTGGCGTATATTTCAATTAATTAGCATCTTTATTACGTCCGATCATTTGGCAACGCTGCCTGGATGCAACAATGTATTATATACGCAAAACTGGAGTTGGCAAAGTAGGTTTTTGAAAAGACGCAATCGAGTACCTGCGATGAATGAATGTTCGTATATAAGAAGTCCAATTCTGACGAAACTTGAAATCTAGATTCTGTGTGTTTCTGGCAATCAATATACACTCCTAATTCTCAGAAAACCCTACATTTTCTATGTGACGCAACAAAGTCCCAGTTTGAAATGAAGGAACAATGATAGAAGGATGTATATATATAGTATATATATATATTATATATATATATATACTATATATATATATAATATATATATATATATATATATATATATATATATATTATATATATATATATATATAATATATATATATATATATATATATATATATATATATATATAATATATATATATATATATATATATATAATATATATATATATATATATAATATTATATAATATATATATATATATATATATATATATATATATTTTCAGAAAGATTTCCGCGGTCGAATGTTTTTTAAAAACTTGGTTCAAGAAATGAACCGCGTAATAGATTCGAAAAATCTCTACGTTTCGGCTCCTTTTGCGAAGCTATCTCCTGGAGAATTAGAAGGTAAATAATTCAGACTCGTGGCCTCAATCTGCCTACTCCACGAATCGAATTAGGAGGTATCGGAAACAATACGATTGCGTGGTCTCAACCTGCCTACTCCACTAACCGTACTGCTTCCTGTCAACTCTGAAGTCTCAATCTGCCTACTCTTCAGAGTCAACTGACGGGCCGATGGTCGCGTGGCCGTATTTATAGGGGAGGGGGGTGGGTACTCACGCTCATCAGTGCGGGATGCACTCTGATTGGGTGTGACATGGCGACCACTCAGAAGTGGTTTCCATGCTGATGGGAGTCTGTGACTGTCATCTCTGGTGTTCAAACAATTTGGACGTTTTTCTATTTCTACAGCTTTACGGAAAATTCGGGATTTGAAAGATCGGACGGGAGCAATAGTTCTTGTATTGGGGAAAGAGTTTTTGTTTCACTACTCAACAAAAACTCTCCCATCTGGTCAGATCCGTCAAGGATGAAATTCCTAACGAAAATCACGGTGTTTATGAGATTCCCTGTTCCAATTGTCCTCGTTCCTATATAGGACAAACGAACCGACGAATTCAGGTCCGTGTCAAAGAACATTCACTTTCGGTAAGACACTCAGATATCGCCAACGCCCTTTTCCCAACATCACACCCAAACAGGCCACATTATCGATTTCCCCAATACAAGAACTATTGCTCCCGTCCGATCTTTCAAATCCCGAATTTTCCGTGAAGCTGTAGAAATAGAAAAACGTCCAAATTGTTTGAACACCAGAGATGACAGTCACAGACTCCCATCAGCATGGAAACCACTTCTGAGTGGTCGCCATGTCACACCCAATCGGAGTGCATCCCGCACTGATGAGCGTGAGTACCCACCCCCTCCCCTATAAATACGGCCACGCGACGATCGGCCCGTCAGTTGACTCTGAAGAGTAGGCAGATTGAGACTTCAGAGTTGACAGGAAGCAGTACGGTTAGTGGAGTAGGCAGGTTGAGACCACGCAATCGTATTGTTTCCGATTCCTCCTAATTCGATTCGTGGAGTAGGCAGATTGAGGCCACGAGTCTGAATTATTTACCTTCTAATTCTCCTGAAGATGGCTTCGCAAAAGGAGCCGAAACGTCGAGATTTTTCAAATCTTTTACGCGGTTCATTCCGTGAACCAAGTTTTTCATATATATATACATATATATATATATATATATATATATATATATATATATATATATATATATATATATATATATATATATATATATATATATATATCTTTGAAGTGATTGGATTTCTAGGTTAAGTAGTAAAATTATTGCAAGTCATCAGCGCGCTTCAAGCAGACAAAGGGAACAAAAAAGTGATAATAACATAAGAAGAATATAACGAATAAATGCATAAACTACTGGACGACAATACAACCTATAAAAGAATCAAACGAGATATGACAATCACAATGGAGAAGGAAAATAACACAATAATCAAAGAATGGCAATAAGAAAACTATATTACACCACAAGAAGCAAAAACCATGATAATCCACAATGGTAAAATCTCAAAAATATATGGACTACCAAAAGCACACAAGAAAGACGTACCACTGAGACCTATAGTCTCATGCATCCAGTCTCCATTATATAGATTATCCAAATATATGAGTAACGTCTCATCAAAAGCCATAAATATTATTTCCAATATCAAAAAAACTTTTACGAACAAATTGAAGGTGTAGCCATGGGTAACCCAATATCAAGCACAATCGCGAAACTGATGATGAAATTAGTTGAGGAAAAGATTATGAAGACATACAAAACATCATTCTTCAAAGGGTACGTGGATGACTGTTTAATTATAACGACACCAACCGAAATAAACAAGATTTTCAATGAATTTATTAATGCTCATGTATTACTTCAGTTCACACTTGAAGAAGAAAAGAACAGCTTGAATTTCCTAGACGTAACAATAATAAGACAGAATGGAGAACTACTTACACATTGGTGTAGAAAAGAACAAAACTCACCTCACATTCTGGACTATAATTCCAATCACCACCAATCACAAAAGGAGAGCACAGCCACAAGATATATAGACAGAGCGTGATGAAACTAACATCACCAATACTCCGCGGAAAGACACTGACAGAAGTGAAAGAGCTTTTAACTGAGAATCACTACCCTAAAGTAATGATACAAAAGCTCATGAAACAGAGGACACACCGACTATACAACACAGAAAAGACGAAAGAACCAACCACAAACACCAAAAAAAGAATACCAATACAATTTATACAAGGACTGCCACAAAAAATAAACAACATAATAAAACCATATAACCGTGAGATCGTGCATAAATCACATAACCAGATATCAAACATTTTTAGTAAATTAAAAGCACAAACACCAAAAACCAAAAAATCACAAATAATATATAGTATACCATGCAAAGATGGTGACAAGCAATACATAGGCCAAACTTCACAAAGACTACAAGATAGACTGAACGCACATCGGTACACAAAAAACGCATCCACGGCGCTCAACAAACACAAAAAAACAGAAAAACACGAGTTCAATTACAAGGACACAACAATTTTAGGAATCGAACCCCAACAAAAACGCCGAGAAATATTAGAAATGGTCCACATACAAATAAACAATGGAAAGGCGGTAAATGACAAGTTAGACACAAAATATCCTAGTCACATATACACGCCACTGCTCAAGAGTCCACAAGATAGAAGAAGAAAACAAAAGACACAGAACCACACTACAGAACGCAACGATGACATAAATGACAGTATTGACTAGACCAAACTAAGGAAACCATATAGACGCTAAGTGAGATGTTAGCTAGATATATTTAAACTATTATTAATGTATGTTTGTTTTTAGATGTTAATGGTTTGTTATATATGAAAAAGGCAAATACGCCGAAACGTTTATTTATATAGAATAAATTAATTTTACTACTTAACCTAGAATCCCAATCACTTCAAAGATAAGCATACAGAAGACTAGGTAACAATAATTCGAATTATATATATATATATATATATATATATATATATATATATATATATATATATATATATATATATATATATATATATATATATATATATAATCTCTTGATAATTATTAGCAATAACAGGCTTGTTGAATCTTAAAAAACTCGATTTTATTGAAAAGTTTGACGTTTCGCCACGACAATAAAATCGAGTTTTTTAAGATTCAACAAGCCTGTTATTGCTAATAAATATCAAGAGATTAGAAATAGATCACAGGCAACAACAATTCGAATAAATATATATATATATATATATATATATATATATATATATATATATATATATATATATATATAGTATGAGGTTTAATGGGTAGCGGCAAGGGCAGGATATTCAAAGACCTTTCTGGCTATGACCTATGTATTTCGATACCAATTTGTATCTTCTTCAGGGTCTATAAGAAAATAAAACAGTTACACAATCTAAAAATTCACAACATAATACATCTTACCGCCAGTAGTCCTTGATGAGCCAAGTTCCACCAGCATTGGTTCATTATACAATTAATTAATTTATTTAAAGACCGAAAAGGAAACATTCATCTTATTGCTTGTGTTATTTGTTTTTTTGGTTTCAAAGGCAAATATCAGAAATTTCGTTACGATGAGTTATTCAATAGAGGTTAGGTTTGTAATCATCGAAATTAAATATTGCTGTCACTCACACTCTATGGATTATACTTCTATGTTCTTTTTGTGTTCTTATATCATATCAATGACGTAGACAATTTTAGTATGTTACCTATATTTACACAGTCTTATATCTACTTTGTTTTTATATTCTATTTTCTTTCTCTTTATCCCACTCTTAGGTCCCACTTCCTATCTATTTCACATTTTAAAATGTTGCAGTAAATACTGTTCAATTGTTTTGTGTCACTCTGTTCATTTATAACCGAATTTTCGAACTGTTTTATCGCGCACATCTCCAGAAATCTACGATTGTTCTGATTTTTGTCTCTATCAATCACACTCACCTCTTCGAAATTGACTCGATGTCCAGTTGTCCAGATATGTTTGGCTAGCGCACATTTGTCAGGATGTAACCTACCATCACTCTTGTGTTGTGTTATCCTCTTCTTTAGTTGTTGTTCTGTATGTCCGATGTAGAATTTATCACATGATCCACATGGTATTTTGTAGATTACTTCTGATTGTTTTTCTATTGGTAGCCTGTAGTTGGATGTCTTAAACAGAGTTCTATTGGTTACTAAATTGGTGTAGGTCACTTTGACATCACAGACGCCTTTTATTATCTTTGAGATCTTGTTTGGTAAGTCTTCTATATGTGGAAGAGTGATGTATTTACTTCTTGTAGTGTCCCTTGTCTCCGGGTTCTGTATTGTATCTCTTGTTGATGAGTTGTGTAAGATACGGTTAATTGTATGTTTTGGATAATTGTTCTTCTGTAGTATCGTCTTTAACCTAGCTATAGATTGTTCAAGTCTACTAGGGTGTGTTACATCCGTTATTCTCTTTTTCATTTGTATTATAAAATTCATCTTGACATGTATTGGTTGGTATGAATCAAAGTTTATATACTTTTGTGACGATGAGGGTTTTGAGTACCATTCCGTTATGATTGAGTTGTCTGGTCTCCGTGTAATTAAGATGTCCAAAAAAGGTATTGTCTGATTATTTTCTTGTTCGATCGTGAATTCTATGATGTTTGGATGTACCTGGTTGAATTTATTTAACAGGTCTTCTATTTTGTCCTGTGGGCAAGAGGTTATAATGTCATCTACATATTGATGGATAAATGGTATGTGATGATCAAAGGTTGACAGGGCTTTGTTGATTATATACGTCATTATGATGTTGGCAATAATGGGGCTAAGAGTGCTTCCCATTGGGGTTCCTTCTTTTTGTTTGTAGAACTTATTGTTGAACACAAAGTAGTTTGATTTAAATAGGAATGTTATTACTTCTAGGAATTCTGCTTTTGGTATGTTACAGTTAGTTTCTATTCATGCCCATTCTTGTCTAATTATTGAAAGAATCAGTTCTAGGGTTATGTTTGTAAATAGAGAGATAGCGTCTAGGGAGAGTAATACATATCCTGGTGGTAGTGTTGTATGTCCGGTTTTTTTGACAAATTCCTTCGCATTTGGAATAGAAAAATGGAAATAATCACTGAAAGATGTTTTTAGTATGTCTGCTATGAAGGTGCTGAGTTTAGAAGTGGGAGATTTTATTATTATTGGTCTAACTGGGTAACCCTCTTTGTGTATTTTGACCATAAAATATGCTTTAGGAGGTTGTGCTGTGTACGTATTAATTTTTTTGGCCTCAATGTCACTGATGTAGTTCTTCTGCTTCAGTCTTTTTGGCCAGTCATTATTGTTTCTCATGATGGTATCTGTTGGATCTCTGTTTAAGGCTTCATACGTGTTGTTGTCATTTAGAAGTTCATAGGCCTTATTGTTGTAAAAGTCTGTTGTCATTATTACTGTGACGTTCCCTTTGTCTGAGCAACCTGCTGTGATGTTAGGATTGTCTTTTAAAAACTTTTGAGTTTTCTTGTGTAAAGAATTCAGTAATTCTCTTTCGTTTTGATTTTTTTGAAAGAAATTGGTAATAATGTTTGTAGATTTGGCTCTTATTACATTTTGTATGTTTCTAGGAACAACCTGTATTGCATTTTCTATTTCAGCAAGTACATGTCTCACCGATATGTCACTTGTGGTAGGTTTTATTGTGAACTTTGGTCCTAGAGCTAGTAATTTTTTTATATCCGAGGGAATGTCGACATCTGACAGATTTTTTATCCAATTTTCTTGTATGTTGATCATGTCTACAGCATTATCCATTAGTTTCTGGAACTTACGTATATTGGTTTTCTTGGTCTTGTTAAATTCTTTTCTATATGAATGTTGCAGTCTTGTTTGGAACGTATTGAACAGTCTTGTTTGGAACTGCCCACACATATAATCAATACGTTCCAAACAAGACTGCAACATTCATATAGAAAAGAATTTAACAAGACCAAGAAAACCAATATACTTAAGTTCCAGAAACTAATGGATAATGCTGTAGACATGATCAACATACAAGAAAATTGGATAAAAAATCTGTCAGATGTCGACATTCCCTCGGATATAAAAAAATTACTAGCTCTAGGACCAAAGTTCACAATAAAACCTACCACAAGTGACATATCGGTGAGACATGTACTTGCTGAAATAGAAAATGCAATACAGGTTGTTCCTAGAAACATACAAAATGTAATAAGAGCCAAATCTACAAACATTATTACCAATTTCTTTCAAAAAAATCAAAACGAAAGAGAATTACTGAATTCTTTACACAAGAAAACTCAAAAGTTTTTAAAAGACAATCCTAACATCACAGTAGGTTGCTCAGACAAAGGGAACGTCACAGTAATAATGACAACAGACTTTTACAACAATAAGGCCTATGAACTTCTAAATGACAACAACACGTATGAAGCCTTAAACAGAGATCCAACAGATACCATCATGAGAAACAATAATGACTGGTCAAAAAGACTGAAACAGAAGAACTACATCAGTGACATTGAGGCCAAAAAAATTAATACGTACACAGCACAACCTCCTAAAGCATATTTTATGGTCAAAATACACAAAGAGGGTTACCCGGTTAGACCAATAATCTCTACAATAAAATCTCCCACTACTAAACTCATAGCAGACATACTAAAAACATCTTTCAGTGATTATTTCCATTTTTCTATTCCAAATGCGAAGGAATTTGTCAAAAAAACCGGACATACAACACTACCACCAGGATATGTATTACTCTCCCTAGACGCTATCTCTCTATTTACAAACATAACCCTAGAACTGATTCTTTCAATAATTAGACAAGAATGGGCATGAATAGAAACTAACTGTAACATACCAAAAACAGAATTCCTAGAAGTAATAACATTCCTATTCAAATCAAACTACTTTGTGTTCAACAATAAGTTCTACAAACAAAAAGAAGGAACCCCAATGGGAAGCACTCTTAGCCCCATTATTGCCAACATCATAATGACGTATATAATCAACAAAGCCCTGTCAACCTTTGATCATCACATACCATTTATCCATCAATATGTAGATGACATTATAACCTCTTGCCCACAGGACAAAATAGAAGACATGTTAAATAAATTCAACCAGGTACATCCAAACATCATAGAATTCACGATCGAACAAGAAAATAATCAGACAATACCTTTTTTGGACATCTTAATTACACGGAGACCAGACAACTCAATCATAACGGAATGGTACACAAAACCCTCATCGTCACAAAAGTATATAAACTTTGATTCATACCAACCAATACATGTCAAGATGAATTTTATAATACAAATGAAAAAGAGAATAACGGATGTAACACACCCTAGTAGACTTGAACAATCTATAGCTAGGTTAAAGACGATACTACAGAAGAACAATTATCCAAAACATACAATTAACCGTATCTTACACAACTCATCAACAAGAGATACAATACAGAACCCGGAGACAAGGGACACTACAAGAAGTAAATACATCACTCTTCCACATATAGAAGACTTAACAAACAAGATCTCAAAGATAATAAAAGGCGTCTGTGATGTCAAAGTGACCTACACCAATTTAGTAACCAATAGAACTCTGTTTAAGACATCCAACTACAGGCTACCAATAGAAAAACAATCAGAAGTAATCTACAAAATACCATGTGGATCATGTGATAAATTCTACATCGGACATACAGAACAACAACTAAAGAAGAGGATAACACAACACAAGAGTGATGGTAGGTTACATCCTGACAAATGTGCGCTAGCCAAACATATCTGGACAACTGGACATCGAGTCAATTTCGAAGAGGTGAGTGTGATTGATAGAGACAAAAATCAGAACAATCGTAGATTTCTGGAGATGTGCGCGATAAAACAGTTCGAAAATTCGGTTATAAATGAACAGAGTGACACAAAACAATTGAACAGTATTTACTGCAACATTTTAAAATGTGAAATAGATAGGAAGTGGGACCTAAGAGTGGGATAAAGAGAGAGAAAATAGAATATAAAATCAAAGTAGATATAAGACTGTGTAAATATAGGTAACATACTAAAATTGTCTACGTCATTGATATGATATAAGAACACAAAAAGAACATAGAAGTATAATCCATAGAGTGTGAGTGACAGCAATATTTAATTTCGATGATTACAAACCTAACCTCTATTGAATAACTCATCGTTACGAAATTTCTGATATTTGCCTTTGAAACCAAAAAAACAAATAACACAAGCAATAAGATGAATGTTTCCTTTTCGGTCTTTAAATAAATCAATTA
Source organism: Cynegetis impunctata (assembly GCA_030704885.1). Classification (NCBI taxonomy): domain Eukaryota; kingdom Metazoa; phylum Arthropoda; class Insecta; order Coleoptera; family Coccinellidae; genus Cynegetis; species Cynegetis impunctata. Next base: position 318,507 of record JARQZK010005129.1, on the reverse strand, counting down.
ATTGTATAATGAACCAATGCTGGTGGAACTTGGCTCATCAAGGACTACTGGCGGTAAGATGTATTATGTTGTGAATTTTTAGATTGTGTATCTGTTTTATTTTCTTATAGACCCTGAAGAAGATACAAATTGGTATCGAAATACATAGGTCATAGCCAGAAAGGTCTTTGAATATCCTGCCCTTGCCGCTACCCATTAAACCTCATACTATATCAAAATTCGGCAATTAAAAAAACCAATATATATATATATATATATATATATATATATATATATATATATATATATTAGACCTGAAATTAATTGAATACATTGAATACATTTTGAAAAAGCAATATTTAGACATCTCATTCAGAAAAAACCTTAGGGGAGGTTGGGGCAATGTGGACTACGGGGGCAATGTAAACCACCTAGGTTTTTTTCATAACAGCGGCAGCAATGCAACAGATTCGATTCTACTTATGTGCATACGGGTCCTACCGATACTAAGTAAGAACTTGGCAGCCGTAGAGGATTGTTTATCAGAGTTTAGAGCCAAAACTTGATTTGCGGAAGCGTCGATCTAACAAAAGTGTTGACTTTATATCAGAATTACTTGGTGAGTAGATGTATTTTTATCTATTTTTTAGTCTCCATACGTTGTTTAGAGTGTGCTTAATATATGCCAAACGGCAATGTTACGATTTTTTATAAATATTGAATATAAACTACACGTGTTTATTGTCTATGTGGGGCAAATTGAACCGTTAGTGGTCCACATTACCCCAAGTACATTTTTATATATCTAATTTTATTTTCCTTGTTTTCATGTGCCTAGTCAAGATGGTCCGTAATTATAGAAGAAAAACGGAGAAACAAACATGGTCAATTGTTGCAATGAGAAATGCTATTAAAGCAGTTAAAAGCGGACAAATGGGCTATTTGGAGGCAAGTTAATGTTTTAATATTCCAAAAGCAACATTAATTCGACGATGTAAGGAACAAAATAAAAGAATTTTACCCAACGAAAAAGGTTTGGGGTTTTATAAACCTGTGTTTACCAAACAACAGGAGGAAGAATTGGAAAATTATATTCTAGATATGGAAACCAGGTTCTTTGGCATTACATTGCTTGACCTTCGTTCTCTTGCTTTTCAGTTAGCAGAAAAAAATCAGATAGAGCATACATTTAATAACACCAAAAGACTAGCTGGCCTTGATTGGACTTATGGATTTCGTAACCGTCATCCAAACATTTCGTTGCGCAAACCCGAATCGACTTCTGCTGCAAGGGCTCAAGCCTTTAACCGCCATAATGTCAAGCAATTTTTTGACCTACACAAAAACGTTTTGGATTCTAAAAATATCGCATTAACCAGAATATTCAATTGTGATGAAACCGGGTTAGGCACGGTTCCAAAATGTAACAGTAAAATATTAGTTGAAAAAGGAAGGAAGCAAGTTGGCCGTCTCACCTCTGCAGATAGGAGTGGAACCACCACAGCAGTTTTTTGTATGTCGTCATCAGTAAACTTTGTACCACCATCATTAAGTTTTGCAAGGAAAATGATGACGGTCGAACTCCAAGATGGCGCACCACCTGGAACAATATTTGCATGCAGTGAAAGTGGCTGGATTAATACCGACATCTTTTTAGTCTGGTTTAAGCATTTCGTTCAACAGGTGAAACCCACCGACGATGATCCCGTCTTACTAATTTTAGATGGGCATAGTAGCCACACAAAAAATATTGATGTGATTGATATAGCCAGAACTGAACATGTACATATTATTTGCTTGACGCCCCACAGCACTCATCGTATGCAGCCAACAGATGTCGGTTTCATGGCCCCATTAGCACGCTACTACGATATGGCTCTGGAAAAGTTTTTGAATAATCATCCAGGCAGAGTTGTCACGGTCTTTCAGATCGCCAAAATTTTTGGTGATGCGTACAAGCAGCAACCCCCTTAACGGCTATTAACGCTTTTGAAAAGTGTGGATTAGTCCCCTATGATCCAAATATTTTCACAGATTTAGACTTTGCCCCGTCTGCTGTTACTGACAAAAATCTAGCGACAAACGAACTGCCACAATCTGAAAAGGAAGAAATAATTTCTCCAACCTTTACTGCAGGGAGCACCTTATCGAAGCTCAGACAATGTAAGTTGGATGAAGCGCCTCCTACAGAATCTACTTCAAACGATCCTTCACATTGTAACGATAAAGAAGCAACGGCTTCAACATCTACTGCCGGCACGACTCTATCACAGCCCATACAATCTAAGCTGGAAAAAGAAGTTCCTTCAGCTTCAGCATGTCTTCGCTCTACAGAAAACCAAAGGAAAAGTAGTTTTGGGTCAGAAAGTCCTATCGACATTCGTCCAGTTCCAAAGACCACTAAATCAAATAATAAACCATTACGGAAAAATAAAAAGGGCAAAGCAGCAATACTAACATCTAGTCCTTATAAATTGGAGTTAGAAGCTGAACTAAAAATAAAAGAGGAAAAAGAAGCAAAGAAAAAGGAAACAGTTAAAAGAAAAATTGGTAATCAAGAAAATGAACCAAAGAAACAAAAAGTAGAGTCTGAGAACAGTCTTTCTAAATCAGATAAAGGAAAGCAAAAAAAAAAAATTTGTAGATGAAGATGCAGACGAGGGAGACCACGATGCAGAATGTTTTTATTGTAATGAGTTGTACTCAACATCAATGGCCGAAAAAGGTTGGGTGCGCTGCTGCGGATGTTTAAGATGGGCTCATGAAGCCTGCGCAGGATTGGACCCTGAAGATGACGAGGCATTTAAATGTGAATTTTGTGCAGAATGTTAATATTTCAAGTACTCGTATTTTTAAGTTCGTAGTACCATTATTTGTATGTTCTATACCTAAATGAAGATTTAATTTTGAATTTCCTTTTTGTGGTCCATATTGCCCCACCCCATGGGGCAATATGAACTTCAGACATGTGTTCAGATTTTATTTTTTTTTAAAAACAAGTTTTAAAAATGAAGTCTGGTGAGTTCATAATGATAGTACAAGGTTCACTGAACAATGTGAGTTCATTACAATTTCAAATTTCATCTTAATAATGAGGCTATACAATTTTTTATCTTAGATAGTTCACATTGCCCCAACCTCTCCTACAGTGTTGCCGAGTTTCTCTCAGATGGGTGATTTTCTGATCTCACTTTTTGTATTTTATTCAGTCCGATTTTCTTTTCAGTTGGATAATGGTTATTTCTATTTCACTGATAACTTTTCAATTCAATGTTATGTTATTTTTAAAGTGATTTTGATCTTTTGTAATGTAATATTTACACGTCTTAGATATATTTATAATATTTCGAACTTAGACTTTTAGGATTTTATTTGTAATGATTTTTCTCTTGCCATACTTTGTGACGCTATCTATCAAATACGCTTATGTTTTTTCCTCAAATAAAGCTATTTTGATTTGATTTATAAATATATATATATATATATATATATATATATATATATATATATATATATATATATATATATATATATATATATATATATATATATATATATATATATATATATATATATATATATATATATATATATATATATATATATATATATATATATATATATATATATATATATATATATATATATATATATATATATATATATATATATATATATATATATATATATATATATATATATATATATATATATAAATATATAAATGTTTCAAGTATAAAACGCCTCAATTATTACAAAAACGACTCGCGCGAGTTTTATACATTTTGGATTGTGAGTGTTGGATGAAATAGCTTATTCGACAGTGGTATTCACATTGTGATCAAATCTTCCGTTTTTCTGTAAAAATTATGAACTTTGTTATTTCAAATGGATCACACTTTATATTTTCCTATTTTTGAAATCCTTGAAAAATTCTGAATATTTTTCATATTATATTCCCTATACCTAAATGTCAAAATTGCGGAATTATAGTTAAAATGCAGCCTATGATTACAACAATGTAAACTTTGACATTTCAATCATTTATTATCAGTGATTGAAATGTCAAAGTTTACATTGTTGATATCATAGGCAGCATTTATTATTAGTGATGTTTATCAAAAGCGACAATGGATCGTTCATTTCAAAAAAAAGATTGAGATTTTAATGATATTATAATATGACGATAAACCAAGGGGTCAACGAGAACTTGTAATATCTTCAATAATTTATATCCTAACTGAAATAGCCTTACAAGGTCTACTGTGGTGAGAAAGTTAAACGAATCTGGTGTAGTAAACAATTTACCCAGATCAGAGCGAACAAAAACTGTTAGAAGAAGATCCCAACTTAAGTTGTAGAAAAATTTCTATGGAACTTGCTATTTCGCAATGATCCCTAATGAGAATTTTGCGCGATAACCAATTTCACCCATTCTTCTTCTTCTTGTGGTGCCGTACCCGGTTTAGGGTGTGGCGACCTCTCTACAACTTCTCGTGCTGTGAGTGAGACAGCGATGCACGAATAGAAGGGACCTACAGTTTTACGACGGTTCCGAAAGTCTTTACAGAGAGGCTTTACTAGGCAGAATACTGCTCGGTGGTTTGCCATTGCCTTCCGAGAGGTGGCTTCGCATAAATTCGCTGTTCCGGCCGGGATTCGATCCAGCGACCTTCTGCGTAGGACATGAAGTGCCCCAAACGCAAGGAGCCTCCTACTGAATCCCATGAAATCGCTCCGATTTAAGTTCTCAACGAGAGTTCCTTCGACCGTGACCATCCAAAATGCGAAAATTTCCACCTAATCAATTCCATGATTTGTTTCATCACCCAGGCCCTTTCAAACATATTCCTCGAAAAGGTACCGATTGCTCTAGCGAATTTCTAAATCGCACTGAATTGCGGCGGTAATATATCAATTACCATGGCCCTCATCGTTCTCGAGTTGGACGAATCGATGAAATCCGCAATATCGTCAATCCCCGAATAAATGAAATTAACTTAAGGCACTCTTGACTCTTGCGGTCTACGCTGCAAGCGTCACCTCCTTGAAGCACTTCTCCAAAATCAAAATGTATTCATCCTCTCAACAACTGAAACCAAGTTGCAACACCCACTCTCCCAATCAAATTACACCAAATTTCAACGCAATAGTCTATTCGGAACCGTACGTGGCACCGCGTTACTATATATATATATATATATATATATATAAATATATATATATATATATATATATATATATATATATATATATATATATATATATATATATATAATCTTTATCCCATGTATTACCTTTCGGTGTATGGGTTCTCAAAATTCACAAAGTTACATAACATACAATAATACAATACTCATTTAAACTTAACAAATTTCTTCCATTCAATTCTGTTTGAAGTCATCTTAATTGCCTCTCTGACATTTTTGCCCCTCTTCTTGATCTCTTTCTCCACCATGTCTTCCCAAGTTTGTTGTGGTCTTCCTCTTTTTGGTTTTGCCTATATTCTGGCCTCCCATATTTGCCTTACTAGTCTGTCCTTTTCCATTCGATGCAAGTGCCCCCAATTGCCTCTCTCCTACGAACTGTTCCAGTGATTCCACCTCCAGTTCTTCCCTTATATCTTCATTTCGCCTTCTATCTCTTCTCGTGACTCCCTTCACTCCTCTCAAGAACTTCATTTCCACTGCCTGCAACTTACTTCTCACAGTTCGTGTAGTATTCCATGTCTCACAGCCGTAGGTCAAAATTGGTCTGAAAATAGTTTTGAATACTGTCATCTTAGTCTTCTCCTTGACTTCTCTCCTCCTGAGAAACTTTTTATTCATTGCAAAATATAGTCTGCCCGCTTTTTCAATTCTATCTTCTACCTCCTTCTCTTGTCTGCCTGTTTCCTCTATGTTAACTCCCAAGTATTTAAAACATTTAACTTCTTCAATTCTTCTCGTCGTTTATTTTCATAACCTTGGTCTTCTTCTTATTCATATCCATACCAAATTTCTTCAATATTTGGTTCCAAATATCCACATTCTTTTGTATTCCCTTTCTCGTCCCTGACATCAACACAATATCATCCGCAAAGGCACACTCCGATATTTCCACCCCTCTCATATTCCTAAAACCCACCCTTAATTTCTCTGTCTTCTCCTTCGCCTCTTTGATTATCTCATCCAAAAACATCAGAAACAGTGCCGGGCTCAAGATCCCTCCCTGCCTAAGTCCTTCTTTTGTCTCAAATGGTCCTGATTCCATATTCCTGAAGATGACACAATTCAGGGTTTCAACATATATGCCTTTGATTGCTTGCACTAAACTTTCATCAATTCCTCTTTTCTCCATTATTTCCCAGATTTTTCCCCTTCTCACTCTATCAAACGCCTTTACCAGATCTATGAATACAAAATATGCCTTTCTCCCACTTTTCTTGATCTTGTGGATAATTTGCTTCCACGTAAAAATATGATCTTGCACACTTCTCCCCTTTATAAATCCACTATGTGCATTATCCAATGTGTTTTCCGTATATACTCTGAGTCGTCTCTCTAATATAGCCTCGTAGATTTTCAATGCTGTACTCAGCAAATTAATTCCTCTGTAATTACCGCACTCCTTTCTGTCTCCACTCTTATATACTGGTACTACCATTGCCATCTTCCAATCTTTTGGTATTTTCTTCTTACTCCAAGCTGTCTGGCATATTTCCCTAAATACATTTATACCATTTTCTCCCAGGTTTTTCATCATTTTTGGTGTGATGTGATCGTAACCAGCTGCTTTCCCATTTTTTATCCGTTTTATGGCCTCCTTTACTTCCTCTATGCTTATCATTTCGTCTTGTCCTGTTTGTTTTTCTTCATTCTTTTCTTCACCTATCTCACCTTCGATTCCCCTTTCTTTCAGCAGTTCATCAAAATATTCCTTCCATCTTTCCATTATTTCCTTCTCTCTTTTATTTATTTATTTTATTTATTTATTTCCAAATTAGGGGCTTACACAGATACAAACATCCAAACAAAACCCTCCCAATACTAATATACATTTAGCGGGTTAAAAGTACCTTTACCTAAAAAAAAAAGAAATCAAAGAAAAATACCTATTACAAATTGACAATAGTCTAGTTAGAATTTAGATTTATGAAAAATGTAGGCCTTTTTATAATGTAACTATATGTTTCTTAAGAATAACCGTTTAATCAACATCTTGAAGCAATTCAAAGCCATTTCGAAGTGTTGTATGTTATTTGAATGTAAATTAAAAGATCTTATCATTCTGCACAGCGGTGAATTTTGTCCTAAATTGGACCTTCTAAATGGTAATTGAAAAAGTTCCTGATGCCTAAAATTCCTGGCTAGTATATTGAATTGAATCTTACTGTGCACCTCTGGGCAAAATGCTAGTCCCTTAAAAATTTTAAAAATCATTAACACTTGAGACATATCTCTTCGCTGTTCTAGGGAGACCATACTGTGCTGACGCATTATTAGGCTATAATCGTGATTTAAAATTGAAGTCTGTTCTTTGACTGATAGGTATCTTAAAAATTTATGTTGGACAGACTCAAGTCGACTAATATATATACTGTACCGCGGGGCCCAAACAACTGATGCGAAGCACAGTCTACTGTAAACGTAAGCATAGTACAATTTTTTCAATGCTGTCAAATTTCGAAATTCCCTGGTATTTCTCTTAATAAAACCTAACAACTTATTTGAGCTGTTAATGACTGATTCTATATGAGATCAAAAAAGCATCTTGGAGTCTAATATCACACCCAGATCTCTGACCTCGGAGACCACCCTTAAATTTGTGTTGTTAATTTTATAAGTATGGTTAAAAACATTTTTGTTTCTGGTGTAAACAATAGAGACACATTTATCTAAATTAAGTTTCAGGTTTTTTACTTGGCAATATACCGCCAGGCGGTCCAGATCCTCCTGTACACTCAGACAGTCACCTGGACCATGAATAGTGCAGTATATCTTTAAGTCATCTGCGTATATCAAAAATTTACTATTGCTGAAGCATTCACTGATATCATTTATATATAGCAGAAAAAATAATGGCCCCAAGTGGCTGCCCTGAGGCACGCCAGAAGTAATCTGAAATGAGTCAGACTCGAACCCGTTAACCACCACTAACTGTTCCCTGTTTGGTAGGTACGACCATATCCATCTTAAAAGAAATCTGGCTACACCCACCTCAGCAAGACTTTGCAGTAACAGCCTGTGATCTACCGTGTCAAATGCCTTGCTCAGGTCGGTGTATACAGCATTCACTTGTAACTGTCCGTCCATTGATTCTATGACAAAATCAACAAATGTAACCAAGTTGGTCTCAGTCGATCTGTGAGGAAGAAATCCGTGTTGTTCTGGAATGACTATATTAATGAAATCTCTCACTAGCCTATTGTAAATGATCTTTTCAAAAATTTTACTAAGAACACAAAGTTTGCTGACCGGTCTGTAATTTTGAGCATTATTTCTATCGCCACCCTTAAAAATTGGCGCAATATGTGACTTTTTCCATTTGCTTGGAAAATTACCGCCTGGAGAGAAACGTTAAATATTTTGCAAAGAGGAAACAATAAATTCAACTTACATTTCTTGATGAGAATAACCGGAATTTCATCGGGGCCACAACATTTTCGTTCATCGAGAGTATTTATAATATCACAAATTTCCCCCTCCTGGACCGTAAACTCTACCTCCTCGTCCATGAAAGATGGATCAGCGAGGTGATTTTGAGGTACACTATAGTATCCCTTAAAACAATTCGAAAATAAATTGCATATCTCTTCACCGCTACTTGCGTGTTCATTTTCAAAATATACAGAACCAGGAATTCTGTCGGTACATTTTTTCTTCTGATTAATATATTGCCAAAAAGATTTACTATTCAAAGAAATATTCAACTCCATACCACGAATGTAGTCAGTATAATCTCTTCGCATAAGCTGCTTGGAACGACGCCGCAATGCAACAAAACAGTAATTTACCCCTTCTGCATTTAACCGATGCACTATCCTCTTGTTTTCTTTTTCTCATATTTTTCAGCACCTTGTAGAATAACTTTTGATTTTCCCTCGAATTCTCCTCCATCCTTTCGCCAAAATTCTTCCAGCTTTTTTCCTTTTCCTCCCTTACCGTTCGTTTAACTCTTTCTTGCTGTTCCTTATACTTGTCATAATTAGATGCGTTTCTATTCTTCAGATATTCCTGCCATCTTTTCTTTTTTATTCTGATTTTTTCTTTCAAGTTTTCACTTCACCAGGACGTGTATTTTCTGTTACTCCCAACTCTTACTGATCCACAGACTTTCCTTGCCGATTCCATCAGTATGTTTTTGAACTTCTCCCATAATTCCTCTACTCCCTCTTCCCCTCTTATATTTATCTCTGCCATTGCCTCCTCTACATCTCTTCTGTATCCTTCTGCTTTATCTAGTTCTCTCAATTTATAACTTCTAATCCTTTGATATCCTTTATTGTGTTGTTCATTCTTTTGCTCCACTGTTTTACTTTCCTTTATTTTCGCTATAAGCATATAATGGTCACTCCCTATTTCTGCACCTCTGTACACTCTAACATCCTTAATGTCCCCTCTATTCTCTCTCTCTACCAAGATATAATCTATTATTGATCTTTCTTCAACGTTATGTCCCTGTCTTATAAATTTATGTCTATCCCTATGTTGATAAAAAGTATTCGTTACCATGAAGTCATTCATTCTACAGTATTCCAAGAGTCTTGTTCCATTATTAGTTTTCTTTGCTTCTCCGTATTTGTCCACTGTCCCATCTCCTGCCCATCCTATACCAACCCTCCCATTTATGTCACCATATACTATAATTTTTCCCCTACATTTCTCCGTAATCACATTTAATTCTTCCCAGAAATGATCTTTCTCTTCCGCCTTTGCGTCTTCGTTTGGTCCATATACTACTATTATAGTCAATAACTCGGATTCATTCCTCTTCAAACGAACCATTGAAATTCTCTCCGAATAAACCTCCCATTTTTCTACATATTTTATCTATTTTTCATTCATTATGCATGCTATATCCGCCGCTCCATGTTTTTCATATTCTACTCCCCCGTATATCATCAGATGTCCACTTTCCATCACTTTTTCTCCTTTTCCCTTCTTCTTTGTCTCCATTATCGCCAATATCTCTATATCATATCTTTCAAGCTCGTACATCAATTCCTTTTCCTTGCCTTTTATTCCCCTCACATTCCAAGTTGCTAACTTCCAGTATTCTTTTTTCCTACTTCTACTATTTTAAACTTTCCCTTCTTCCTTCCCCAGTTGCCTATTTATTCTTTTTCTCCTATATTTACCATACTCTAATTTTTCCTTTTGCTCTGTCTTCTTCATGATTTTCAGTCCTTCCTTATCTGTTTTTATTAGTTTTTTGGACCATTACGCCAATCGGTTGTTTTTTAACCTCCTCCTTTTCTCTTACTCCTTGTTCATTTTCATCCCATATAAAAAGCTTTCCCTCTATGAATATTTTCTTATATCCAACTCTGACTCTTTTCCCCTTATTTCTCTCTACCCTTCCTATTTCTAAAATCTGCTTCTGAACTTGCCTTTCCCTTGCTGACAGATCATTTTCTATAAAAACATCTTTTCCTCTTAGTTTCTGTTTGGTCCTCATTATGTCCTGCTTTTGATCCCAGCTGGCAACCTCGGCAACAATCATCTCACTCTCCTTTCCTCTGTTAATTTTATATGCCTATTATTATTATAATTATATCTACTTTCATTTTCAGTTCATCGTCAATTAGTTTTTCAACCTCTTCCTTTTCCTTTCCATCATCAACCCTAAATTTTTTCAGCACTATATTATTTATCCTCTTCATCTTTTTCTCTCTGTCCGCTCTTTCCTCTAAAACTTTAATTCTACCCTCCAATTCCCTTTTTTCAATCTCCCACTTCCTCTCTCTCTCCTTCATTTCTTCACTCAACTTCATCATTTCCATTTTCACCTCCTCCGTATTTTTTCGCATCTCGACCTTCATCTGTTCCATCATTTTTTCAAACATTTTCTCCAAGCTTTCCGAAACAGGTACTCTTTTATAATTAGACTATTAGTCTTTTTGTAATTGTGCGATTTGTGAGATTCTTTATTAGTAGTGTTTATTGTTCTCTTCTGCTTTAGGTACCTTACTGACTCATGTAGGTGGTATTCTGAAGACTGAGTATATCAAGAAAAGCTTGCCCGAAAAAAAAAAAGTTACAGATTTCTTGCGACTACTAGCCACAGAATTGAGTTATGGAGTAAATAGAACTGTTCTAGAGAACCGTAAATCCAAAATTCGTCGTAGTACCTATATTCTACCCAGTTCATCAGACATACAAAAATTGTACATGTATTTAATCAACAATAGGAATGATAATTTACAGAAAATAAAGAAATGTGGCTTCAATATTGACAATTGGAGAAAGTTGATTGAATTTACAGCATTGTCAGTTCAGTTGTTCAATCGTCGGAGAGCTGGTGAAACAGAAAGGATTTTCATTGAAGATTATAAGTGTTATCAAACAGTGAATGACAATAATATGTCTCAAGATCAAAGGCAAAGAATTTAGCAGTATGTAAGATTCACTATTCGCGGTAAACTCGGAAGAACAGTTTCCCTTCTTCTAAGTAAAAAAATGGTAAAATGCATTGAGACAATTTTACAATACCGGATATATGCAAATGTTCCTGAAGACAATCCTTACCTTTTCGGATTGCCTCATTCAAGTAGTGATTTTCAGCATGTAAAGGCTGTAGCTTTGATGAGGAAGTTTTCCTTATTATGTGGAGCTGAAAATCCTGAAACCCTTAGGGGTACAAACTTAAGAGAACATCTGGCAACAACATGTGTTTCTCTTGAATTAAGTGAAGTACAAATAGATGAGGTAGCCAGTTTCATGGGACACCATGAAAAGATTCATAGAACCCATTATAGGCACCCTGTGATATCAAAAGAAATTACAGAGATTTCAGAATTGTTAGAAAGAGCACAGGGTGGAAATGCAGACATTGATGATTCTGAGGATACAGATAACGATTTAGAAAGTAGTCCAGAAGATGTCCAGGATCAGAACAAAGGTATATTCAATTGAATTCTAGTAAATTATATTTATTTATTTATTTATTTATTTAGGCAATTAGCACTACAAACAGGTGATAACCACCCAACACAGTACCCACTACTTGAAAATATAAAGTGTGTCAAAGTGAACAATTGACTTTTATAAAAAAAAAGAAGAAAAGTAACTAAATTAAAAGAACAAATAAAAATATCTTGATACAATAAAAACTAAAGTAAACTAAAATATAGTGAAACAATGAAAGTGAAATGTTGAAAAAATCTTATTCGCTCAAGAACATCATTTTGAGTGAGATGGAACAAATCAACATTACTCAAACAGTTACAGCATCGCATCATCTTGCAGAGGGGCGAGTTCATCGCGCTATTAGTATTTCGAAAGGGAATATGGAACATATCACTACTTCTGAGAAGACGGCACGGAACATGGAAAGTTACGGAAGAAAGAAGGTCAGGGGAATTATAGATATTGTTGAGAAGTTTATAAAGGAAAAGGACATCACTGATTTTTCTTCTATTTTCGAGGGAAATGAAACCAAATTGGGTTAAACGAAGAAGATAGTTCTCGGGATTTCTAGGTGTCAAACGAAAGTTAAATTTAAACGAGATAAATTTTAAGAATCTGTTCTGGATCCTCTCGATCCAGAATATATATTGATATAATATCAATAAATATTTTTTTACTGCAGAAATGGATCACGTGGAACACACATCCAGTACAACATTAATTCATAACAATGATGAAAAGAAAAAAAAAAGATGTAGAGGCTAGTATACCCTGTATTGAGTCTATTGATTATTTTATTGCATTTATACTTTATAGATCAAAATTTTACAATCAGGCCAAGAAAATCATGGTCAACACCTGAAAAACAGAAAGTAGAAACACTTTGTGATTTTGTTTCTTTTAAGCTGCCAACAAGACAAGAGTGTATAAACATAATCGAAAAATATCCTAATATTATGAATCACTCTCCAGAACAAGTAAAGGCTTGGGTATCCAATCAATATAAAAGTGAAAATGATCAAAAATCTAGAGGATCTACTATCAGAAAACGTAAAAATCAATTGGTAGATAATTGGAGAGGGCCAGTGAAAAAAAAACACACAGAAATCTATCTTATGTTAATATCAACGTTTCGACAAGTTATATTATCATCCTCAGGATACAACATATTCAGATTTCTTTAGTTAGAAATTTAAAACACAGGATGCAATGGATAATTTCCATGTTAAAGTTGTTGTACATATAGGTACAGTGCCAAAGAAATACCTTTCTTGTTCTTTCTGTTTAGATTTTCTTTTTGTAATGAATGTATTTTTGAGGACCGATTTGTTTATCGTTTTACTGGCGACTAGCAACTCAAGAGTTGCTAGTCGCCAGTACAACGATAAACAAATCGGTCCTCAAAAATACATTCATTACAAAAAGAAAATCAAAACAGAAAGAACAAGAAAGGTATTTCTTTGGCACTGTACCTATATGTACAACAACTTTAACATGGAAATTATCCATTGCATCCTGTGTTTTAAATTTCTAACTAAAGAAATCTGAATATGTTGTATCCTGAGGATGACAATATAACTTGTCGAAACGTCGATATTAACATAAGATAGATTTCTGTGTGTTTTTTTTTCACTGGCCCTCTCCAATTATCTACCAATTATAAAGAATATTTGGGTCACAAACAAACCTTATGTAAAAATCAATTGTTATTAATGTATCATTTTGGCAATTTCCATATAAATATTGTCTCAAAAACGTTCAGCTAATTATCAAGTTTTTTTTAGCTTGGACTTCTGAGGAAAATAAAGAGATCGAGAAAGCTTTCAAAAATCATTTCAGAACCGGAACTATTCCGAAGATCAAGGAATGCCTAGAAATAATCAAGAATAACACAGTCTTCAATGAACGAACTGCAGGAAATCTTAAAATAAAAGTCTACAATGAAATGAAGAAAAGACATTGCTTGTTTAAACAAATAGACCAATAATTTGTGTTTGCATATTCAATAAAATATGAAGCTTGTGTTCAGTTATTCAGTTTTGATATTTCTTGTTGTCATTAGACATGCTGATCTTATAACTGATTTGATTAAGATCTTGATAAAATTTACCGACCACATGATAAAAATTTGTGTTTACTCTCTACTGGAGATTTAGCAACAAATTTCAAGTTGACAATGTAAGTTAATTCAGGACCGTATCAAGGGGAAGGAAACCGAGGTCTCCACAATAGAGACTTTGGGAGGAAAATTTCAAATTCATACTAGTAAAAAACTTTTCCTTTGATTTTTTTTTCGTGTTTTACTTCTACCTACAGATCTTCGAACAAACATGATTATATTAAAAGAAATCGATCTATGTTTGTTCGCTACAATCAGTAAAATCTCAAAAAAATGGTCCATTTTATTTGGAAAATAATTTGGGACCAGGGGGCCTCCACTACTTTGTTGTCCCGAGGCTTCTAAGCTAATTTCTCCAAATGAAGGTAATAGTTTGAAAATATAAATCTTTTACTACCGCCAAAAAACTTTCCGTTAAGATGCTTTTTCGCGGCGTAGGCAGACGATTTTAGATTTATGTAAATTCGGGAATGACGTGTTTATTTTGCAGTAGCATTGTAGTTGAAGCCCAGTCTGGCAAATTAACATGAATTTCACCAATTATATGTACTCGATAATTGCTTATAGTTCATCATTTAAACGGTTTCATCATAATATATTTATTTTGTACTTTATTGAAAAACCTGTATGCCAAAGAAATAATCAGTAGTAATACTATAAGTACTTCAAAATAACCAGGTTACACATCGATAACTTTTTGCATAATTACAAAGAGTGTCAGTTTGACAGATTAAATAATCCTACCGCGAAGCGGGAGGATTATTCTGTCAAACTGGCACGATTTGTAAAAGTTTGAGTCGAGATGTATAACCGTATTCATTTTGAAGTACGCATTGTATTTGATACAATTATTTGTTGAGTATATTAAGTAAAAACCTCCGAATTGACTCATTTCCGAACAGTTATTGATAAACCTCAAAATTTGACGGTCCTGTTAGTTTTCTATTGGTAGAGCTTCTCTATGTATAATCAGGTATCGAAATTATACAAGGTAACTCAACTAAATTGATCGTTCTGATTGGTTGAAAATCATACGAAAAAAATAATCAGTTTTAATATCATAAGAGCATTGAAAATAATCGATTATACTTCCGAGTAATGAGATGTATTTTGCGAAACATCACGAGAGCGGAGCTCAAGTAATGTTTTAAGAAAATAGGTCGAGTGACGATGTCAGTATAACGATCAATTTCGTTTACTCGAGTTGGTATTCGTTACGATTATATAACGAATAAACAACACCGCCAGAATTATAACCAAAGCGTTGCATATTGAAAAATTGAACGAAACTTCACCAAACTTGATTATTAATTTTTTTTTTGACAAACGTCAAAAAATTGTTTAATTAAAACATTCACATTTTGACACGAGGCCAAACACCAAAACAAATATATTCCTGATAATCAAGGAAAAAGGTTATATAACTATAACAGCATACCTGCCAGGTTCTATGGTTTACCAAAAATCCATGAGCCAGTCATTGCTCTTAGACCGATTATTTCATGTATTAATACCCCTACGTCGAAACTCTCAATGTTTGTAGCTGATATTCCTACTAAATCTGTTGATAACGTTAATGATAGGTATTATGTCTAAAACTCATTTGAGTTTGTTTCCTTTATCAGTGAATTTCAGTTGCCACAAGGTTATGTGTTAATTAGTTTGGCTGTTATATCACTTTACAGTAACATACCAGTTGAATTGGCAGTAGAATGCATTGAACATGATTGGCATTCTATATCAGTACACACTGCAATTCCTAAGAGTTCCAAATTATTTTTCGTTTGATAATAGGTTTTATGGTCAGATATTTGGGTCGCCTATGGGCTAGAACTTAAGCCCTATTATTGCTAGAATTGTGATGGACTGTGTTCTTGACAGGATATTGGAAACCCTTTCGTTCAATATCCCATTCATTAAGAAGTAAGTTGATGACATAATTTGTGCGGTTCCTCAGGACCAAGTTGAATATACACTGAACAAGTTCAACAAATGAACATATTAATTTCACTATTGAGGAACAAACAGATAATGCTGTCCCGTTCCTTGATACAAAAATTATGAGAACTGTAGAGACTAGAATAATCGTTGATTGGTATAGGAAACCGATGAGTTCAGGCAGATATTTGAACTATCTATCAAGTCATCCATTAAAACAAAAAATCAATTCAATTTTGGGTATGAAAGAGAGGGTTTCCAGGATTTCACATAGATCACTAGTTACTGACAACTTAAAAAAATTACATCAGTTATTATTCGATAATGGCTATCCACGTATTTTACTCAATAGACTTTTATACAATACAGCACAACGTAGACAGATTGAGGCCTGACAAGGTTATGAGTAGTGGTGAACTCATTGCAAGGAAATATGCATCAATTCCTTCAATTCCTGATGTTACAAAGAAATTGGTAATGTTGCTGAAGAGTGATAATCTTAGATTTGCAATTAAGAATCAATTTAAAGTTAAATTGACATGGAAGAATTAATTGCATCAACAGTAAGAGCTATCAATCTATCAGATAATATGAAGGCCTCAAACCTAGTAGTATCTACACTGTTACCTCCATTCACCGGGAACGAGGATCCAGAACATTGGTTTTCCCGAGTAGAAAAGGTTAGGACCACTTACAAGGTAGATAAAACCAATTTATTAATGATTGTCATTACAAAACTGGATGGTGATGCAAAATTATGGTACTTTTCAGAGCCAGAATATGCAACATATGATTATGACATGTTGAAAAATGAAATTCTTAGAATATTTGATTGTCGAGAAGATAAAATAACCCTTATGAAGAAATTCGAAGCCAGAAAGTGGAAAAGGCATGAGAAATTTTCTGTCTGCTTTCGTGGAAAAGTTCTGCTGGGTAATAAAGTCAATTTGGAAGAATTCGATTCGATCAATTACATTATTGATGGATTTGACAATAGTGTTTTGCAAAGTGAAGCCAGAATGAGCCAGTTTACTTCTATTACTTATATGTATAATTGATAACAAATTTATTTACTCTGACTGAACTGACTTATTATTTGCAATTAATGGTTTGACTGAAAATGATCGAGATCAGTCTGCAAATTATACTTACCGAAGACATCAGGGCCCACCGAAAGGGAGTAAGCCGACAACGAGTCAACAGGAAGGAAGTACATCCGGCATTGCACCGAAATGTTCTAATTGTAACAAATCTGGACATTAGCTAACAATTGCCCATCACCCAAACGATAATTGTGGAAGAATGGGACACATAAGTAAAGACTGCAGAGTTGGAAGAAAAGTAACTCCGGATTCCACGACGATGGTAGTGAACGAGCCATTGAAAAGTCAGGGAGGATTTCACGTAAACTTACATTATGTCATTGCCACGAAACAAGTTGGAGTTCGTCAGACAACTGAGGTATCTGCCTTACTGGATACAGGTATTCCTATTAGCCTCATAAAAATTTCATGTATACCTTTTGCTTCTTTTGTTTAGTGTAATAATGTAAATGAAGATTACTTTGGTATCAACCAAACTAAATTGAACATATTAGGAAAATTCAAGGAACATTTTTATGTGAACGATGAACTTATTAATATGCACTTGTATATTGTCTCAGATGGAACCATGAGCGTACCAGCAATTTTAGGAAGATAATTTTTAAAAATATCTAATTTCAAAGTAGAAATTTCCAATGGCAATGTAATACTTGTTAAGGAAATAAATTTTCAGAATTATGTTGAGGTTGAAATGAAAAGGAAATGATGCAGATTAGCATGCCCACTACAAATGAATCTTCACTTGATATTAATAGTAACCTCTTATTTGATGATAAAAATTTAGTTCATGAGATAATTCAAGAATAGTACTTAAACGCTGTTAGGCCCCCAAAACCGAAAATATTTCATGAAATGAATATTATTAGGTAAAATTATAAATGATTTGAAAAAACAGAAAATTATTAGGGACAGGAACTCGCCTTATTGTAGTCCAATTGTCTTAGTCAAAAAGAGGAACGGAACGTTAAGATTATGTATTGATTATCGTGAACTCAAGAAAATCACAATTGCAGATCACTTACCACTCCCATTCATTGAAGATCAGATAGATCAATTAAAAGACAAAAATTATTTCACAACATTAGATTTGAAAAACGGTTTCCATCACGTGTATAGGGGAGACTGGGGAGGGTTGAGCCAGAGGGAAGTTTGAGACATAAATGTTTTATTGGTAACGTATCCTTAAATAAATTTACTTTTTCATTTATTCGATGCTTAGTCATTGCTTCTTTCACGCTATCTAAGTTTAACAACAAATCCAAGTCGTTTACGAGAGTTATAGTGAAAAGTTATTTTTGAGGCTAAACAATGTGAGTAAAGATTCTTTATTCATATTATTATATTTGGAAATATATGAATGAATTACACGAATAACATAATAATTTAACATACTTTCATGTATTAAATTATTTGTAATGTTATGTTCCAACTTGAAAATCATAATTTGTTGTGGCTACTAGTACGAGGGGAGGGATGAACAGGTTTCATGTGGGAGGTTTGAGACACGGATCAAACCTCCCATCATGGTTTGAAAATACCTGTTCTTCGTTTCCAGTTCTTTTAATTTTTTTGCAGATGCCTTTTAAGTGGAAATCGAAAGTGGGATACTAGATTTCAAGTATTCATCTCCCAGATCACCAAAAACGTTTAATAGGTCATCGAATTTGTAATACCCTGTATATTAATTATTCTTTGAAAAAACAGTTTGTTATCTCTTCAGTCATACACTTCAATATAATACAGAACCTTCTGCATATTCTGTCTATACTTTGATGATATTGAATATGAAGAATAAACAAATTCATCAAGACTTTGTTTGAATCGTTATTGTCTTCCATTTCGATTTTGATTTAATCGAATTTACGTTAATAAGTTTTATTGTTGATGCACTGATTGTCCAATTTTCGAAATGATTCAATTTTATAGAAACTTGCTTTTATTTCGAAAACCTGACTGTTTAGGTATAGGAACATGATTTGAAAAGGAACTTTAGTTGTCTTTCAGTATACTTGATAATATACAGGGTGTTCTATTTGAAGAAAACGCATTTTTCACCACTTTTGTTCCTATTGGTGAAATCACGAATTTGGACGACCCTGTATAACGGAGAACGAATTCTCTCAGACACAACTGATTAACAGGATATTATCAAACTACGTCCAAAATTTCAACTTGCTACGGATCTAATACCCTGGTAATGAACATTTTTGATTGAAGCTATGTTTCGCACAAAAAATGAGGAAATCGATGAATATCTCGGAAACCAGTGGAGGTAGGTATAGGGAAGTAACATACGAAAATAATAGAGAAGCAACGCGAAAAATGCAATGATATACATGGTGTTCCATTTAGAATATCAAAGTTGTTGCTACTTTTCAATATAAGCGGCAACACCGCAGCGCTGAAAATATTTTATATTGATAGCACATAACTGGACTATGCTTATTTAAAAATAACCAAGCGAAAAATTCGCAAAGATGAGTTAAAGACTCCAAACGACAAACGACAGTCCAATTTACGTTGTGTAAAAAGCTCTAAGTTCTAGTGCCAACCCAACTCCATCTTTTAACCAACGAACCAAACGAAAAAAAAGTTTCGAAACGTTGATTTCCAATTTCAATAAAAGGAACCAGCCGCTGATTCTTCTTGCATGAATAAGAGAATGTCTTTTGGTTCCTTTTACATTTTCAAATATTTCAGCTATTGGTGTTGTTATTTTCAAATCCCGCTGTTTAAACGTGAATTATTCGGATTAAAAATAGTACCTAGTGATATTTTATAAATCAAACAACTACGTCATAATGAGTGAAAGAGCTGAAAGAATTGTGCAGCTAGCTTTGAACAAAAAAACTGAGGACTGCTGTAAGTAGTTTTTTCTGTTTGGGTCTTTGGGTTATGTTTTTTGTTTCTATGAATATGAAATAAAATTAATAAGCATCATGCATCCATGTAGTAGAGAGTTTATTCTTCTTACATAAATAATTGAACTTGTTCATTTTAGGATGTTAGATTAGATGCATGTGAAACTTAAATAGATTTTCCACAACAAAATAAAATAGATGAAAATTTGATTTATGATGAAATGTTTGACAAATGTGTTGCGGGAATAGAAACTGTCGACACTAATACTTACTTTGTGGATGAAGGTAATTTAAAGTTCTGTATGTTAACTTAAAATAGAAATACCTTTAGTACTTAACAATTTTTAGCTGGAAACCTTGTGGATGACCAAGGTCAACTAAATCAACAAAAAATAATAGAGATCCCAGTCGTTGCGACCGATGACCAAGAACTGCTTTCAGAAAATAATATTTCGGAATTCTTAGAAGGTGCTTTTATTTATTTTTTAAAACAAATATATATATTAAAAAACTTGATCTTTTCATATTTGATATATTTTAGACGGCCAAAATTTCGAGAAAAACTACGATTTTCTTGATTGCCCGAAAGGAAGTTCATCCAACGAAACCGATTATAACAATATAATCTCAGAATGCCCGATTAAAATTGTTTCAGATGGTATTGTATTGTAAAATAAAATTAACAGAGCAATGGAAAATAATATTATAAACTTTTGTAGGTGATCTCAACAATGATTTTTTGGAGTCGGCAATTACGAATCCCTTTATTGAAGATCCGGGTATTTGTATTTTACAATGCGCGGATATTTCCGACACTATTCACAAGGCTACTGAAAGGACACTAAGTTTATCAAATCAAAATTTGGAAACTCGTCCCGAACTGGAGCAGCTTGAAGATGATAATGTTGAAGAGACCGACGACGTCGACTTTAATCCAGAAAGATTTACCAGTACCCCTAGTTCAAGCAATTCACAGATTTCTGAGCGAGACTTTTTAATGAGCGATGAAGAAATTAGAAGAGTTGAGAAACTACGAGAGGAAAGACAAACCTGGAAAGGGCGTCCTAAGAAAGGAAGGCATAATATATATCCTGGGCAAACTTTTTGTTCAAGAAAAAAGTTGAAAGACTCTAATAAGAGTTACCATACAGTTAACGACAAGTTAAAAGAAAGCAAACAATTTATGAATTATGAATGCAATTGTCCCAAGAAATGCAACGAAAATGTCTCGAGCGAAACTCGTGAAAAGCTATTCAAACAGTTTTGGGCCTTAGCATCCTATAACTGCCAAACAGGATTTATTGCGTCGACCGTAAGAGAATTTCCCGTTAAACGAAAGCGATCAGAAGGCACTAGAAAATCTAAAACCTTTTCCAGACAATATTTTTTGTCAAATATTGAAGTTTGTCGAAACAGTTTTATAAAAAATTATCAGATCAGCACAAAGCGTGTCAAGACATCCTTGACAAAATTACGTGATGATCGAATGAAAGATGAGCGCGGCAATATAGGTGGTGATAGAACAGGAAAAATAAGCGAGAAAACTATCAGTAATATTATTGCCCAAATTCGAAAATTTCCGACGTGTATATTCCATTATACTCGAGGACAAATCGAGGCAAAATTTTTATCCCATGATCTCACAGAAGCTAAAATGCATGACCTATACTTGGAAGATGAAAACAATCCAAAAGTTAGTTTCACATTGTATAAGAAAATATTCCACAAAAATTTTAATTTAAGACGTAAACCACCAATAAAGGACATTTGCAATGAATGTGTCGCACTTTCTGCAAAAATTAACAATGTTTCTGATGAAACCATGAAACAACAATTTAAAGCTATGCATGAGAAACACCTGGAAAACGCAAAGATTGCCAGAACTTCGACGCAAAACGACATGAAAGATGCTAGTACTAATCATTTATTGGAAACACTGTGTTATGACATGGAAAAGGTTTTGGGTTTGCCTAAACTTCCAACGAACCTAGTCTACTATAAACGCCAGCTGAGTATCTACAATGAGGGTATTCATGCAGGATCGTCGAATAAGCCGTATGCTTTTATCTGGAAAGAGGGTGTTGCGGGAAGAGGTGCTCAAGAAGTTGGCTCCTGCCTGAAAAAATTCATCGATTTGCATCTTAAAAAAGGTGTTAAAGACTTAATTCTCTGGTCTGATAGCTGCGGTGGTCAGAATATAAATATCAAAATTAAGCTATTGTTGAAAAATATACTAAGTGAGCATCCTACTCTGAAAACTATCTATTTGAAATACTTAGAATCTGGTCACAGTTTCCTGCCCAATGATACGGACTTTGCTCAAATTGAACGGGCATTGAAACTTCAGGTTCGTATCTACACATTAGATGAATTTAAGTCCACAATCGAAAATAGCAAAAAACACAATCCTTTTGAAGTTATTTATATGAACCCTGAAGACTTTTTCTCAACTCAAGGTTTAGTGAAACAAATCTGCAATAGAAAAATAAGTGTAGATAAGAATAATGTATCTTGGTTAAAAACAAAAATTATAAAACTAGAAAAGACAAAGTTTTTTCGCTGTTTTTAAAAGAGACCCACGCACCGGAGGGGCAATATCAAGAAATTGACATTTCCAAAACTGCACGTGGTAGAAAATGTGTTAAAGATTTTTGTGCAATAACATTGCTGTACCCAGAAGGAAAAGCGGTTTCCAATAAAAAAAGCGAGGATATCAAGTCGCTCCTGCGATTCATCCCATTGGATGAAAGAACCTTGTATAAAATAGGCAACCTACAAGAATTTGAGGATGACATTGACGGATTTGGAAAGAACATAGATTTTGAAGTCGAGGACGGTGAATGAAAATTTTAATGATTTAATGTAATATTGTCATATAATGTGTTCCATTTTTCATTTTGTAGTCTGTAGAATGAAGCAATGATTTTTATTTAACTGAAACCATTTTTAAATCTACCCTTTTCTCTAAACAGAACCAGAACTTTTTTGGCGCTTGGTATCATCCTAAATCGTGAATTTCTGAAAAACTGTTTATTCAGAAGGAACCATCCACCAAAAATACATGAAAACTTTTGTTTCTGGTCATAATAATCTTGGAAAATGATGTGAAAAGTTTAATAATACCTATTGGACAACATCTATGATAAAATATTTTTTTCATCTTTGCACGCTTTTATCTCAAAACTGTCGTTTATCGCTTGGTTTCATTTTGATGAACATTATCCAACTGATTACTCAAGAAACCAAAATTGCAGAAAGATCCTATGTCCCGTTCTCCAGAAACGTCTAATAAGCCAGCGAGTTTGACTCACCCTGTATATATATATATATATATATATATATATATATATATATATATATATATATATATATTCGAGTTGTTGTTGCCTGTGAACTATTTCTAATCTCTTGATAATTATTATACGACATTCATGGCTTTATAAAGCCACGAATGTCGAGGCGAAACGTCAACTTTTTAATAAAATCGAGTTTTATGAGATTCAACAAGCCTGTTATTACTAATAATTATCGAGAGATTATATACAAGATTAAATATATATATATATATATATATATATAAATATATATATTGTTATATATAGATATATATATATATATATATATATATATATATTTGTACCTTGGTTCTAAAAGGGCCAATGTCCAAAATTGGAGAAATTGAGTTATGCATACAAATGTTCTCCATAGAAGAAGTACTTTTAGTTAATATATCACGAGAAACACAAACTGAACAGAGGCCAATCTCATTACAAACTTTATGCAAAAATTGTCAATATGCACATAGGCCCTATTTACTCAATAGAAATCTATGTCAAAAATGGCCAAAGTCCTGGACATTGGCCCTTGCATTCTGTTGTACGTTTTGGCGGTTTTTTTTCTGGGCCAATGTCCCTCTGATAACCTGTTGAGTAACCTCACAATCTAACAGGTTTCATTACACATAAACACGGGAAATTATTATGATTAAATTTGAAGTATATTGTTTTGTGACGTGAATTTGACTATGAGTTTATCAAGTGGAAAACTATTGGTAAAGTTGGCGTTAGAAGCAGAAAAAGAAGCATGAAAATCAAGGTAGGTTGAAATGAATTCAGCTTAAATTGTCCAATTTTTTCGGTAGTTCTCACTTTTCTTTTTTTCTGTTTTTGCAACTAGATAATATAATTTCTGATGAAGGTGGCAATTTATTCAACCAAGACTTAATTTCACCTGCCAATCCAGGAGATTTGGGTAAATAATATGTTACAGTACCAACTAATTTTAGTTGGTTCCACCTGTTTTATTATTATCATTTTATTTATTTTTTAGACTCTAGTCCTACTCCGGATGATGAACTTACTTTTCTAAACAACGGATATGATTCGGATGTAGACCCGGATTTTTTATTGGACGACACTGTATCTGATGATTCATCGGAATACGAGAATGCACCAAAATGTTCCACGCAAAAAAGAATCGGTAGAAAAAAGCGAAATCCTGATGAACCGGAAACTCGAAAACAATGGGAGAAAAATGTTCAGAGGGGAAGAATATTTTTCATTAAAAGGTGTGTTAAAACCAAGAAAACATTTAGGTGATCCATGTGTTTGTCGTAGGAAATGCTCCGAAAAAATATCTTACTTAGAACGGCAAAGTTCACACGAAGAATTTTACGAGCTTACTCCTGATGGACAAGATCAGCTGATATCAAACTCGATCGAAGAGGTCTCAGAATCTAGAGAACGTACCCGTCAAATCGAAGCTATATTAAGTCGGAGAAATTTTTCGAGGAAGTACTACCTCCATGTTGGTTCTGGAAAAATCGGAAGTTTGTCAGACAATGTTCCTCAATACATTCAGCTTAACGTTAAAAAAAAGTAAGAGTGGTTGTAGAAAAGAAGAGAAAAACACCTGGAAAAGTTTGCCCTACTGACTCTAGGGGGAGGCACAAAAACCACCCTACACTTGCAAATGATGTAAAAGAAAGAGCAAGATTACACATCATGAGATTTCCGAAATACATAAGTCACCATTCCCGTGAAAGGACATCCAAAAAATATCTAAGCCCAGACTTAAATATTTCGAAAATATACAGATTGTACCAACAAGAGTGTGAAGACAAAAAAAGAAATATAGATTGAAGCAAGCTACTATAGAAAGATATTTACAGAAGAATTTAATTCTTCGTTTCATCCCTCAAAAAATGACTCATGTGCCAAATGTGATGGATATCTCATGGCTATAAAGAATGAAGCAGATGAAGGAAAACAATTACAGCTTAAAGAAGAACAAGGGAGACATTTAAGATTTGCAGAAAGAGTTTATCAAATAAAAAAAGAAAGCAAAGAAAGAAGCAAAAAGGATCCAAAGCTAGTTACAGCACCCTTCGATTTGGAGAAATGTTTACCAACACCCTATTTGAGGAATGGTATATCCTTCTATAAGCGACAGCTTTGGACGTATAATTTGACCGTGTACCACACGAGCATAGCCGGAAGTGAAGCTTCGTGCTATTTGTGGAATGAGACTTTGGCTAACAGAGGGCGTCAAGAAATTGCTTCTTGCATAAAAAAAATTATCAGGCAAAATTATCACTGCCTCCGACAGTTGAATGCATTAATTTTTTTAGCGATTCATGTAACGGTTAGAATAAAAACATCTATATGGCCATAATGATGTGTTCTTTGATTTCGGAAGATAATATTAATTTAAAATCTATTAATCATTATTTTCTGGAACCTGGATACACACACATGGAGGCAGACACTATTCATGCCTGCATTGAAACTGCGAAGAAGAGAACTAATATGGATATAGAAGTTTCACATGACTGGGCGAACTTTATTAAATCTATCAGCAGACAACCTCCTTTAAAAGTTGTTGAATTATCACAAGAGGGATATTTAGATTTCAAACAGCTCATTGGTGATAATCTTGTTCAGAGAAAAAAAAATGAAGATGGAGAGGTAACAAAATGGTCAGAAATAAAAGAGCTAAAGTTTGGAAAAAACCATTATTATCAGTTTTTTTATAGAACAAAATATGAAGAAGAATACAAAAACATTGACTTAAGAAAAGGATCGATAAGGAAGAGAAATACTGAAAATGTCTTCACTGTAATAACACCTATCAATTCGACTCCTCTCCCTATTGACAATGCAAAAATAAAAGATTTGATGTCACTTATGGAATACATAAGCCAATACAATCGGCCTTTTTATCATGGCTTGATTGCCGACAATCAACCAGAAGATTTTATTCCTTACGGTCATTCAGACGAAGAGGATGAATAAAAATACCTAAAGTGTACCTATAACTTCTGATTCTATAATAAACTGAGTATTACAGCATTTATTTTATGTAACATTCTACTTTTATGTCTTTGTTCAATAAAAAGCGATACTTTCAACCCGTTTTCTTCATTTCATACCTTGTTTTTTGTGATACTTCAAAAGGGCCTATGTCCTTTTACCAAAAATTTCAATGTGGCCAATGTCCAAAAAATTTGTTAAAAAACTCAAAAAAATAAATCGGACCAAATCACCGTTAAACTGTAACATTCTTACAAATAAAAAAACTCGTATACTTAGGTTATTCGAAACTTATATTAGGAATAGTTATCCTGAATATAAGGTAAGTATAACAACTGAATATATTTTCACAAATAAACTTGGTATAACATCTGTATAAGTATTCTACCTTTATTCGAAAATTATGGTTTGGCAACGTCGAAACTCCTAGCGTATGTACATAGAACAGCATAAATTTGTCATGTGACATGTGTCTAATCTTTGTTTCCTGTGGTATTGGCAAATGTATTTTTATGAAAGAAGAACATAGACAAGAACACTTGTATTTGTATAAGCACGTGGAGTTTATTATAAGTAAGTTTGGTTTTCATATATTCTTTTAAATAAGTATTCGAAAAAATGGGCAGTAATAAAAGAGAATGCTGTATCAACTGGGAAAGCGAAGAAAAAGTAAGCAAATATAATTTCCCTACTTGATTATTGAATTAATGTGAATATCCGTATTCTATTTCGGCGCCTTTTAAGGGATATTGTGAGAGACTATCTCAAGATAATAGAGAATAAAGATTTGAGTACCAACATAAACAAGGCAAAATTAAATGCATGGTTGGAAATTACTGTGAGGTAATTATATATTGGAATGTGATTAATTTAAATTTTGTAAAACCAAATATTTATAAAAGTTTTCAATTTCAACAATGTTATTATGTTGTTCAGGTTTAATTCTGCTAATGTTAGAAATAGGGATAAAAAACAACTGATGAATCAGTGGAAGTTAGCTAAACTAAATTGTAAGAAGGAAATGTCCCATTTAAGAAGGGAGCTAAACAAAACCGGCGGCGGTCCTAAATCCCCATCTCCTCCTCCAGAGGTATTGGAGATAGCTGAAATGATTCCTTTGGAGTTGGAAGTAGATCACAACGAATTTGTTTGTAATAGTGCAAGGGTACCTACACTACTTTATTGTTGTTTGTTTTTCAACCTAATAAACATTTTTTTAGGAAGCAACATATGTTATTGATGAAAACGTACCTAGTACTTCACATGAGGTAATATATTTCAACTCAATTATCATGATTAATACTTGCCTAATATGGTTTTTGTCATGGTAACAGTGCAAAGGTATACTATTACATTTTTTCTCCAATGTGCTGAACATTTTTTTTTATTAGGAAGCCATATATTATGTTAAAAGTGAAAATGTACCAAGTACGTCGCATGAGGTAATATATTTTAATGCAATTATCACGATTAGTACTTGTTTAATATGATTTTTGTCATAACGAAATTAGTTATGATCCTAATAAATATATAACACATTTTATTACTTTTTACAATTTTTTCGTAGATGAAATATGATATTCACAACCTGAATTTATGTACACCAGAGAAAGCAACGCCTAAGAGACCTGTAATTAAAACACCGGTATGAAAAAAAATTATTATTATTTTACAGCAATTGTAACCCAAGCAGCAATTTATCGTTGCCGCGACGTGTTTAAAACAGTTTCGCAACCAAACATGAGTTGTGTTACCTACCTTATCACAACATTATCACAACTCTGTTTTGCACCAATTTGGTCAATCATTTTTGGGTTTTTAAAACGTTTCTGTTTTAACTGTAAGTAGCAGTTGGTCGTTTTCTGAACGTTGCTAAATTTACTTTAAATCGACCACACCTGCGCCCTCTCGCGCCACAGTTCACTTTTCATGGTGTTGGAAAATAGTAAATTTTTTAACCAAATAATTACTTATTGTCAAAATGAACACTTAGAGAAAACTTTCTAACAACTACTACCGCATGTTTATAATAATATTATTATGTTTCATTCTTACGCTCAAGACACCCTTCACGAAAATCAGCAACGCATTTCATTTTACTGTCAAATATACCATTGTTTCATGCCAAAAAACTCACGCGCCTTCAATCCGTTGAGTATTTCTCAAAACTTAAAAATAAAAAAAAAACAAAAAAAAATATTTTAGGTAAACAATAACAAAAGTTGACATTAATTCGAACGTGACTTAAACAGGATATATATGAATTGTTTCTGTAAAACTGAAATGAGGCTTTATAATCCTTTGTTCATGTTTGTTTACGTTCCAAATTTTAATGGCCAACCATTTTTCCAAAGAGAATTACACTTTTAACATGGCGTAGGAGTATAATAGGCATCAACACGACTCTGGTTATCAATTAACTAAAAAATACACTAACTTTAACGTTAGTTTACCAGAAAACTTACTTTATACCCGAAGCGCGACTGGAGTTGCTTATCCGACCAAAAACTGAACGCAGTTCAACTAACGATCCGACCTCGCTCTACATTTTGGAACGCGTTTCTCCGTCACAGAACACCTTAACCAGATGTTCTGTGTTTCCGTGTTAATCAGCTTCAGCAGCTTTCAGCCAGCTTTCAGTTGTCAGTAGTGTCACTTGTCATTCATTAGCAATTTTATAATTCCAACATTTTTTCTCAATTACGTCGACAAGACAAACATTTTCAAAATTATAGCTGAACATTTCAAAGTTGTGTACATAAAAAGTACGCAAGAGGTAGAACCGATGGGAAGAAAATGGAATTGTGTACTGGCCCCCTACAAAAGAGCAAGTCCGGCAACAGCAATCCAACGCTGGTAGTATACCAGATAAAAATAAATGGAAAAAGTACGAATGTTTGGTAAAAGCCAGCAATATACTTCTTTATATGCACGCTTCTGCCCAGGCAGACCAAATTTGTGCAGTTGAGAACAGATCATCAGACTACAGCACCACAGATGACGAAAAAGGAAAAATAGTTCCCGCAAAATATCTATCTACTTTTAATAAAAGAGCAAGTGCCCTCAAAAAAAATATATCCAGTTTGCCTGCTTATGATTTCAACTTAAATAAGCATAATTTTTTTTTGCCTGTAATAGGAGGCAGTGTCTTAAAGGCTCGTTTCACCTTATTTTTTAAATAAATCGTTTTCAAATGAAAATAAAATGCATTTGCAATTTTTGTTATTTTAAATAGTAAATACAATTTTGAGGTTAGTCAGAATCATTCACGTTCTTCTTTTACAAGATATTATATCCAACAGTACCTATATATGTCTTTGTTGTCACACTCACAAAAATAAAAAAGCAAAATGTTAGATATAAAATTAATATCAAAATTTTGCCGTCATGCCCTCTATAGAAAATAACGTAAAAAAAGGTTAGTTGCAAAGAACACTCTGCGAAAACGTTTTTAATTCAACTGACAAATTGCCCACTGGTTAGTTAAATTCTTCAAGGTCGGCTCTCCTTCAGGAAAACGTTCAACATAACTAAAGTAGCCACTTAAACGTGTTCAGGACGTTATTACCATTCCCAAAATATTTACTACTTGTAGTCAGTTGGTTGAACATTGTAACAACTTCGAAGTTTAACTAAAGTCATGCTCAATATTAAGACGACGTTGTCCGGTGGTTTAGAGAGCGTCGTTCTATAAATGACTAATCTCTGCACCAAGTACAAGCTTTTCTTACAATGTTAACTTCATATTTCGAATGTTTATTTTTGTTCCTCTTGAGTTGTAGTTTGACAACAGTGCATTCGATCTATGTAGAAACGGAGAGTCAGTTTCGGCAGAAAAAATATTTATATCATTATTCGAATATTTAAATTATGATGGGCTCTATGATATTACTATTCACTATTCACTCATGCTCCTCTATCGAAACATCTACTAAATTTGATTATTTCTTGGAAAGGGAGCATCGGAAATCTAGTTATAAAGAGCAGAACGTTTTCCTACATGGCGGATTAATTATTACTTCAATCTACTATGAATGCGTTCGCCTGAGCGTTCATAACGATCACGCGCACGACCGTTGTTTTCACCATTCCACCTGCTTGCGAGCGCCACTGTCAACTCAAGTGGAATGGATTATGGAGCATTTCGGGCGTTCATTTGAACATTACTTATGGTAATGCTGAAAGAAATAGAAGTTTAAGGAGGTAAAGTAATCCTAAACAATGAGTTTCAATAATTGTGAGCTAACTTCATTTATATTGGGAAAGAAGAATATCTTAATTTTTTATATCTTCTCAGTGAAGTTATCAAACAACAAGTTTAAATATAATCGAAATGGCTTGTACGGCAGTTCGATATTTGTTTATGCATCGCAATAGTGCTCCAGAAACTAGTTCATCTAGTTCAGATTAAAAGTGGAATGCAACAATATTATAATCGTGAAAACCAAAAACTTAGGCCACGTATTATTGACTATGAGAATGTAATTCATCGTTATTCAGACGAAGAATTTGAAAGTCATTTTAGGTATAGGTTCTGTCTCATATTACACTGTAGCTTTTGAATATGTTGTCTAATTGTATACCTAGATTATACTCTAAAGTTATGCTACGCTTAAATTTACTTCATTATGTAAAAGTAATTTTTCCATTGATTAACTTATGAGATTGAATGATGGTTAAGAAATTATAAATCAATTACGAATGACAAAAAACATTTTGAGATAGAACATACAAAGGGTCGATCTCACTCTCGAGCAGACTATCAATGCTGATGTTTCGAATTTCGCACCAGTTCGATATCAGCTGTACAGCGATGATGTCGGAGCCATAAAATTAGATCAACAATTATAAGTCATACATTAGAGCAAACGTGACTGACGAAGAAGCAAGATGTGACAGCAGAACTTCATAGGAGTCGTATAAAAAGAGACACAGAACATCTTAATGATTTTATTGATGGAGTGAAGCGCAGTGTCAACCTGTTTTCAAATAATTCGAATGAACAATTTTTATTCAATATTTCTACATGCGAAGCAGCTCCCGAACACGTTACAAAATTCTTGTTTAATGTTGAAAAAGAAGGGGCATACGACTTCTTGTCTTTGAATTTTAAACACTCATTGCCATTTCTAAGTGATTTATCCTGAAATGTTCCTGCCATTTGTTGCGTTGTTCTTCACCCTGGTAAGTTTCTATTCATTTTGTTGTTACTTGCTGATATATCGTAATTATTATCTGCTTTCGCTATTCTATCTGCTTTGCATAACCCAACATAACCTCTCTATCTAAGATTATGGCGCCAATTACCACGCTTGCATAGCCGGCTTTTTCTTGAATGAATCCTCATAGCCCCGGGGGCTATCTCTATCCCTAATTCAGGAGGAAGTAATAGAGCTACGTGAAAAAGCTTCTGGAGTTAAAGACACCGATTTTTTATTAGAAATGGATTCTTTATCACAAGTTATTGCAGACAAAACCATAATTCCGCTGTTACCCCTCAGATTCTACACTTCTATAAAGCTTCTGACAAGGGCCCGTTCACGGTGATCATTGAGTCAGTGCAAGTCAATGAAGGTTACTTAAACCCTCTTAGTATAGGTAAACTTATATACAATAATAAAAACTATAGTCATCTCAACATCACCAATATCTGCAGAAAATGATTAAAAAAGATAGGAATTACTTTTCCTCTACGGAATATTCGAGCCGGAATTCATATTCCGGCTCAGATGGTATCCGTAATGGGTATCGTTAGGGGCATCGGCACTGATATTCCGGAATTTTTAAAAGTATAATTCAACGACACCATTCCAGCAATCTTTGCAGCTCTTTCTGAATTGAAGGGAAAAGAAAAAAGGATTTTTCAAGCAAATAAATTACCATACTACTTTCTTACGTATGAAGAGAGAGTGAGCAATATATTAGTTTATAACTCTGGCCTTCCCAAGTTCGATATTTAAAACGTGGTTGAATTTTATAATTTTCTGGTCTCCAAATTCGCGGACTTTATAACTTTTTTCACTGATGCCTCTATGTCTCGATACCCTGATATGGGGTTATTCTCGCCATCCCAGGACCTAAGAATGTCAGGCAAGCTTCCTGATCACTGTTCGATATTCTCTGCAGAAATGTTCACCATTGGAAAGGCAGTGCTTGATGCTATTAAGCTGATTATAATTCGCATTCTTGTTGTGTCTGATTCTCTAAGTGCTCTTAACAAACTAAAAGCTAAAAACATAAATGCTAACACAGATATCATCCAAAGTTCTCAGTATAATTCATGATGCACACAAAAGGGGTAAGAAAATTTGTTTCTTGTGAATTCCAAGTCATTCCAACATTCATGCAAACGACACAGCGGACATACTAGCCAATGAAGGTAGATATCTGCCACAGGACCCTCAATCGAAGGGAGGGCTACAATATCTATGGCCTTAATTTTCTAATACAATCTGGGAGAGATGAAAAGATGAATTTTTTGATATTGGGACATATAAAGGAAAAACTTATGCAAATTTTATTCATAGAAAGCAGATTTCAAACGTACTATGGTTCTAAAAAATAGATCGATCTCGTAACTTCATTATACTACTCTCTAGGCTGGAAACAGGTCATTGTCTTGTGCCAAATCACCTCCACAGAATTGGTATCAAAGACACCCGTTCATGCTCGTGCGGAATGACTGGTGATGTCCAACATATATTCTTTGAATGTCCCATAAACGCAGTAAATTCAAATATTTTATACAACAAATTCTCGAAAATGAACTTGGTGAAACCAATTTACATTCATGAGGCTTTATTCAGTAAGAATCTAGCGGTGCCAGAAATCATTGTTCAATTCCTAGGTGCATGTGCTATGAAGTTATAAAATATTTACTCTTGTTTTGCTAAAAATATTATTGTTTTTAAAGTTTTATTATTTTGTCAGCAGGTAACTTATCCCTAATCTATTTCACTATTATGGCCAGACGAAGCGCCTTCAGATTCTGAAGGCATTTCGTCTGGCTATAATAGGAGGATTGGTAGGAGCTGGAAATGAAACACCGAAAAAAGGTAGAGCCTGTGTGGAACGAAATATAAATAACTACAAGCCTAATGTTCTGCAGAAATTAAGACGGTGTCTGTAAATCAACAGTTAAACAGTTCGACAGCTTACAACACAGCCGAATTTGTTGAGAATATAAATAACTGATTCGATGCTCTCAACAGTCGGAATCTACACGATCCTAATCCTCATAGGCGCCCCTTATCTGTCTTTAATAAAAAACCGTAGAAATATCAGAGCATGGTTTGAATTATTTTAAAAATATAGAAATTTATGAGGGCAACAAAAAACGCAATAATATTTACTGTCTCGAAGGTTTCGAATGGAGTATCCAAGCCATTTTGCTCTTATGGGCTCCAAAAAATTGGGATTAAGTACCTACTGACATCCTTCTAAAATCAAGACCCTCTAGAAAATTTCTTTTCGGTAGTAAGGAACAGAGGCGGATACAACCCTACGCCAACGGTGCGTCAGTTTCGAATTGCTATGCAACAGAATATGAGCATACGACTTCAAATGACGACCGAAACAGGAAATTGTATGGTTTCTGAAAGGGACTTTCTTGAAATTGACGATTCCAAAGCCGTCCCGCATGACCCTGATAGTGAATGCGAAGAAGATTCTCCTAACGAAAAAGAGAACTGTTCTACTTCCCAAACAACCACAAATAGGATAGAAGCAAATGCAGAGAACACTCCACAACCACATACATCTCATTCTACATTAGAATAATGTTCTAATGCTTATCTAGCCGGTTATTTACTGTATAAGGTTAATCAGAAATTTGGGTTTAATGTTTGTGCATCTAAATATCAAAAAGAAGACGGACCAAACATAAGCCGTAATGAATTATTGCTTTTTTCAAAGATTATGGTTGTGCAGGAAACACGGAACTTTTCTTAAAACACCTTCTGAGAAATTTCTCAATATAGTACGTAATTTGTAAGTAAGTTTCAATGTTGCATTTGACCAATACAAAGCTGCCCCCGATGTTTCAAAGAATATCAGGCATTATCTGCAAAACTCGGTTGATTGGGGTGAAATACTTGAGAATCCATCTTGTGCTTATCACAACGATTTTATTTTGAACTTATTCAATAGAAATTAATTTTCAACAAGATGTTGCACCCCCCACATTGCTAGAGGTAAAGAATCATTTAAATGAAACGTTTTTAGATAGATGGATCGGCACACACGGACCGATAATATGGCATGCAAGATCTCCAGATTTAACACCCCTGGATTTCTTCCTTTGGGGGTATTCGAAAAGTCGTGTTCAGCAGACTCCTCCTATTGATTTGGAAGATCTGTTACTTCGCGTGAAGTACTCCAACTAGCTGAAAGATGTGTAGAAGCAGTTGGTCAACATTTCGAACATATGCTTTTGTCATTATATTCTTGTGCCACCTTCATTTGTTATTTTTTGTTTCTTTTACTATTCATTCTTCGTTTGACGTTCAGTGAAATACATAGTTGATTTCAACTTGAAAAAGGTTTTTTATCGATGACGATTATAAGTAAGAAATATTTACTTTTCAACGTTCTGTATAACTGAGTGAATATTGAAATTCTCTCTATGAATGATATTGGAAGACAATGTACGACTAAGAAAAGGTTGATTTCCGTTGTTGAGTGCCCAATTGAAACAGCTTCGGTAATAAATTCATTATAACCTTTCAAATTTTTTACTTTTACAAATTTTACAAAATCTCCGTGAAACTATTTTTATCTGAACTTCATGTTGAAACTTCTCAGAAAATTTTTCAATTTTGCCATAACGTAAACCTTTGAAGATTTCATTGTCATTATACCAAAACTCGAAATTCACTATCTAGTGAAAGGATCACTATTTGTGCAATCAGAGTTCATACTATAAACATAATAAAACTTCTGTTACTCTTTAGTTAAATGTATTTCTATGCAAGCATTACCTTACATTTTAGTACTTACAAAATAGGAGAATAATTTTTTTTATGAGCTAAACGTATTTTATTTAATTCTATATATTATAAGGTTACCAATTAAACAGAAATCAATTCCATAATTTGATAAAACACTGAACATACTTTTCCTATATGTATACATATACATACTTTCAACTATATGTCCAATAAATAATTCTATCATCCGAGATATAATCTATAGGTTATGTCATCACAGGAATTATAAATTATATGTAGGTACATATATA
Source organism: Cynegetis impunctata (assembly GCA_030704885.1). Classification (NCBI taxonomy): domain Eukaryota; kingdom Metazoa; phylum Arthropoda; class Insecta; order Coleoptera; family Coccinellidae; genus Cynegetis; species Cynegetis impunctata. The sequence continues at coordinate 282,848 of JARQZK010005129.1, read as the reverse complement.
TTTATAATCATTCCTAACTAATGAAGTCTATGAAAGTAGGATTAAGCAATTCATACTCAGATACTCAACAAACTTTAACTTTGAAGAATCGAAAATTCTCTCTTAGACAGTAACATATTGAACCTGTTGAAAAGAGCTACGATGATGTGGTTAGATCCAGAGAATTAATGGATATAATTACATAGTTTCTATGAACAGAATACTTCCGACATTTCCAAGTATTGATAGTTAATGGAAAAAATCAAATATACACTGTGAACAGTTAAAGTTTTGCGTTTCGTTATCATGATTATGAAAATTCAGTCATAGATTTCGAACAATATTCTCAAACACTGTTCAGACGATTAGATGCCCACTCATTTGTAGCCGAAAATATAAATTGCACATACTCCATGGGAATCATGAATTGATCATCCAGAATTATTTTGGACTTTTGTTCTTACTTTAAAGTTTAAATTACTAAAACCTACCACTGATGCACGTACTTCACCTGAAATCTCATTCTACTTTTTCTGTGCGTTTTATGTGCTGCGTTCGTGATGATGCCGATGGGTCGAGTAGTGCAGTGCTCGTGCTTCTGACGTCATAATTATATAAGTTCTTTTCGAAACCAATATACTCGGGCCAGTAGGTGCTCGCTCCTCGTGAATTTTGAAATTTGATGTTCACATCGGAAATCTGAATTATAAAAAACGGAAGTGAATAAATCAACTGTGTGTCCATGGACATTATGAATGTACCTCCGCGTTTTGCTGTGAAAAATTCAAGATTCCAGTGATTATAACAATGCGGAAGCTAACGATTCAAGTAAAATACCGGGGTTGTACCAAATTTTACAGACCAGCAGTTCCAATCGAATTTTAGGAAGATACCCATGAAATTTGAAAGTTTATTTAGCAGACTTAGACTAATAAATAACAGAAGTGCTAGAAATCCAGAAATTCATCTGTAACAATAATTTCTGGTAACAATTTGGTATTTGGCAAATACTGAAAGCTTTCGGTAAATTATTATGTTCTTGAATTTCTTTTGAGTGGGCCAGTTACCACACATAACGCTTCTTCATTTTGATAAAAATTAATTATTATCTGAAATTTGAGTTCTCGTTGCTTTTTCCCTTTTCAACAAGAGACTCACTGGGGAAGCAATTAATATAATGATAATAATAATCATCGATCAAAGTCTTGGGAATTTCTGAAGAATCATAACAGATCCAAAATGTATTGAGGATTCACCTCTCCAAAATTCTTGGAACTACATTTATAATTATATTGAAAATAACTCTGGTTAAGGAGGACTCTGATAAGAAACTTACAAAATGATTTCGGTGATGATGTGAAAGTTTTGGGATCTGGTCTTAGAAGTATAGGCACTTATTGTGATACTGATAATTTGACGATAGATAAAATGTGGTATATGCACTGTGAACGATAAAAAGAAGATGAACACATCGGTATTATACGAACTACTACTGAGTTGATAAGGAAGCAAATCGAAGGTAAGCAATACGAAATCAGAAAGTATTCTTCGTCTGTCAGCTTTCTTCTTAATGCTAATGCAGATATTCCCAAGTATTTGAATACCTTGTTGGAAGAGCTGATGAAGTAGGATGTACATAAAAAAACAAATAAAAAACCCAGTAAAACGGATGCTGTAGAAGATCCAGAACTATATATGGAAGAGAATAATGTTGACGATACGACCAACGAGGGCAATACTGAAAACGTCACCAGTCTTGAAGTGAAAAATATTATATTGCCCATTCCATTATTTTGGCAATCAGGGTCAAAATTGATAGTCAATTTGTTGGCAAAGCTCGGAGTATGTGCATCTTATCACAGCGTAGCACTTCATGAATTATTTGCAATCAAAGCTGAAGTTGAAAAGCCGCAAAAATAGTATGCATATTATGGGAGACATTTGGAAGTACAACAGTATATTCAACACATATTTGGCCATCTTACATGAAAAGTTAGAAACTTACCTAGTATTCGTGGCTTATTTGATATCAGTGCACATATACCGTTTTACCAGGTATCGAGAATTTATTGTTTACCATTTATCGATAGAAACCCATCTGATTTTAGAACAATTTATACAGCATTGCATTTTGCTGCACCATAGCAAAGAAACTAGTTGTCAAACCTGCTTTATGACTTTTGATTATCCACTTTATATAAAGGCTAAACAAATACTCTGTAACACCGAATAGGAAAAATTAAAAAATGTGATTCTTCGTCTAGGAGGATTCCGGTTGCTTATGTCATATCTAAAAGCTGTTGGTACAATAATGGAGAGTTCCGGTATATATGAATTTTTTTGTACAGTTTTTCCGAAAATTAGGTCGATAAAATGTATAGCATACTCCAAAGCTATTTGTATTGCTGGCAGAAAATGCTATTGGAGAAATAATTGCAAAATTCGCAGAAAGTCCGGGAAATATAGACATCCATGAGAGAATTGAATACATAAATGAATCTCGGCCAATGGAAGCTCCTCCTTCCATGATTAGTATATCACGGCAAATTAAAGATAAAAAAATAACCATTACCAATCTATTTGCTGATTTGAAAAGCAAACCACCATCTATAGATCTACTATAATGAAGATGATATGGCTTTGTTTAAACTACTCGTTAGTGCCATCAAAACTTTACGACGCAAAAGTCCAACTGCTGAGTAATGGTTACAGTACTTTAACTGTATTATTGTGGCAATGCAATTCATCGAGGCTGAATGTTCTGGCAACTGGAACTCACATTTATCATGTATTCAACAAATGCTACCAATATTTCACGCAGCAGAGTATTTTAATTATTGCAAAGGAGCTCAAACCTACTTTCAAGATATGTTGAATCTTAAAAATGTAATGGATCCCACCGAGTGAATAACATTCACCGAGAGAGGACTTTTTACCGTAAGACGCACGGAGCCTGGTCTGGAATTTAGACAGATATGACAATTGAACAAACACTGATGTGCATTCTGAAAACTGGTACTCAATCGGCTACTCACGGACGGTCTGTAACAGACAGTGTGTTAAGGAATACTATATGCTTACGATATAATGGACCAACTTGAATCTTTCACAAATTCCAGATGTGCTCCCTCTGTCCAACACATCGATTCCACATCAGTTTGTCAGAACGTAGATAAAGATGATGTTGAATCATCAAAAATTGGTTTCTAGAACGTGGACTCTTTGTGTAAAGATCTGCCAAGCTAATATCACTTTTGAGTGGATAAGTTGGCGATCCTACTGTCGATTGTCATAAAGCAGTAGAAAAAAGTAAGCGAAGCTTGTCAAAAATGGTTCGACTTGATGCAGAATCATACAAGTTCAGCAAAAAGTATTGTGTGAGGACGCTTGTTGAAAACAACATTGATAGGCATCATCTACTATGAACACGGTTTATTACTACATGGTGAGTTCTAAAGATCTCGGGCAAAGTAGAAAGCTCAGTATATGTTTCCTTTTAGGTTATTACAGCGGCATACTCGCTGATGATGTACTTCATAAGGTTTTAGGGCCATTCAGCAGCAGAAATTGTTTCAAATTCGTCTTGATATACAAAGAAAATATATTCAATGGAATCTCTCATTCATAATTTACATACTAATAAAATGATACACCTTCAGTAAAATAGTTAATTTAGGCAGAATAGATTAATATATAGTGTATACTTGATTTCATATTTCTGTTTTCAAGTTCTTTTTCCCTGAGATTGTATTAAAAATAATCAATGTTATTACACATAATTTTGCATATTGATTATTTATTCTATAAGGATTAATTTTTAAATACACTCAATAACACACGTAGTTACTACAATAATTCAAATATATTCATTTATTGAAACTTCTCTACTTATAGTTATAGTATATATAATCGTACCAGTTGAAATTTTCATTATTGAATTTGGCATTTCTTGTAATTATTATTGAATTCAAAAGCAATTTTTTTTAGAACTAGCATATAGGTTCTAATAAATATTTCAATTGAGTTTGATCAATATTGTAGAAAGTTATTTTTGATATTTACATAAAATATTTCTGTAGAGTTAGAGTTATCATATTTTATTGTCAATAAGTCTTCTAGAATTCATAGTTCACTTGATAAAATACGTTCTTTTTAAGACATATATGGAGTTTCAGCTGAGCTATTCAGGAAAGTAGATACTTTGTTCGATTTAGTTCTTAGGAGACTTTGGTGTCTGATTGGATACCATAGAAATAAGTATTCAATAATTCATTGCAAGTTGATAAATCATTGATGAATTATGGCATTTTAATGGAAATTTTGGATTGTTAAGGCCGATAGTTAATGTTAATCAATAAACATATTGAAACAATGTTTAGTAAGAACCAGTAACACGTTTATAAGATACGATACGCATGACGCACGTTTCAGACAAACTTCACCTTTTTCAGATGCTGAATGCAAAATAAATACATTTCCCCGATATATTTAATGAGTATGAGAAATAAATAAATAACAAACTGAGCAGAAACGGTGGATAAAAAGATAGTCTCAAGCTACTGTCTAGAGAAGAATATTCATGGAGGTTCTGCAATCTACAGTAGAAATAACTATATTTGTACTGACAGGTTAGACTTCAAATCCTTGAGCATCTGTAATATCATTGAATGCTCAGCTATTCAACTTCTTATATGTAACTTGAAGACCTTGATCATCTGTATTTATAGACTTAACTCTCAACCATTTTCCGATGCTCAGTTGTTCCTTGAAAATTTTGAACTAATTTTGAATCGCTGTTGTGAAGAGAAAGCTTTTCATTTAACAGTGGGTGACTTCAATTTTGATATATTATCTAGCTCTCCAGATGTCAGAGATTTTATGTCTTTATTGGACAGATTTCAAGTAAAAATAAGCAACTTCAAACCAACTCGCCCTGAGTCTGGCACTTCCCTGGATAATATATTTACCCACATCAAACGTTCAACAGAAGTCCTTGAATATCACATTTCTGATCACTCTGATCTGAAATTGATATCTAAGTTAGATTTCAACAAGCCAACAAACAAATTATATGAAAAACGAATTACGAATGATGAAACCATTGAAAATTTCGTGAAGGAACATTCAAAACCTGATAGGAAAGATATACATATCCCTTCTGCTGATCCCAATGAACTGAGGAACGTTTTTTATGTCCGCTTTTTTGATATTTTCAATCGACACTTTCCCAAAGTACTCATTAGATCTCGCTCATTCAGAAGAAAATTTGAGTTAACACCAGATTTATAAGAGCTCAGAAATTTACTTAGCCTGCTTCTTACTATGTCGTCATCTGACCAATAGTATAAATTATCATACAAAAAAGTTAGGAAAAGATATGATTCACTTCTTACAGATTCGAAAAAGAATTATTTCAGTGATTTTCTGTTAAATTCCGAAAACAAGTACTTCGCTTCTTCGAACATAATAAATAATTTTAAAAAGAACATAAGAACTAGGTTATCCAATTGAACCTTCAAAATTGCCGAATAAATTTAATAACTTTTTTGCTCAAAATCTCTAGGGCTGCAGTTTCTTCGGACAATCCTTGATTAGACAAATCATTTCTTATATTTGGTATCTCTCAACAGGAAGTAAAATCTGTCGTGAAATCATTGAAGAATAAAACTTGTAACGTGTAAAATCTCTACGTAACTGTAGCCACTGCATTTTGCACTGAAATAGGTACCGTTATTTCACGCTATCAACCGGCACGTCACTTTCCTCTGTGAATGACCTGCGCATCAAGAGAGTAGGGGGAGAGAGTTGAATTTGCACGTGAAGAATCTCATACCGTTCTCTCGCAAAATAACTGTTCAACTAATAACATCGCTAGATATTAAAATCATATTCATATTTATTTAACGAATAGTTTATTGAAGTTTAGTAAAATTTATTAAGTATCTGTGGCGTCTAATAGACGGTAAGTTATGAGGAGAAATATAACTATTTCACATTAATGCATTATCTTGAAAATATGAATTGATCACTTATTTCATTTTTCCGCCATTTCATTTTTTCATTTATCTCTATTAAATTATTTATCTGTCAATATTGAAATAATCATCTCACATTTCTTAATTTAAAATATTTCTACTTTATTTGCTTATTTCATTATCTCAATTTGACACAAGATTTTTGTAGGTTAGCGATGGCAAATTTCACATGGTCATATCTTATGTTCAGTTTAATGTTGGAACATATGCTGTCTTTCTTAGCATTTTTGCTTGAGACAAATCTAAATGTTAAGTTGAATTGGCCATCGATACCCTACAGATAATCTTGGAACATATTACGTTTGAGATTGTATGTTGATTTGTCCCGAATTATTTCAGCCACTTGGTCTGGGTTTGAAATTCACGTTGTCAGGAGTTAAAATTCACGTTGTCAGGAGCTAAAATTCACGTTGTCAGGAGTTGAAAATAAACCTTGGTTAGATCTAAAAACCACCGTACCTTACCTGGAGCTAATATCCACGTTATCTGGGGCTGATATTCACACTGAAAACCACAGCTGAACCAGGGCAGAAGTCAAGAGTAAAGAGGAATCTCAAAAGTCGATACTGATAAAAACAACAAGATAAGTCTCTATATGTAAAAAGGAGGATAGTAAATACCTACATTTTATTCTTGTTATTATCACTGAAAACAACCCAGAACCCATATATGTTTAACCAATCTCCCTGCTAGCTCGGGCATAACTATATGTTAAAAGGGAGGTTGGTTATATAATTGGCGTCCCAACGTAAAGGGCCTAATTTTCTTTAAGTTAACTTTTCTGTTCTGGTTGGTTCTCAGTGATGATAACTTGTGCATGGGTTTATGATTAGTGGATTGCCTACGTTAACTCAATTTCTTGATTAACATTTTCTTTTTCTAAATTTTGATTGATCCCTTTCTATTTTTCACTTAAATTTACTTAGACTCTTTCTTTGATATTTTAAATACCTAATCTTTGTCGTATAACTTTTATTTTGATTTTAATACTCTGATTATTCCAATATGTGGTTGAACCCTAACTTTCTTAAGGCTCATGAACTAACTTATGAAGTATCAATTCGGTTAGGAAATAAGGTTAGTGAAACTGTAGATAGAAATCGCAAAACGTTAAGGGGAGATCTAGCACAAGAAGGGACTAACCGAAGTTTTATGTCTTTAGTTGATATCTATACATTTGAGGAGAATGTCGCAGAGTTAAAACTTTCTTTTGAGAATATCGTAGACCTAATAGCGAATCTTACAAGGACTTCTTCAGGTGATGATTTCAATAGAATCGTTACTCGGTTAACTCATTGTTCAGGTCGAGTCCATCGTCTACAACCAACAGATGATATTGAGACATCACAGAAGTTAGACTTGTTGTCAGAACTGCTAGGATTAGAGTCTGATTGATCAGAAAAACAATTTTTTGTCAATAATCCTGCGTCATTAACCCCAACTAAAAGTTCACTTCCTGTTTGTGATTTAAATAATTCAAGAAGTGGTAAAAAAGTTCCAGTTTATAAGTGGGGTATTAAAAAGTTTTCTGGCCGAGAACCATTAATTCCTTTTTTAGAACTAGTGGATTCTTTGAAGTTATCACGTTGTTGTTCTGATAGTGACCTTTTTGAAGCTGCTTCTGATTTCTTACAATTAGATGCATGGACATGGTGGCATAATCACTATATTAGAAAATCTTTTAGTAATTGGTCAAAGTTAGTTTCAGGATTGAAACAAACCTTGTTACCTGCTAATTATGATCAACTTTTACTTGATGAAATTAAATCTAAGAAACAACAACCAGGAGAATCAGTAACTGGTTTCATTAGTTCATTAGAAGCCCAGTTTAATCGTTTAAATGTACATCCTTCAGATAAAGAAATGACTGATATTATAAGAGTTAATTTATTACCAGATTTTGTTAGAGCTTTAGTGTTACATGATGTTAATGACTTGCCCTCTTTGATCTTACTTTGTAAACGTGTCGAAGACACATTAGCTTTAGACATAACGTCTAAATTTTCAAAGAGGTTAAACGTTTCTGAAATAGCTTCTAACTTTAGTGTAACTTGTTGGAATTGTCGAAAGTCTGGACATAAATATAATAGTTGTAAAAGGCCAAGAAGAAAATTTTGTTATGGTTGTGGTGTTGAAGGTTTTATTAAACCCAATTGTAAAAATTGTCAAAAAAACTTACAAGCTGGGGAATTTATGGCAGAAAGTTCCAACCAGCAAAGCACTTCAAAGCACAATGCCACAAAAAGTTTTTCAAAAATAAACAAAAATTAACTATTTCTTCTGAAAAAGTTAACTATTTTAGTCATAGTGATTGGGAAAATTGGCTTCTTACAATAAAAATTTTTTATTTCTCAGGTAACATCTCTGAAAACAATATAGTTCCACAATCACAACCAACAAGTATAACAGATAATACAGTATCTACTGCACCCTTACTTGATACACATGTACATGATAACAGGCCATGTATTAACGTAACTGTATCTAATGAAATTGTTTCTGCACTACTCGATAGTGGCAGTAATGTCTCAGTTTTAGGCTCTTCGTTTTTCTATATTTTGAAAAAACTTAATTTATCTATTGATTACAAAGTTTCAGTTAGTTTAACTACAGCTGATGGTCAGGCACAAAATACCTTAGAATATGTAACTCTACCTATTAGTATTAATAATATTGTCAAAGACATCAAAGTTTTAGTGGTACCATCAATATCTCGCAAGCTGATTTTTGAAGTGGATTTCTTAAAGCTCTTCAATCTTAAAGTTGACTTTTCTAAATTCACTTACAATACATCTTCACTTTCAACAGCTTCTCTTCATGCTATTCAATCTATCGATAACTTATCTGACTCTCAACGAGAAGAATTGCATGATATTGTTGATTTGTTCAAAACAATAGGACCTGAAGATAAAATAGGCAGAACTCATTTGTATACACATCACATTAAAACTGAAGGTGGCCCCATTAAACAAAGACAATATCCATTATCTCCAGCTATGCAAACCATTCTGAACAAAGAGGTTGATAATATGTTAAATCTTGATATAATTAAACCAGTAAATTCATATTCACCTTGGTTGTCTCCACTTTGGTTGGTTGACAAAAAGAATGGTACTCATAGAGTTTGCTTTGATGGTAGAACACTGAATGATATTAGTGTACCTGATAGTTATCCTATGCCTCTTATCGATACAATTATTAGTAAAATTAAAAACACTTTATTTTTGGGTTCTATAGATTTAAAATCAGCATTCTTTCAAATTCCGTTGGACGAGGAGTCCAAATTAAAAACTACATTTTCTTTTGAGGGTCGTGGTCTGTTTTGCTTTAACGTATTACCTTTTGGTCTCAATAGTTCTGCTCAGGCAATGTGCAGATTGATGGATGTAGTTGTAGGTCCATCTTTGGAACCTTATGTGTTCTACTATCTTGATGATATCATCGTGGCTACACCTGATTTCGATACTCACCTTGCAACTTTGAGAAGGTTATTTAAGCGTCTTGAGGAGGCTAATCTAACGATTAATTTTGATGAATGTAAGTTTTGCCGTCCGTCACTTAAGTTTTTAGGATTTTTAGTAGATGAACAGGGACTACGAACAAACCCAGAAAAGGTACAATACATTTTAGAGTATCCAGTACCAACAAACACTACTCAGATCAGGCTTTTAATCGGTCTAGTTGGTTATTATCGTAGATCCCTTAGACTTTTCAACTATCTGTAGTCCAATTTCGAACCTCTTAAAGGGCCGAAAGAAAGGGCAAACTATTTGTTGGACAAAGGAGGCTAACGAGGCGCTTATCAAAATTAAGTCAATATTAACTTCCACACAAATCTAAGCTAGTCCCGACTTTAGTAAACGATTTTATCTTGCCTGTGATGCATCAAATGCTGATGTTGGGGGAGTACTTTTTCAAGAAAATGATGGCCTGGAACATCCTATAGCATATTTCAGTAAAACTCTGAACAAATGTCAGCGGAAATATACTACCACCGAAAAAGAATTACTTGCCATTCTTCTCTCAATTGAACGTTTCAGACCCTACATTGAGGGAACTGATTTTACTGTAATTACAGATCATTCAAGTCTTATTTGACTCAGTACGATGAAGAATTCATCACCTAGAATTGCTAGATGGATCTTGAAGCTATCCGCTCATAGATTTCAGATAGTGCATCGTTCTGGAGTACTTATGAATGTTCCTGACTCCCTTTAACGTATTCCTGAAGCGTTAGAGAATGCTGTGTTGGACTCATCTACTTTAAAACCTGATAAATGGTATCGTGGAATGCTTAGTAAAGTATCTTCTAATCCGCATCTGTATCCTGATTTTAAGATCGTTGGTAAAGTGTTATATAAACATATATTGTCTAGATCAAAGTTCTCAGACGAGGGTTCTGAGTGGAAAATTGTAATACCTAACGACAACAGATCCGAAATATTAAAAATGTATCATGATGATCCTTTGGCTGGACAACTAGGCGTTCTTAAAACTTTATCTAGAATTTTTTCCTTGTATTATTGGCCAAAGATGCGAGAGTCAGTTCTTCACTATATTCGAAACTGTAAAATTTGTGCGTCTTGCAAGACAGATAACCTACCTCAAGCTGGTCGAATAGGTAAATATCGTAATGTCAATTTTCCATTCCAGTTAATATCCGCAGATCTGTTAGGTCCATATCCAAGATCTAAAAATGGAAATCAATATGTGTTAGTGGTAACTGATTGGTTTACCAAATTTGTCTTAATTCAGCCTTTACAGAGAGCTACCTCGAAAGCTGTTTGCAAGTTTATTGAAAATCAAGTTTTCTTGTTGTTTGGTGTACCTCAAATAGTAGTAGTCGATAACGGAGTACAATTTACTTCTTATGATTTTAAAAACCTAATTAAAAAGTACAATGTTCAAAAGATTTGGTATAACGCCCGGTATTTTCCACAAATTAATCCCACTGAACGAGTGAATAGAACTATCACTACTGCAATTAGGTCGTTTATACACGAAAACCACAAAACTTGGGACCAAAATATTTATCAGATAGCCCAGGCTATAAGATTGGCTAAGCATGAAGTTACAGGTTTCTCTTCCTCATACTTATGTTTTCTTCGGAATGTTGCTACTGATGGTGCTTTTTATGGACAGATTTCAGAAAATGCTGGTAACGTAATTTCTATTAGAAATAAAACTTTAGATCCTACCTCACAGGAAAAATTACCAGAATTGTATGAAGATGTTCAGAAAAGAATCTATCACGCACATAAAATTAATGCAAATCGTTATAACCTGCGACGAAGAAACATTAGTTTCCACGTTGGTGATAGAGTATGGAAGAGGAATTTTTTAGTTTCAGATGCTGCTAATCATTTTTCGGCTAAGTTGGCTCCCAAATTTATACCGTGTATAGTTAGAAAGGTTTTGTCTCCGTTAGTTTGTAACTTAGAGGACTTGAATGGAAATAATCTTGGCAATTTCCATGTATCACACATTAAGCATGACATCACACAAGATATCGCAGACTCTACAGATTAATTATTCCTTTAAATTTAAATTATCCTATTCCCTTACCTTCAAAATTTTGTTTAGTGTACATTTTATCCCAAATTTTACTGGCAACTATCTAATATACATGTATCTTTATCTTATCTTTATCTTGTACTACTGAGTACCTATATACCTTATCTTTATCTTGTACTATTTAGTACCTATGTACCTTACCTTTATCTTATCTTTATCTTATACTATTTCGTACCTATATGCGAAATAGGTTTCTGAGTTTACTCATATTTTGTTGTATATATGGTTGCCTATTAATCAACTGAAGTTTATTTACGTTATGCAGTATCTTATTATAAATCTGTGCGTAGCTGCTAATTTACTTTGGAATTAATAGAATCATGAGTCTTTTAAAGATTCAATTTTTTTTTTGGAATTGTACACTAAAATTTTTTCTTTTTATCTTTGCAAGTCAACTACTTGCTGGCGCCCTATTATCTTTCCTATTACCTATTATCTTCCCTATTACCTATTATTTTTTCTGTTACCTATTATCTTTTCTCCTATTACCTCTATCGCTTCCTTTAGTTTTTGTTTATTAATTGATCTGTAGAAAGAATGACCGTAGAGTAATATCTAAGCAAAACATCCGACGATTCCATGATCAGAGGTTTAATATTTTTTTTTGATTGAAATTAGTATAGTATTCTGTTGTATCATTGGGCCTGTGGAAATTTCTTTTTTTGTGAAATTCCAGGCGGTATTATCTTGTTGAATTGGATCTCCTTTTCAATAAGATATTACTTGGTTGGGTGGGATACATTATTTGAAGTCTATAACATCGAGACCTTAATTTTCATTTCTTATTTTTTTTTTGGAATACTATCCTTTTTACATTTCTTTTAGTTTTTTCAAAAATTTGGCTAACAACTTATAGTAACTCATAAATGATTTGATTAACTGTTCTGATTACTTTCGAATAACTTTATAGAAATATATCTTTTGTCTCTTAATATAGTTGTTGAGTGTACCTTTTGCTGAAATATACTGACATAATTATCTTATCTTAAATTTACCTGTATGTCAATATTAATTTTTAGTACGTTTTGGTTTTGTGTGCAGTAATTTGTTACGGCATAAGCTGTGAATTTTCTTGTGTACGCAAAATTATTTTGACTCAACAACTCAGGGAGATTTTTTGTAGTCACTATTTTAGTGACTTATCTATTACCTATTGTGACATTAATTACCGGATTTGACTTAGTTGTGTTCACCTATTTTTGATTTGATGGAATTTAGTTCCTATATATATATATATATATATATATATATATATATATATATATATATATATATATATGTGTGTGTGTGACAAATTCCACTTTTGGGGATGCGTCGTCCTGTGAGTAGTGATTCACGGAGTTTTGTTGATGTTGGACAGTATACGAGGGGAACTATGTACGGTTTCTAGTTCACGCAATGCTGTTAGCGAGAGCTACTTTAACATCTCGTAGTTCTTCAGTGTCAGCAGAAGCCTGTGCATTTCCGTTCTATGGATGGTGTATGTTCCACTATTGTGATTTGGTAGTTGGAACCATAAATTACTTGGATTGGACATCGTTGCTGTTGTAAATTCAACAGTAATGATGGAAGTCGTTTTGTGGTCTTTGAGACTTTATAACTTCAAAACCATCATGCCCTCCCTATATTGTCGTACCCTGGTCTCGGGTAGCGGTAGAGTTCTCTTTTATTTTCTTTCGTTTGCATCTCAACTCACCCTTGAATGTGTGAACAAACCGTTATTTTTCTTTGAGACTGTGTTTTTATTTATTTGAGTTAGTTGGCAACAATCACTGACAAGTGAATCTATTTTTAATATTTTTATTTGTTTAATAATATAGCGCTAACTACGAATATGATGACTGAGCTTTAAGTAGCGTTTTGGGCATGTTTTCGAAGTCATTTCAGTGACAGTTACGGCTCTCACTCCACCTTCCTCTTGGGAGGGTGGCCTTCAGTAAGTGACTTCGCTTCAATTTTGTATAGTTGTGGATGTTGTGTATCAGATATAGATATTCTCTTATATTTTATTTGCTATTTTAAATTATTTTACCTTTCACTAATAACTTATATTATAAATTTATTGTATGACTTATCTTGACGTTTTGATTTTTCTTTTACAGGTTTTCAAACATGATTCTCTTCACGATAATGCATTATAAAAAACTTCTCATAACTTTATCGAATTAATTTTCTCTCATTTTTATTAACTATACGCAAAATTTTTTTATTTCAAAATTTAAACTTTAAAATTGAAAAAAAATTTTTTTTGGAAAATTATTTTTTTTACCTTGGCGAAGGGGGTGTGTAACGTGTAAAATCTCCACGTAACTGTAGCCACTGCATTTTGCACTGAAAAAGGTACCGTGATTTCACGCTATCAACCGGCACGTCACTTTCCTCTGTGAATGACCTGCGCATCAAGAGAGTAGGGGGAGAGAGTTGAATTTGCACGTGAAGAATCTCATACCGTTCTCTCGCAAAATAACTCTTCAACTAATAACATCGCTAGATATTAAAATCATATTCATATTTATTTAACGAATAGTTTATTGAAGTTTAGTAAAATTTATTAAGTATCTGTGGCGTCTGATAGACGGTAAGTTATGAGAAGAAATATAACTATTTCACATTAATGCATTGTCTTGAAAATCTGAATTGATCACTTATTTCATTTTTCCGCCATTTAATTTTTTCATTTATCTATATTAAATTATTTATCTTTCAATATTGAAATAATCATCTCACATTTCTTAATTTAAAATATTTCTACTTTATTTGCTTATTTCATTATCTCAATTTGACACAAGATTTTTGTAGGTTAGCGATGGCAAATTTCACATGGTCACATCTTATGTTCAGTTCAATGTTGGAACATATGCTGTCTTTCTTAGCATTTTTGCTTGAGACAAATCTAAATGTTAAGTTGAATTGGCCATCGATACCCTACAGATAATCTTGGAACATATTACGTTTGAGATTGTATGTTGATTTGCCCCGAATTATTTCAGCCACTTGGTCTGGGTTTGAAATTCACGTTGTCAGGAGTTAAAATTCACGTTGTCAGGAGCTAAAATTCACGTTGTCAGGAGTTGAAAATAAACCTTGGTTAGATCTAAAAACCACCGTACCTTACCTGGAGCTAATATCCACGTTATCTGGGGCTGATATTCACACTGGAAACCACAGCTGAACCAGGGCAGAAGTCAAGAGTAAAGAGGAATCTCAAAAGTCGATACTAATAAAAACAACAAGATAAGTCTCTATATGTAAAAAGGAGGATAGTGAATAACTACATTTTATTCTTGTTATTATCACTGAAAACAACCCAGAACCCATATATGTTTAACCAATCTCCCTGCTAGCTCGGGCATAACTATCTGTTAAAAGGGAGGTTGGTTACAAACTTCTTGTTGTCATGATGAGATTTTTCTTTTAGAGTCCTCAAACTGTCAATTGATCTTATTGCTGATCCACTCACCTTCATAATGAATCGCTCCTTCGAAGAAGGTATTTTATATTAAAACAATGGTTAATAACAGCAATTTACACATTCATTATATGAAATAACGCATGACGTACGTTTCGATGAAACTTCACCTTCCTCAGATGCTAAAGGCAAACTGACAAACAGTTTGCCTTCAGCATCTGAAGAAGGTGAAGTTTCATCGAAACGTGCGTCATACGTTATTTCGTTTGATAAATGTGTAAATTGATATTATTAACCATTGTTTTAATATGTTCATTAACTTATACCATGTATCGGCCAAATCAATCCAAAATTTGAAAAAAGCAACTACTAGATTTTGGCCCTGTGGTATTTCAAACTACTACTCAAATGTGCAATCTCAAATCAGAATCTGTAATTCTCCTCCACGTGCCGAAAATACAATGTATTCCCGAAATACATGTGTTTAAGAACCAACAATCGAGGCATTCCAGCCGCCAAAGCCATTGAGGAGGGTAAACTAATATGGCTGAAAGAATAACAGAAGAGAATCAAGAAACGTGACATCTACAATATTTGTAATCCATTCAGAACTGCTTTATAGGTTGCATAATGTAGAATTTAATTCGTTTGATTCACAAACGCGATTTTGAGAAGGTATATCCCTGATGAACTCAAGAATTCCATAGTCAAGCCCATACATAAGAGAAAGAAGACCCAAATAATTATGTGCCCATCAGTTTATTGTCACCTTTCTTCTCAGATTAGTTTATTTTGCAAACTCCCACTCTGTGTTATCCTACGGTATTATATTTTGGGGAGGTTCTCTTTATGTAGAGCATATTTCCATTATTCAGAAAAAACCAATTTGAACTATGCTTCAGATGGGGTATAAAAATTCATATAGAGAAATTTTCCGTTCAAATAATATCCTTACAGTGTATGGTTTATACATTTATTTAAGTTGCTAATATTTTTCAAGAAACATAACCACTATTTCAAACCATTCCAAAATATAAATAATACAAGGAAAACTGTTCCTCTCAATGTACCAGTTCATACGACTATTTTAAGAGAGAAGAGTGTACAGTGTATGGCTTTTCATTTTTATAATATCTTGCAAATAGAAAGGAGAGAATTTTCTAGACTAGAACACTTCAAGAAGAGACTGTACAAGTTAATTGTGGGGTATAAACCCCTTCAATTTACAAGAACGTAGAAGCTTCTGCGAAAGCAATCGTTTGTAATACACTGACTTGTTGTTGACTTGTTCAATTTTTATGCTAGTGTAATTTTTTGGAATTAATAAAAATCTTACTTTCTATCTATTAGAAATTAAAGTAAACAAATTGAATTAGGCTCAATAATGAATGCGATGTTCTTTGCAAAATTTGAAAAAATGCGACATCTAAAGATCCTTTCAAATGATGTTAACATGTTCCTTACCTAAATAGTCAGGTTTCTGAAATAAAAGCAAGTTTCTATAAACATTTGGAAATATGACCTATTTCAATTCGTTATACTGTAATTTAGAAATGGTATGTAGAGTGCCGCGATCAGAAGAGACCGAAACAAACTCTCAGTTTGACAAGCAGTGCTTTGAATGGTGTATCTGCCAAAGAAAGTATTAAAAAAGGATGATAATGCATATTCAAATGCAGATATTTAAAATTTATTTCATATTCACGGTGAATGCCAAAGAATTGTTTCAAGAACATGTAGGAAATTCAATCACCTTTATCCAAATTTACCGGAAATGAATAAAAAAAATTCAGAAGAATTGGACGGAATAATGATATGCTTGGGAAAGTAGGTGCACCAAGAAATCAAATTAAACCGATAACTGGAGATGAAATAAATGAAATTAACGTATTGGGGTATTTCCATGCCTACCCTCATGTATCCATAAGAAAATCCGTTGTGGATTCAGGTTGGCTTACACTTCGACAAGAATTTCAAAAAAACATAAAATGCATGATTATAAATTCATTAAAGCTCATGCTCTACATAGAGATGATCCTCGTGTAGAGTTTTGTGAATGGATTTTAACATGGACTTATGAAGATCCAAATTTCCTTCAGAAAATGATTTTTGAGAGAGGGAATATTCAATCACAAAAACAATCATTTTTGGGCTGCAGAAAATCCCCATTTTATAAAAGAAAGAGGATTTCAAGAAAAATTCAGCTTAAATGTGTTTCGTTTATTCATGAATGATAAATTATCATATTGTATTTATGACGAAAACTTGAATTCTGGAACATATTTGAATATTCTGAAAACAACTGTTAGCAACTCCTCGGACAATTTGCCGCTTCATGTATATCGGAGTTGTTGGTATCAGTTGGACGGTGCCACAGTAAGCAGATAACTGACTACAACCTTTGAAGATCGGTGGATAAGACGCTTAGGTCCATAGCCTTGGCCACCGCGATCCCCAGATCTTATTCCTCTAGATTTTAACCTTTTTAGGGAAAAATCAAACAGTTTGTATATAAAACACCTGTGAATTCGAGAGACGAATTGGAATAGAGTATAATACGTGCTTTCGAGGGAATTCGGCCAGAAGAGGTTAAGAGAGCAACAACCAACCACGTAATGATCTCGATATATAAATTTTTGCGTGTGAATGGTCAGCACTTCGAACATATGCATTAGTGATTAATATGACATTCATTTGTTCATTGATTGAAATAAAATGGAGTTCTATTCAAATTACTTATTGCCTTTTCAATTATCGCCTACAAGAACGTGTTTTTCAGACACCTTGTATAAAATATAGTCAACTCATTCAATAATATTCAAATCATTCAATACTTTTCCAATGAAAGCTGAATTTAAGTCCTGTGTAAGTCCCATTTTGGTAGCAAAACAATTACAAAATAATAAATATTCGAAAAACAGTAGACGATATGTTGAGTGGAAGTTATTTGTATTTATCAGTAGAAGTCAAATACGGAATGAAATACGTGTTCCCCATTTGAAATAAGAAACTTGATATATATATATATATATATATATATATATATATATATATATATATATATATATATATATATATATATATAGTTACAAACAGATGTGGCAACACTGCAACCGTAAAAAGATTTTCAAGAGGAAGATTGCAATCACTCATCGTGGGATAAAAGATCTCAAGTATTCATCTCCCAGATCACCAAAAACGTCTAATAGGCCATCGAATTTGTAACACCCTGTATATTAATTATTCTTTGAAAAAACTGTTAGTTATCTCTTCAGTCATATTATTCAATATAATACAGAACCTTTCGCATATTTTGTCTATACTTTGATGATATTGACCATGAAGAATAAAGAATAAGAATGCGAAAAATGCAATGGTATTCATGGTGTCCTTTTTAGAAAATCAAAGTTGTTGCTACTTTTCAATATAAGCGGCAGCACCGCAGCGCTGAAAATATTTTAGATCGATAAAACAGAACTGATTATTCAAGAAACCAAAGTTTCAGAAAGATCCTATGTCCTTCTACAGAAACGTCTAATGGGCCATCGAGTTTGGCTCACCCTATATATATATATATATATATATATATATATATATATATTTATATATATATATATATATATATATATATATATATATATATATATTGTTGGAAACTGGGACATTTATTTTCATATTTAATTTATTATTATTTGCATCTTAAACAAGCTAATGTACCACAGATACGAGATGCTCATATTTTTTTGGACGAAACACAGATGTGCATGTGTATGATGCGCAAATGCAGAAATTCATTCTGGCGAGAGAAATAACGAGGTTGAGAGGCATTGAAAAACGTCCGGTCGGAATTGGGGGGGGGGGGGGTGGGGGGGGGGGGGGGTGGGGGGGGGGGGGGGTGGGGGGGGGGGGGGGTGGGGGGGGGGGGGGGTGGGGGGGGGGGGGGGTGGGGGGAGAAATATCATTCCTAAATTAATGTGTAAAACTATCCATACCATTTTCCTCATTTGAACGTCGCGATGTCCATGGTAAATACTGATATTGCAAGATTTAATAATTTCGTGCATCCTTAGCCATATTACGAACCGAATAATTTATGTTTGATAGAGTTTTCTTCCACCTCGTGATTTTGAGTACAATACTTGTAACTAGTAATTATGGTAGAATCCTGGAAAATTGTACGCGTTCGTGATAATGGCAAATGGTGGTCGGCAACCCAAGATACTTCGACCTGTACTTACGAACTAATGTTTAACAGGGACCCCTTTACGTTGAGACTTTACGTAGAGAGTTTACTTGAGATCTTTAAGTCGAGAGCTGTAATTTCAAATAAAGATACCGAAGATACCTAGCAAGGGAAGAGCTGGAATATCTCAAATAAGAAACCGAAGATACCGAGCAAGGAAAGAACTGAACCTTTTCAATTAAGCTACCGAAGATTCCGAGCAAGGGAAGAGCTGAACCTTTCCAATTAAGCTACGGGAGATACCGAGCAAGGGGAGAGCTGAAACATTAAATTGAGACACCGAGCAATCCCAAAAATTGGCCAGACTTGAGGAAGCCACCACCGACATCTGTTGCGTTTAGATAAGTGCACTTCGTTATTTGTTTGTTTGTCAATTAGAGTCAATATATTCTTTTGGTTAAATTAGAGTTTTATTGAGAGTTTAGTAGTACTGAAAAAGTTATCATGGCGCCCTAATTACATCTTTTGGTTCACTATTAGTTTAAGTAGCTTGATTCGAACAGTTTAGAACCCCCACATAGAGCTAGATGGTAACATCTTGTGGTAAGTTTTCATTTAAAATCCATATAGAATTTTTATAGGGGTTGAAACCTTACAATATATATATATATATATATATATATATATATATATATATATATATATATATAAAGACGCGGCAATATTTACGGGGGTGATTGTTCGGATCATTTTATGAAAAAAAGTTTTTATATTTGGCCCTAACTAGATGAAACTGTAGGTACCTTCTATTCGTGTATCGCTGTATCACGCACAGCACGAGTAGTTGTAGAGAGTTCGCCACATCCTAAACCGGGTACGGCACCACAAGAAGAGGAAGATGAAAATTAATATAAATAGTGGCGCTATGGGGGAGGCAATTTCATAAAATTTATCGATAAAAATGTTCGCCACTGACTTTAATTTAATTTCGATAATTCCCTGAGAGCGATAAAAACCACAACTTTTTCGTCTCTTGGATTTTTCACATATCTTGCTCCGTTTACTAGATAAAAAATAAAAACTATATTATTGCATGTCTTATCATACAACAAATTTTCAAAAACTGTTGAAAGTGACCACTTGCAACAATGACTTCAGGTGTTATTCGAATATCAATCATTTTGCATCTATCTGTCTATGTCTGTCTATCAAATTTGTTGAAGTTCCGTAACATAAATCGCTATACGAATACCGAGATGACCGATATGCACTTTATTTAAGGACTTGCTGATGGCAATGCATTAGAAGCTTGGCGGTTTTCACTGAAAGGTTTCCTAATCGTATTGTCCCTGATTTTTGAAAGCATCCATCGACACCTTCATGAAACGGGCACGTTAGAATGAAGTGGAGGAACAGGAAGGCCAAGAACAGAAAGAACCGGTAGAGCTGACAGATGATGTGCTGAACATCATTGAAGAAGATCCAGGTACTTCTACTCGAAAAATTGTCGACGTTTTGAATGTAAATAATGGTATTGTTTGGCATATTCTCAAGCACAATTTGTTATATCCATACCATATCCAACGCGTTCAAGCACTGCTTCCTGCGGATTTTTCTTCATGTATTGCGTTCTGTCAATGGCTTCTGTGAAAAATGGTTGACATACCACAACTACTGATGCTAATAATGTTTACCGATGAAGCGAGTTTTTCAAGAAACGCCATAAGAATTTTTCATAGGAGGACTTAGCGGAGTTGTGTATCGCAACTTTTTGGAACACACGCTTCCTGGATTTCTGGAGGACGCACCATTGGCAATAAGAAATGCAATTTGGTTTATGCACAATGTAGCACCAGCGCATTTTAGTCAGGTTGCTTGAGTGAGTTACTGACACTAAGAATCGGAAATTGCTGGATTGGCCTGCACGATCTCCTTCTTGTTTTTTTCCTGTGGGGCCACCTAAAGTCCTTGGTTCACGTTACTCCTGTGGAAAATGTAGAAGACCTTATGAATAGAATCATTGCTGAGAGCAACTCAATAAGAAACGACCCTAGTATTTTTGACAGAGTTCGCCAGTCCATGAGGAGATTCCTGCATCCGAGCTGTATATTAGGGTCCCAAGTAAGGTTGACCTTCACTCATCTGCTTACTGGTTGAAAAACCGCGATTTTTCATACCGTTACAGATTTTCTTACACTGTTAACTTCATATTTTGAATGTTTATTTTGTTCTTCATGAGTTGTTGTTTGGCAACAGTGCATTCGATCTATGTAGAAACGGAGAGCCAGTTTCAGCAGAAGAAATATTTATATCATTATTCGAATATTTAAATCATGACGGGTTCTATGATATTACTATTCGCTAGTCACTCATGCACCTCTATTGAAATATCTACTAAATTTGATTATTTCTTGGAAAGTGAGCAAGGGATATCTAGTTATGAAGAGCAGAACGTTTTCCTACATGGCGAATTTATTATTACTTCAATCTTCTATGTGTCCGTTCCACTGAGCGTTTACAACGATCACGCGCACGGTCGTTGTTTTCACCATTTCACCTGCTTGCGAGCGCCACTGCAACTCAAGTGGAATGAATTATGGAGCATTTCGGGCGTTCATGTGAACATAACTAATGGTAAGGTTGAAAGAAATAGAAGTTTAAGGAGGTAAGGTAATCCTTTACACTGAGTTTCAATAATTGTGAGCTAACTTCATTCATATTGAAAAAGAAGAATAATTTAATTGTTTCATATCTTCTTAGTGAAAATATCAAACAACTTGAGTTTAAATATAATCGAAATGGCTTGTAAGGCAGTTGGATATTCGTTGATGCATCGCAATACTGCTCTAGAAACTAGTTCATCTAGTTCAGATAAAGAGTGAAATGCAACTTTACAAAATCATAATCGTGAAAACCAAAACTTAGGCCACGTTTCATTATGTGAATGTAATTCA
Organism: Cynegetis impunctata; assembly: GCA_030704885.1. NCBI lineage: Eukaryota > Metazoa > Arthropoda > Insecta > Coleoptera > Coccinellidae > Cynegetis > Cynegetis impunctata. Next base: position 260,714 of record JARQZK010005129.1, on the reverse strand, counting down.
TCAATATTCAGATAAAGAATTTGAAAGTAATTTTAGGTACATGATTTTCTGTCTCATATTACACTGTAGATTTTGAATATGTTGTCTAATTGTATACCTAGATTATACTCTAGAGTTATGCTACGCTTAAATTTACTTCATTATGTATGAGTAATTTTTCCATTGATTAACTTATGAGATTGAATGATGGTTAAGAAATTATAAATCAATTACGAATGACAAGAAACATTAAGAGTTAGAACATGCAAAGGGTCTTACATAATTTCTAATTTTCTTTTTCAGACTTTCAAGGAACACATTCAATTATTTACATGATATGATTCAAGAAGATCTAGTTCGACAAGTCACTTTTATTATAAATAAACTACTTTGGATGTAAAAAAGAAACATTGGAAGGAAAACAAGGTATGTTGTAATTATTTTTTTTTCCAAAACTAACAAATCTAGTTTTTGTTTTCAATCAGCCAAATTATTATCGGTATTTAGTAAAATACCATGATATTTACTGGAAGTAGATGAGACACATCCAGGATTACGACAGCAACTCGAGAAGGAGTCTTTTGGCATTGAAAGAACAATTAAACCTTTTTCTAATCAACCGGTCGATCTCACTCTCGAGCAGACTATTAATGCTGATGCTGCGAATAAGCTGACTGGAATTTCGCACCAATTCGATTTTAGCTTGACAGCGATGATGTCGGAGCCATAAAATTGGATCAACAATTATAAGCCATACATTAGAGAAAACGGGACTGACAAAGAAGCAAGATGTTACAGCCAAACTTCAGAGGAGTCGTATAAAAAGAGACACAGCACATCTTGATGATTTTATTGATGGAGTGAAGCGCAGTGTCGACCCGTTTTCAAATAATTCGAATAAACAATTTTTATACAATATTTCTACAGGCGAAGCAGCTCCCCAACACGTAATAAAATTCTTGCTTGATGTTCAAAAAGAAGGGACATTCGACTTCTTGTCTTTGAGAAGGTTGAGCACTCATTGCCATTTATAAGAGATTTATCCTGAAATCTTCCTGCCATTTGTTGCGTTGTTCTTCACCCTGGTGGGTGTCTATTCATCTTCTTGTTACTTGCTAACATATCGTAATTATTGTCTGCTTTGCATAACCTAACATAACCTTTCTATCTAAGATTCTGGAGCCAATTACCACGCTATTTCTATCCCTCATTCAGGGGGAAATTATAGCGCTACGTGAAAAAGCTTCTGGAGTTAAAGACACTGAACTTTTATTAGAAATCGATTCTTTATCACAAGTTATTTCAGGCAAAACCAGAAGTCCGCCGTTACCCCTCAGATTCTACAGCTTCTGCCAAGGGTACGTTCACGGTGATCATTGAGTCAATTCAAGACAATAAAGGCGACTTAAACCCTCTCAGTTTAGGTAAACTTATATACAATAATGAAAAATATAGTCATTTTAACATTACCAATATCTGCAGAAAAGGATTTAAAAAGGTAGGAATTACCTTCAAGGCAAACGATTTTGTTGAACACCATGACTTTTCCTCTGAGAATATAATATTTGCATTTCGGCTCAGATGGTATCCGTAATGGGTATCGTTAGGGGCATCGGCACTGATATTCCGGAATTTTAAAGTGTATGGTTCAACGACACTATTCCAGCAATCTTTGCTGCTCTGAATTAAAGGGAAAAGAAAAATGGATTCTTCAAGCAAATATGTTTTACAAAAATATTGACCTAGATCCAGTTTACTACTTTGCAGTTTCCATGTTTTAAAAGCTGTATGGAAATGATAATAGCCCGTTAAAAATGAAATAGAAAGAGAAGATAGACAATCGTATAAATTATTTAGAAACATTCTAATGTCAAAGACGAACGAAAGTATGGAGAAAAACTTGGCGATATTTCACCAATGCTATAAATATCCACAATACAAAAAATACGTTGAAAGTAAAGTTGAACAAATTGAAGTCTGGTGTTTGTATTATCGCCAGTCGTTAAAGATACGTGCAGCTGATACAAACAATTATGTCGAAGTAATGTTTCATCCATTCAAAGATATCTCCGTCGAGAGAACTAAAGCATATAACCTAACTCAGTTAACTGATTTCATCAGAAGCAGTTTCGATAGTTATTATAAACAAAGGTTGCTTGATTTAGTAATGAACAAGATGAGCAAGTCAACGTTGAATCGGTTATCACAAAATGATAAAGATGTTTTGCCAAATCAATTAAAAGAATTGGGTAAAATGCAGTACCATGTCCTTAGCAGTTCTGATAAAGGAATTAAATATTTTATAGATATGAACAGCATTATATGTTCTCTTGCCTTGTGGGTGTCACTGGAAAAATATGCAAGAATCGATCTGCAATAATAAAACAATTTGAAGTAACAAACGCTTGCGATACCTTGTCATTTGAAAGTAGGAAAATTTTGTACTTTATCGCTACGGGAAAAGAAGCTTCGGTAAATGTGTTGTTACCTCTCAAACTAGTTTACTGTACTGAAATTAATGAAAATTATGTACTCAGGCCCATTGTGGAATCTACAAGTAACGACGACTGTAAAAGTATTGTGCCCACCAATAGCGAACAGTGTATTGAATCTCCTGGAAACAACAGTAATGACGTTGAAAAAGAATGGTGTAAATTCATTTCTAAATTTAATGAAGATATCTTAAACATTTGGAAGCTGATCCAATAGGCTTTAGTCCCTAGTTCCGTGGTCACAAAAGGGAAGGAATGGCCAACTGAAACTGAAATAGAACCTTCAGACTTGAAGTGGCAGCAAGCCAACCAAATAGTTACTGCAGACAGAATAGGCTGGGCAACACAGACCTTCTCACCCTTCAAATCACCAGGCATTGACGGCACTTATCCTGCCTTGCTACAGTGGGGCCTGGGTGATTTAATGCCGCACCTGATGAGGATGTTCAGGACGTACTTCGCGCGCCGGTACATACCACAGCCTTAGAGGGACGTGAGGGTGGTATTTATTCCTAAGACAGGTAGAATGGATTACACCACATCCAAATCGACCAATTAGTTTGACCTCGTTTCTGCTTGAAACAATGGGGAGACTATGCGAACGATACCTAAGGGACGCTATTTTGAAAACACAACCACTGCATTCCAACCAGCATGCATATACCCCAGGCAGATCCACCGACACAGCCCTCCATCTGGTTGCTGGTCGGATTGAGAAATCTTTGGACAACAGAGAGTCCACCCTGGGGGTGTTCATAGACATCGAGGGTGCCTTTGACAAAACCACCTTCCCCAAAATTGAATCCGCACTGGCAGTCAGAGGTGTTCCCCAGACTATCAGTGGCTGGACCTCAAACATGCTCTCAAAAAGAGCTGTTAAAGAGCTGTTAGAATCAGTGTAGACAAGATCATCGTGAGGGAAATGGTCGCCAGAGGCTGCCCGCAGGGTGGTGTCCTATCTCCACTGCTATGAAGCCTAATTCTCGACAGCCTCTTGCGCCGCCTCTGCCATGAAGAATTCTACTAAATTGCATACGCAGATGACTTTTTTTTGTGAGTGGAAAATCCTCATAGGACGCCAGCACAGGTTGTTCGGTGCTGGCAATGTGAGACCTCTTCTCACTAAAAACCACTCAATTTCCGTCCTTTGTTCGTACCTGGACCTTCTCCATTTGGCGAATTATGGCTCATACCTTCAGGAAAGCCTACCTGCATCTATTGGTCACGCCTCATCTATTACTCATCCATTTGGTTATTTTCTCTCTCCCTGTCCTCTTTTTTTGTCATTATCCTAGTGATTTAGTTGTAAAGGGTGTTCCATTTTCCCTCACCTTGGAGCATTAGGGATACTAGTTCCTCGACTGGTGGCAGACTTTCCCTTTCAAGTAGCAGCTTTCGCCTTCCTACCCTACAACGACCGCATTTGTAAAAGACATGCTCGGGGCTATCTGGCTCCCGATACGCACATCGTTCACACAGGTCTGTATCTTTCTTCCCGATACGATGGGTGTATGTGCCAAACGACTCGTGGCCCGTCAGTAACTGCGTAAAATGATATCCGCTGGTCCTGTGTGTACATTCTAACCATTTTGCTATATCGGGGATCATCAGAGACATCTCTGAAGTTTTTGAAATATTCCGACGTAACCGGATTCAAAGGACCCCGCACATTTAGTTAGAACAAATGACGACAGCAAAAATTCGCTAATTTTTGGATATATTATAGATACTGGCCAGCTATGAAACATATCAATTTTAAATTCTGTTCCCACGGCTGGTTTGGGATATAGAGTGGTCCAAATGTCAATGTCTCGATAAACCATCTTTACAATTTTAGAAAATGCTGTTAACATACAGATTTTCTGTGAAATGCGATAACCTCAGTGGGAAGCTATAGCTTGACGATAGTCACTCATATAACTCAAAATTGAGTCCGACATATACAGGATGTTCACTCGATGGGTTTGTGTAAACGGTCTTGACTTCGACAATTATGTTTCAAAAGGCTTTATTTCTTACTTAATTATAACAAAGGATACCCGAAATAGTAGACGGAAAGTACAACTCTCTACCATGTACAATTTAGAAAGCCGAATTTTTCTTCTTTATATTTTGTACAGGGATTATTTGTGAGGTACTGGAGAAATAAATGAGTTCATTGCCAAATCGAATAGTTAAAAAACAGGCCACATTCATGTTAAAACTGAAGTTCATATACCGTATGTTCGTTTCCTAATATCGAAAAATGAGAGTGTATCTAATGATTCTAATGGGACTGATTGGATTTCAACGAAACAAGTAAGAATAGTACTTATATTCAGTTTGTATTGTTCAGGGTGGTTTGGAATCGCTTCTTCCGGATCCATAGACTCACTTTCCAAGATACAGGTACAGTGAAATACGTTCTTTGACCATAAGTCTAGTATCCTGAATGAATAATTATTTTCTCATTTGAATATCAATTGAAATCGCGTTGTTTACCGAATCTATAATTTTAGTAAAAGGATATTTCACGTGCGGGAGCATACCAGAATAAACAAGGTACCACAACACCATTGCCACATGAGCACATGTTCCGAGTGTTCTTGGGCCTGATTTACAGGTACAGTAGTACCCTGACACCGACTCTCTCGGTCTTCATATTTTGAATCCATAGCTGATACTTTGTAACATTTTTATATCTCGAAAATAGTCTCAACCTAACAAGGTTAATATCGAGATGAGCTTTATCAATTTCTAAATTAATATCTTGATCACCTCAAGATGAAAAATAATTAATACATTTTTATCTACGAGGTTTGCCTGTAAAAATGAACATACGGTATAAAAACGTCAGTTTCAACATGACATGTACTTTTTATAGACTATTCGACTTACTTACTCTCCAGTACCTCACAAATAAAAGTCTTCAAGTAATAAAGAAAAAAAATTCTGTGATTTTAAATTTTGGACCACTTTTTTTTCTAAACTATACATGGTAGGAAGCTGTATTTTGTTTCACTGTTTTAGATATCGTTTGTTATCAATGAAGCTAGAAATAGAGTTTTTTGGCATAAAACTGTCGAAGTTGAAGCCGCATACACAAACTCATCGAGTAAACAGCCTGTATATGCCGGGCTCATTTTCAAGTTATTTGCATGGCTTCCTTTAGAGAACAGTTTTTTAGTGAAGTTATCATATTACAGTAAACATTCGTATGTTAACATCATTTTCTGAAATTATGAATATTATTTTTATTTTATATTTTTTGGACATATATATTTGGACCACTCTATATCCTAAAACAGTCGTGGGAACAGAATTTAAAATTGATATGTTGTGTAGGTAGCCAGTATCTATAATATATCCAAAAATTAGCGAATTTAGCTGTCGTTATTTTTTCTAACTAAATGTGCGGGGTCCTTTGGAGATGTGATTTCAGGAAGCACAACAGTATATTCAACACATATTTGCGCATCATACATGAAAACTAGGAATTTATCTAGTATTTGTGGCTTATTTGATATGATTGCACAATTACCGTTTTACCAGGTATCGAGAATTTATTGTTTACCATTTATCGATGGGAACCCATCTGATTTTCGAATAATTTATACAGTATTGCATTTTGCTGCAGACCATTACAAAGAAACTGTTCGTCAAACCTGCTTTGTGACTTTTAATTGTCCACTTTATATATAGGCTAAACAAATACACTGAAGAGGAAAAGTTGAAGAATGTGATTCTTCGTCTAGGAAGATTCCATTTGCTTATGCTATATCTAACAGCTGTTGATATAATAATGGAGGGTTCCGGTATATATGAATTGTTTTGTACAGTTTTTGCCCAAAATTCGGTCCATAAAATGTATAGCATACTCCAAAGCTATTCGTGTTAATATACTGGCAGTGAATGCTATTGGAGAAATAATTGCAAAATTCGCAGAAAGTCCGGAAAACAGAGACAGCCATGAGAGTATTGAATACATAAAAGAATCTCGGCCGATGGAAGCTACTCCTGCAATGATTAGTATATCACGGCAAATAAAGATAAAAAAATAACCGTTTCCAATCTATTTGCTGATTTAAAAAACAATCCACCATCTACAGATCTACTATAATGAAGATACTATGGCTTTGTTAAAACTACTCGTTAGTGCCATCAAAACTTTACAACGCAAAAGTCCAACTGCTGAGCTATGGTTACAGTACTTTAACTGTATTATTGTGGCATTGCAATTTATCGAGGCTGAACGTTTGGGCAACTGGAACTCACATTTATCATGTATTCAACAAATGCTACCAATATTTCACGCAGCAGGGCATTTTAATTATTGCAAAGGTGCTCAAATCTACTTTCAAGATATGTTGAATCTTGAAAATGTAATGGATCCCACCGAGTTAATAACATTCACCGTGAAAGGACTTTTCACCGTAAGACGCACGGAGCCTGGTCTGGAATTTAGACAGATATGACAATTGAACAAACACTGATGTGCATTCTGAAAACTGGTACTGAATCGGCTACTCACGGACGGTCAGTAACAGACAGTGTGTTAAGAAATACTATATGCTTACGATATAATGGACCAACTTGAATCTTTCACTAATTCCAGATGTGCTTCCTCTGACCAACACATCGATTCCACATCAGTTTGTCATAAAATAGATAAAGATGATGTTGAATCATTCAGAAATTGGTTTTTAGAACGTGGACTCTTTGTGGAAAGATCCGCCAAGCTAATATCACTTTTGAGAGGATAAGTTGGCGATCCTTCTGTCGATTATCATAAAGCAGTAGAAAAAAGTAAGCGAAGCTTGTCAAAAATGGTTCGAGTTCAGCAAAAAGTATTGTGTGAGGACGCTTGTAAAAACAACATCGATAGATATCATCGATGAAGAGTCAGTTACCCTCAACACTTCACTTTTATTTCAACGCATTGTAGTGTCAATAATTAACAACAAAAATATAGTACAAAAAGCCTTAGTTCATGAACTTGCTCCATTCCCTATGAGCTTATTCGATGAGAAAGGCTTAATGATTAGAGAAAGCAATAAGTCCGAGCTGTACAAATCGTTACAACCTACAGCTTTGAGCCTGATCTTTCCGAATTCAACTACGTCATTGGTGGCAGGTTTCTTTCACATAAAGTCATATGGCGTGAAGATGGAACTTTTCAACAAACATTTGAGGACTGATACGTATATATTTGTAAACAATTATTTTCGATGGATATAATACGGATAATGCAGGTGACAAATCTTATGAACGCTCCAGACGAGTACGTGATAAAATTTCACCAGAACTTGATTTCAAGGATAATATGCCAATTCCATGAAATAAAGATTTTTTCTTATCCAACATAAAAAACAAATCGAGATTTGTTGAGTATTTAATAAACTACTTATGGCAAAAACCAAGCCTCACGATTTTCCAAGCAAAAGAAGATGCTGATGTGTTGATAGTCCGTAAGGCATTGGATTAAGCTCCGATGATACGTTGTTGCCACAGACATCGATTTGGCAGCTTTAATAATAGACACTAGTAGACAAATATGTATCAATGTGGAAGCCGAAAATTAAAAAAACACCTGATGTGATTTACGAAGCTGACAAAACTGTCAATTTGAAGAACATATTGTTATTTGCTCATGCATTCACCGGATGTGATAGAGTGAGCTCCATTTTAAAAAAGCAAGAACGACTTATTAGATTTGATTAAAAGGGATTCAACTTTGAAAGTCAATGTTAAAAAATTTTACGAAGGTGAATGACATAAAAGAAGCTGGTGAGCGAATTATGTTGAAATTGTTTGGAGCTGCAAATGAATCGATTAATGAGTTTGTAGCCAACCTCCCTTTTAAAAAGATATTTATGCCCTGGCTAGCAGGGAGATTGGTTAACATATAATTAGGGTTCTGGGTTGTTGTCTCGCTAATTTATCGAAAGTGGAAAGACTTTACGCGATTTGCACAGGGATTATATTCAAGATTGTAAAGATAATCACTTACCTTATGCAAAGTATTTAATATATCATCAAATTTTCACACCGAGGAAAGACCAGTGTGGTTTTTGTGCAACTTACACAAATTCTTCCGAAGAAGATAAAGAAAATTTAAAAGTTGATAACGAAATCCATTTGTCAGAGGAAGAGAAACAAACAGACAAAGATAAAATTTCTCAAAGCTACATTGTAGCTTGTTTTGACTTGCAGCCAGTCATGCCATGTCCTCAAGGGGATACATCATCTTTCTACTATAAGTCTAAGCTGGGTGTTTTAAATTTCACTGTATACGAAATTAGAAAGAAAGAACAGGGAGATCCATGCTACTGTTATGTATGGGATGAAACCTAAGGACGAAGAGGAGCCAATGAAGTTGGTTCTTGTCTTTTGAAATATATAGAAGAAGAATCAACAGCCAATGCTAATGGTGAAATTGAATTGATTTTGTATTCTGGTAACTGTGTAGGACAGCAAAAAAATCGTTACATTTTAAAAATGTATATTTTTGCTTTGATGAAGTATACAAACATAAAGTCTATAACTCACAAATTCTTAATAGTAGGACATACACAGAACGAAGGCGATTCTGCACATTCCGTGATCGAGCGCCAGGTGAAACATTCTTTAAATTCAGGGCCAATTTTCATACCATCAGAATATGTTGGAATGATTAAAAGCGCAAAGAAAACTGGAAGACCTTACAAAATGAAAGAAATGTAGTATACAGATTTTGTTAATTTAAAGAAATTAAACGAGGTAATTGGAAATATAGAAGGCAGGACTAAAGACGATAAGATCGCAGATATGAAAATAATAAGAATTGAAAAGGATGATCCATATGCATTAATGTACAAGACGACCTACGCACAAGAAGATTTCCTTTCAATGAGTATAAAACAACCTAGACTAGCGGTCAATAAAAGGACCCAATTAGCTTTAAATCCATTGTATAAGGAAAAAATTTAAATTCCTGAAAAAAAGAAGAAAGGGCTATTGGAATTATTAAAACAAAACCACATTCCTCCCCAACATGCGGAGTTTTATAATAACTTATAGTTATGTTATAGTTATATTTATGTTATTTTTGTAATAATTGCAATAAAAACCAGTTTCCTTATAGTATTATTTACCGAAAATGTAAGTTTTTATAATGCAGAAATTATTGAAAAAAGTATCTTGATTTTTTGGAAAAGTGTCACAACTATTACAAGGGATGAAACTTTCACCCTCATCAGAGTTTCAATCAATAAAATATGCAAAAATATTATAACAACTCAAAGAATACATCGTAATGTTGTTGCAACATGAACATAAAGTCATTTTAGACATACAACTACAAATTTTAAAACTGCTTTACTGGAAGACTAATGATTTTTAAATGTGTCACTTTTCCATCAGAAGAATGATATAATATTCATTTCCGTAAACTAGTTATGATGAATTACTCAAACTCGCTACATGTAATATTACTATGTGTAGTAAGTTTAACTAGAAAATGAAACATTTCTGATCAAGTCGGGTTCCAGGTTCAGGCAAGTAACTGCCAGTTACATTTCCAGGAGAGCCGAGAAACTTAAATAGATTATATTAAGACTGCATGGCATTAGTCTGTAGGTTTGAGGGACCATATCTGTTTGAAACATTCACATGTAATCCGGAATGGCCTGAAATTGAAGGCAATTTGAAATATCTTAAAAAATACCAATGTCGGCCAGATCTAGTGTCATGTTTTGTATGCGAAGTTGCAGGATCACCATGTTATGCCAAATTCAGTGGATCTAAAGTTCCTGGATTGTGGTGTGGCTATATCAAAAATAATAGTGACGGAGTATAAAAGGTGATATTATATCAAAAAACATTTTTATTTATATTAGGTATCATAATAGGGTCAGCTATGTCTATTCCTTCCTTCATAATAATAATCTGGAAATTCATTTAATATAAGGTCTCATGATAAGATTTTCTGTAATATTAAGAGAAAAAATGAGTATAAGGAGTAAAATCAATACAAGGTCAAGTTTTCTAGAGGCAACTGGTGTAAATATTAATGATTTTGAAATAAATAAGACTCTTTCATTAAATGATGATGATTTTAAAAAAATTAACAATTATAAATAAAAGAGAGCTAAAAGAAAGAAGCACAAATTATTGGTTGATAATAATTATATAGAAGTTATTAATGCAAAAAATGCTATGGAATTTAATGTACTAATGAATAAAGGGAATGCTAGTAGAAGCAATGAAGTTGAAGAAAGTGAATCAACAGAAATTGTCATCAATGAGGAATGTGATGGTTATGGAAATGTTGAAGTTAGTAACACTTTGATAAATATTAGATCTAATAATATAACCGAAGCACAGGCAATAATGATGGAAGCATCAGTATTAGGATCAGTTACTGACACTTTTTGCATGTTGCGTCAAGAATATACCGGGTTATTCACGTTATTCGTGGTTTTTGAAATATCTCGTATTTTGTGAAAATGTAGTATCAGTTTTGACGTTTGAACCCTCAACTGGTGTTTTCTTGTTTTGAATTGAAGAAAGGGCTACTAACTGGATCAAACTTTATATCGCACCTGTGAAATATTGACTAATTTAGACTTGGTATGTAAAAATAAAGGTTGAATAATTGCAATCTTTGAACGGCACTAAGTTGTTTGAATTAAATGGGACACCCCGTATTTTATATCACCAACAGATTTAAAATTTAATTGTCTATCGAATGCCTCAATACATTCCAATCGATATATCTTCAGGTTTTCAAATAAAATGCACATTTTCATCTAACAAACTGATTTTGAGAAATTTATCATTCATCAAGTCGCCTATGGCGTTTTGAGAAATCAGAATTGATTGAAATAAACATAAGATCATAATAATATATGCGTTCAGCTTTCAATATCTTAAATGATAAATTTCTCAAAATCAGTTTGCAGGATGAAAATGTTCATTTTATTTGAAAACATGAAGATATATCGATTGGAATGTATTGAGGTATTCGATAGACAATTAAATTTTACATCTGTTGGTGACATAAAATACAGGGTGTCCCATTTAAGTTAGACAAGTAAGTGCCGTTCAAAGATTGCAATTATTTTACCTTTATTTTTACACACCAAGTCTAAGTTAGTCAATATTTCACAAGTGCGACATAAAGTTCGATCCAGTTAGTAGGCCTTATCATTAATTCGGTTAAAAACAAGAAAACAGCAGTTTAGAGTTCAAGCGTTAAAACTGATACATTTTCACAAAATACGAGATATTTCAAAAACCATAAGGTTTGGGTGAAGTAAACCTCAATGAAACTGGCATTTATTTCCATCGTAAAATCCAAAAATAAAATAATATACATGGTATTCAATTCAAAAAATACCAACTTTGATACTTTTCGTGTATTTGGCACACCCTGTACAACATGAAAATATTTTTAAAATGTAGTTCTAATAGGTCCCTATCCATCCTAAGGAAAAATCTTTTATAAATTCAAATACTTTAGCCATAACTCTTCGTGTCGAATAACGTGAATCACCATGTATATATATATATATATATATATATATATATATATATATATATATATTATATATATGTATATATATATATATATATATATAAATATAAAAATATATATATATATATATATAAATATATATAAATATATATATATATATATATATATATATATATAAATATATATATATATATATATATATATATATATATATATATATATATATATATATATATATATATATATATATATATATATATATAAATATATATATATATATATATATATATATATATATATATATATATATATATATATATATATATATATATATATATTAAATATATATATATATATATATATATATATATATATATATATATATATATATATATATATATATATATATATATATATATATTGTAACGGTTTTTTGAACCGTTCGATTTGGTATTTGAGTATCGCAATAAAACGCTCGACCAATTGACATATCGAGTTACGTTGGCGATGCGCAGGACACGGCGGAGTGTGGCCATTGTTCTCATTTCCGATTACCGTATCATTAATTCTCGATTGGTGTTAGTGAAACTAGTCAAGGGGTCAACAGATTACGTGAGTAAATCTTTCAAATTTTATTTTAATTAAAAGTTGTGGAAATGTATCAACCTTCCGATTCATTTTGTATGGTATTTCTTCCCATAAATTTCATTTAATTAGTTGTAAAACATCGCTGTAGGATGGGTATTAAGAAGCCTCCACATGGGGTAGCGTCTTTGCATTTAATATTAAATTAACTCCAATTTTATAGTATTGTGGTGAGAAATATCATTCCTTAATTCATGTGTAAAACTATCTATACCATTTTCCTCATTTGAACGTCGTGATGTCCATGGTAAATACTGATATTGAAAGATTTAATAATTTCGTGCATGTGCCGCCATCCTTAGCCATATTACGAACCGAATAATTTATGTTGATAGAGTTTTCTTCCACCTCGTGATTTTGAGTACAATACTTGTAACTAGTAATTATGGTAGAATCCCGGAAAATTGTACGCGTTCGTGATAATGGCAAATGGTGGTCGGCAACCCAAGATACTTCGACCTGTACTTACGAACTAATGTTTAACTGAGAGCTGTATTTTCAAATTAAGATACCGAAGATACCTAGCAAGGGAAGAGCTGGAATATCTCCAGTAAGATACCGAAGATACCGAGCAAGGGAAGAGCTGAACCTTTCCAATTAAGCTACCGAAGATATCGAGCAAGGGGGGAGCTGAAACATTAAATTGAGACACCGAGCAGTCCCATAAATTGGCCAGACTTGAGGAAGCCACCACCGACAGCTGTCGCTTTTAGATAAGTGCACTTCGTTATTTGTTGTTTGTCAATTAGAGTCAATATATTCTTTTGGATAAATTAGAGTTTTATTGAGAGTTTAGTAGTACTGACAAAGTTATCATGGCGCCCTAATTACATCTTTTAGTTCACTATTACTTTAAGTAGCTTGATTTCAACAGTTTAGAACCCCCACATAGAGCTAGCTGGTAACATCTTGTGGCAAGTTTTCATTAAAAATCCATATAGAATTTTTATAGGGGTTGAAACCTTACACATTGGCGTGCAACGTTTGGGGCCCCGAAATCAAGACTGCAAATAGTGTGATACTTTATCAGTGCTTTGACTCTCAATAGGCTTGAAGTTGTTAGCTTAAAATCCTAAGGTGAGAAAGAAATAGTAATCATTAACTCTTTTACGTGGATTTTGCTCATTCAAATTCGTTTTCCTTCTGTAAATTCCTAATTCTTTAAACTCAAATTCTATTAGTATTTTGAAACATTATTATTTATTTTACAGTTCAATTGCATAGTTATATTAGTAAACATTTTCTTTCATTTAGTTTTGATACATATTAGTCTGCTTATTTGCCATCATTAAATTCAGTCACATTTTCTCACCATTATTTTTGGTCATCTTTAATTTTATTGCTTCAGTGAAATTATTAAATCTGTATACAATTCGTCAGTTCGCCTAGCTACATTTAGCTACTTACGTTCAATTACTAGTAACCTTTTGGATATTTTCTCACATTTGAGACCTTCCGTCATCCAAAATTTATTAAGTTCGTCATTATTTTTTATCTTTTGAACATTTAGTGATTACCACTAGTGAATACAGTGATTTTTCTCGCCATTATTGTTGATACATTTAGTTACTTATTTTTTCCTACTATTGACTCATTGGTACCTTTTCACATTTAAGACATTCCGTTACTCACGAATTTACTATTTTGTTATTACGCCTTATATTTTTTGAAACAGTTTAGTTGATTACTATTAGTAACTACCGTGATACTTCATTGCTATTATTATAGAAACATTTAATACCTCTATCACTGTTTATCTAACTCATTTGGCTCACGTTATTAAATCTGTTCACTTTTTCGCTCAGTTATTAAATCAGTAAATTTTGTCGCTTGGTTTGGTTACTTTGCCTGGGTCGTTTATTCGTTTCGTTAGATTTAGAGGTTATGAGATTTCAATCCTTAGTTCAACCCTTTCAATTACATTGAATTTAAGTCACTCTATCAATTTAAATTTTTTGTATTCTCTTATAAACATTTAAATTTTAAATTCACTTTTTCGATACTTAAGCCAATTCCTAAACCATGCGGTTTCGCGTTGTCAATTTGAAAATTATAGTTAAATATTGCTTTGATAAAATTAACTTTTCAAAATTTTCTATTCTTTGTTATTTGTAATATTTTCAGTTAGTGAGATTTATTCATTTATTTATTTTATTTATTTATTTAGCGTTAGTGAGTAGTTAAATTCCTTGTTTATTTATGTTATCTTAAGAAAAAATTCAGGAAGTAGTAGTTTCGAACTTATATTGCGATAGTTTCTTAAAGATTCCTTGTCGATAATTTTAATTTGGTTTTAATTTTTCGGTCTCAAAATTTTTAAATTGACGTTTTCAAAATTTTTTTTTAATTTCTATTTCAAGTTAAAAGTTTTCTAAATTTCTCGTTATTAACTAATTTATTTTGGCCTTAAAGTTACCTTGTGTATAGAATTCTCGGTGCCTCGATTGAAGTTGAGATTTTTTCGTTCCGATCGTTCAGTTTTGTGGTGGAGTCGGATATTTCCGTGATGTCGGCTTGTCGAAGTTGTTTTGGAGACCTTTGGAGGATCCTGCGTAAATAAATGTTCTGTTTGGGTTTAAAATTACCGTTTTCAGAAAATTTCCTGGAAAATTCACTTTTTCCAAATTCTTTCCAAATTTAAATTTTTCGTAATTTTCCGCTCCAAAAGTTGGTTCCCGTATCGGTTCGGTCCTGTGTTGCTGCTTATCATTTCCGATCTCGGAAAGGTCCTAGTTTGGAAAAAAACATTTTTTGTCGATTATCGCTATGGAATTTGTTCTAGCGAGTGTGGTGCAATGTTGTACCCCTGGGCTTACCGTTGCCGTATCGTTGGGGTATATTGGCCGTAGGCGTATTTGTCGAGACAATCTTGCGGTGTCAGGATTTGGGCGCTGGTCCGGAATCTGGGAGTAGCCCAATAAGAGAGATGCTGCAAGGATTGTAGTTACCGTTTCGCTAGGCTGATATGCTGCCATATTTTGTTTTGTTTTAGGGGTACATGAGATTGCTCGAGTTTCGGCTCAAAATATTAATTTTGATTCCCGATTGAAAGAGTTTTCCGATGATGATACCGAGGGTTGTTGGAGCTGATTTATTCCCGAATTTGGATTAGTGTTGTTGTACGTTCTTAAGTGGTAATAACAATTTTGTGTCGTTGTTAAGGTTCTCTATCCGCCATGGATAGTCGGGATGACGTAGTCGTAAGATTTTTTTTTGATTGAATTTTTTTGCTTTTCCCGCTCCTCTACATTTCGCACTTCTTGGACCGGGGGTGTAACGGTTTTTTGAACCGTTCGATTTGGTATTTGAGTATCGCAATAAAACGCTCGACCAGTTGACATATCGAGTTATGTTGGCGATGCGCAGGACCCGGCGGAGAGTGGCCATTGTTCTCATTTCCGATTACCGTATCATTAATTCTCGATTGGTGTTAGTGAAACTAGTCAAGGGGTCAACAGATTACGTGAGTAAATCTTTCGAAATTCATTTTAATTAAAAGTTGTGGAAATGTATCAACCTTCCGATTCATTTTGTATGGTATTTCTTCCCATAAATTTCATTTAATTAGTTGTAAAACATCGCTGTAGGATGAGTATTAAGAAGCCTCCGCATGGGGTAGCATCCTTTGCATTCAATATTAAATTAACTCCAATTTTATAGTATTGTGGTGAGAAATATCATTCCTAAATTCATATGTAAAACTATCCATACCATTTTCCTCATTCGAACGTCGTGATGTCCATGGTAAATACTGATATTGAAAGATTTAATAATTTCGTGCATGTGCCGCCATCCTTAGCTATATTACGAACCGAATAATTTATGTTGATAGAGTTTTCTTCCACCTCGTTATTTTGAGTACAATACTTGTAACTAGTAATTATGGTAGAATCCCGGAAAATTGTACGCGTTCGTGATAATGGCAAATGGTGGTCGGCTACCCAAGATACTTCGACCTGTTCTTACGAACTAATGTTTAACAGGGACGCCTTTACGTTGAGACTTTACCTTGGGAGCTTACTTGAGAGCTTTACGTAGAGAGTTTACTTGAGATCTTTTAGTCGAGAGCTGTATTTTCAAACTAAGATACCGAAGATACCTAGCAAGGGAAGAGCTGGAATATCTCCAGTAAGATACCGAAGATACCGAGCAAGGGAAGAGCTGAACCTTTCCAATTAAGCTACCGAAGATATCGAGCAAGGGGGGAGCTGAAACATTAAATTGAGACACCGAGCAGTCCCATGAATTGGCCAGACTTGAGGAAGCCACCACCGACAGCTGTCGCGTTTAGATAAGTGCACTTCGTTATTTGTTGTTTGTCAATTAGAGTCAATATATTCTTTTGGTTAAATTAAAGTTTAATTGAGAGTTTAGTAGTACTGACAAAGTTATCATGGCGCCCTAATTACATCTTTTGGTTCACTATTAGTTTAAGTAGCTTGATTTCAACAGTTTAGAACCCCCACATAGAGCTAGCTGGTAACATCTTGTGGCAAGTTTTCATTTAAAATCCATATAGAATTTATAGGGGTTGAAACCTTACAATATATATATATATATATATATATATATATATATATATATATATATATAATATATATATATATATATATATATATATATATATATATAAATGTATTTGAATATTTTGAGGTTGCAGTCAGAATTAATTGTTGGGCTAGGTTAAAGAATACTCTTTGTCATATGGTCGAGCTTTCGGAAATGTTTATTTCCTTTATCAAGACATCTATAATAAAAGAACAGATTTAGATTTACAACAGCGTTCACAAAAAGTTAAAGATTACTTACTAACGTTGAGGTTATATAAATTTTGAGAAAACACGTATAAAACGAAGAACAGAACAAGTTGATGGGTACAACTTCGTCACATAAGTAAAAATCCATTACAAGAATAAAAATCTAATTATCAATAATCCGTACTTTCCCATCTTGCTATCTACAGGAAACCAGACTCACAAAATGGTCGACGTCAACCCTGAGAACGCGGAAACTAAACCACAGAACAATACGGTGATCTTCTTACAACAATTGACAATAGTCGATATATCAACATAAAACGGGACACGGTCCAAATAAAATTTAAAGAAAACTAAAATTATTTAACCGAAAGAGTATGGTGTGAAAATTTTGAAAAGAGTTTCTTTAACAATTTTTTATCACTAAATAATAACTGCAATACACTTTTTTAATAGTTCAATGAGCTAATGTTACTGCTTCTAAATGGCTCACAAATGGGCTGAATTTTGTTCTAATTTTAAAAATTCAGTCACAAGTTCAATTCTACAATTTTACTTGTAGTCTAGACAAAAAACTGCTTTCTAGGACTACAGTAATATAAAATGAAAAGCAATGAAAAAACAATGAAAAAAAACAATGAAAAAAAGAAAACATTCCACTGCATACTCACGGCTACTATGCAACTAAGGCGAAACAGACGAATTCATGTTGGAGAAATACTAAAACCACCAATGTGGAGTGTACATTCTTGATAAATTTAAAAACGAGCAATCAACCGAAACGACAAAAACAACCGATGGTGCGTTCGGGAAACAAAAATTTTATCGACCCTACAAATCAAAAGTTAAAAACATCTTACAAATTTTGAAAAAAAATATTGAAAAAATATAACTTGCACCGTTTTTTTTTGTCGTTTCGGTTGATTGCTCGTTTTTAAATTTATCAAGAATGTACACTCCACATTGGTGGTTTTAGTATTTCTCCAACATGAATTCGTCTGTTTCGCCTTAGTTGCATAGTAGCCGTGAGTATGCAGTGGAATGTTTTCTTTTTTTCATTGTTTTTTTTTCATTGTTTTTTCATTGCTTTTCATTTTATATTACTGTAGTCCTAGAAAGCAGTTTTTTGTCTAGACTACAAGTAAAATTGTAGAATTGAACTTGTGACTGAATTTTTAAAATTAGAACAAAATTCAGCCCATTTGTGAGCCATTTAGAAGCAGTAACATTAGCTCATTGAACTATTAAAAAAGTGTATTGCAGTTATTATTTAGTGATAAAAAATTGTTAAAGAAACTCTTTTCAAAATTTTCACACCATACTCTTTCGGTTAAATAATTTTAGTTTTCTTTAAATTTTATTTGGACCGTGTCCCGTTTTATGTTGATATATCGACTATTGTCAATTGTTGTAAGAAGATCACCGTATTGTTCTGTGGTTTAGTTTCCGCGTTCTCAGGGTTGACGTCGACCATTTTTGTAGTCTGGTTTCCTGTAGATAGCAAGAATGGGAAAGTACGGATTATTGAAAATTAGATTTTTATTCTTGTAATGGATTTTTACTTATGTGACGAAGTTGTACCCATCAACTTGTTCTGTTCTTCGTTTTATACGTGTTTTCTCAAAATTTATATAACCTCAACGTTAGTAAGTAATCTTTAACTTTTTGTGAACGCTGTTGTAAATCTAAATCTGTTCTTTTATTATAGATGTCTTGATAAAGGAAATAAACATTTCCGAAAGCTCGACCATATGACAAAGAGTATTCTTTAACCTAGCCCAACAATTATTCTGACTGCAACCTCAAAATATTCAAATACATTTTATATATATATATAATATAATATATATAATATATATATATATATATATATATATATATATATATATATATATATATATATCTGTACCTCAGAACCATTGTATCGTAAGTCCAAAAATATCGATTTTCTGGTTGAAGCTGATTATTAGTCACAATGATATTTTCTATCCAACCATACTATCGTATAGCTGCTAAGCTATATATTTATGGATTTAGATGGATCTATAAGATCGTTAGTCACAATATATATTTGAGCCATAGTACCGTATATCCAGTTACGATGGACATACGTTAGTCTGGCTTCTATTCTGTATTGAGTGGCTAGTAACTGAAGTCCATTATTGTCATTCTTTAAATCAGCTGTTTTAAAACTACACGTGGTCAGCTCAGTTTGAGGTTATATTGTTTGAATAGTTGATGGAATCCGTCGTTACTACGTGATAATTTAACATGATGAACAAAACTAAATTGGAATTTACTACGTTTATTATCACAAAATATTTTGTGATAATAAACGTAGTAAATTCAAATTTAGTTTTGTTCATTATATTGTTTGTATTCGTTGTTTGATTAAAGTTAGATGTTATTTCAGTTAAATATTGCAGACAATTCTAGTAAGTTTTGATAAAGGCTTGTGTTTCAACGTGATTAGTTGACTAAATAATAATGTTTGGCCTATACAACAATACTTTTTCAAGCAGAGGAAAACTTATACTTTCGTTGGCGCAACAACAAAACACAGTAGTGTCGGAAAATTACGAACATATTTGTATTTCAGAAGAAACAACTAGTTTTTCAGTGTCTCCATTAGTAGAGATTCCTAACAATAATGAAAAAACATCCTGGAACAGCAGCCCTACACCTTCTTTAACCGAATTACAGGTTAGTTAGTTAGTTCATACTTTCATTCTGGTTGGTCAAGGTTATGGGGAACCACAGTTGTATAAAGTTATTAAGGGCAGGTTAGTTCTAGATAGACAAGACTCATAATGTTACTGCTTACTAGATAACATAGGTTTATCTTACTTCATTTAGCATAAATCATAGAGGTATTATAATGTTTCTATCCCTAGGTCTAGTTAGTCGTTTTAATTCGACCCATTAAAAATTGGCCTATCCAAAAACATTGTAAACATTCTGATTTTAGTTCAACGTAAAGAGTTTATTTAAGTAGGAAAGTAGGGTATATTAATATGGATTACCAGTCACAATGAAGAAGATATATATTTCCTTTTATAGAAGATAATTAAAACCGTTTTTCTAATTCTCAGACGGTGCAACCAGATTGTTGAAGTGAACCTGATTTCCAACAGCTTTATATATCTTGGACAAGATATTGATACAAGCACCCAAGATGAAAACCTCGTTTTCAGTAGTTTATTCTCTGAAAATGACTTATATGCCTCAGGAAAGGTCTGAAAGTGAAATGTCGTTTTGTGATGATGTATCACAAACACCTATCAATACAAATACTAGACCTGAATCAGTATTAAATAAATCTAAACTGGTTCCTTATAGCGACTCAAATTCAAATGATGAGGGGATAAATCGTACTGTAAAGGGTAAAAAAAGAGTAAGAAATTCAAAGAACTGAAAAAAAAAACATAAGAAAAAGAAAAATACTTTCTGGTAGGCAATATATAAATGCTAAAGGAAAATTGACGGAAGGAAGACCATTGAAATCTCCATGTGGAGATACTTGCCGATTGAAGTGTAACAAAAGATTTACACGTGAAGAAAGATTGAATATTCATTCTGAGTTTTGGAAATCTAGTAGGACTCAAAGCGGCAGTTTGTTGCTTCATGCATAAAATCCAAACCTGTAGCTAGGCAGCGGCAGATGGAACGAAGAAAAACAAAAGTGTGAGTAACATATATGTTTTAAATAACAAGAACAAAGAAGAAGTAGTGTGCAAAACATTTTTTTCAAATACTCTCTCAATTTCTGATATCTTTACAGGATATGCTTCGAAAAAGACAGATAAAGGCAAAGTTCGTGTGACTTGTGGTGGTAAGTCTTGTGTTAGAGTTTCCAGGTCGCGCAATGGCCTCTAACATGACCTAACGACTACTAAGTAGCCGGGACCACCATCTTATATACGTGTCTTCCGAAACACGGAGCGGCGATTAAATTCGTTGAAGTGGCCCGGGGATCGAACCCGGTACCTTGCGGTTAGCAGTCCACCACTCTACCGCAGAGCCATCGACGCTCTCAAAAAAAAAAAAGACAGATGACATTGGTCTTGTTGAGGGAGACCTTAGAGGACACCATACGCCGTCTAATAAAAGACCTTCTGAAACCTGGAATGCCGTTGGAATGAGATTTCACGGCAGACCCAGTTGACACAGAGACAATTGTTAGAGTTGGTCAATTTTTTTTTCGACAACACCTATTTCATCTTTCAAAACCAACATTATAAATAGATCTTGGGCACCCTCATGGGAGGTAAACTATCTCCTATTTTAGCACAATATGTGTTAGACGATCTACTAACTACAGTGATACCTCTTCTACCTTTTGACATGCCATTTTTGAAGAAATATGGGGATGACATAATTTGTATGATACCTGAAGGATCACTCAGGTTAACACTTGATCATTTCAATAGTTACAGCACATATCTACAATTCACTTCAGAAGAAGAAGTCAATACAAGCTTGCCTTTCTTGGACATTGAAATAGATTTGAGGGATGTTTAAGAACCGAATGGTATAGGAAACCGAATAGTTCTGGGAGATACTTGCATGACAGATCCTGCCATCCTTACAACATGAAGATGAACTTAGTTACGGGAATGAAGAACAGATTTTGAAGTTGACTCATCCTGCATTACATAGTCAATGCATAGTGGTGTTAAAGAAACTGTTGTTGACAAATGGATATCCGGTTGGCCTGCTTAACAGATTACTGCATGATGTGGCTCACTCTCCTCTAATTGATGTTGCCTTAACAGTTAACACCAACATAGTGCAGCAAGTTAAAACCACATACACTACCATACCGTATATACCTGCACTTTCCAACAAAATCACTAAAAGTTTCAGAAATTTTCAATGTTTGAAAGTTATAAACACGATGAAGCAGACCTTACATACCTTAGTATTTAGTAGACTTAAGGATAAAGAGAAAGAACTATCTGAATCAGGAGTTGTTTACAGTATACCATGTGGCAGTTGTGATCCATGTGGCAGTTGTGATACATCTTACATAGGACAGACCACACAATGGATGAAGTCAATATCCGCTCATGAGAGTGATGCTAAAAGAAATGTAGGAACTTGTGCATTGGCTTTCCATGTCAACAAAAATGATCAAGTAATCAACTATTCTGACATAAAATTACTGTACAAAGAAGCCCAGTATAATAAGAAACTTTTTCTGGAAATGGTGGTTATATCTTCAGCTGAAAATGTAATGAATACGAAACAAGATACTGGTAATCTTAATAACATATACTCCTACTTAATAGAACTTTCTAAGAGGCCTTTTCCATCATCCCGAGAGCGGAAATCAGAGCTTAGTAACTTCACAGAAGAATAAGTTAATAATGGATATGAAATTCTGTGGAACTAACACTGACATTTTGATTTTCCATTGACAATTGACATATCATTAATGTTTTTATAATTTGATGAATTGTCAGCTGTTGATTTTCTTGAAGGATGTTTTATGGTTTTAAAATTTTGTATGAGAATTCTTTTGTATTTGTGGTCTATATGTTTTTACTAAATTTCAATCATAAGTAAATTGTTATCAGACCTCCGAAAAGGAAAAAACCACGTTGTTTGTGAGTTGTGTTTGTTTATTTGGTCTTTTGTTTTATTAATTGTAATATTTTTACATTATAGCTCCTTGAGAAAGGTAATAAAAACTTACCGAAAGCTTGGATGATATAAAAGTGTATCACTGATTCCTGGACCGAGAATTCCAATATACTTTTTTCTATATATATATATATATATATATATATATATATATATATATATATATATATATATATATATATATATATATATATATATATATATTATATATATATATATATTATATATATATTATATATATATATATATATATATATATATATTTATATATTATATATAATATATATTGTAAGGTTTCAACCCCTATAAAAATTCTCTAATGGATTTAAAATGAAACTTGTCACAATATGTTGCCAGCTAGCTCCAAGTGGGGGTTCTAAACTTCCGAAATCAAGCTACTTAAACTAGTAGTGAACCGAAAGATAGAATTAGGGCGCCATGATAACTTTGTCAATACTAATACACTCTCAATAAAACTCTAATTTAACAAAGGAATATATTATATTATACTTACATATAATTACTATAATTACAAACGAAACGAAATGCACTTATCTACACGACAGCTGTCGGTGGTGGCTTCCTCTTTTCTGGCCTGTATAGGATTGCTTGGGATCGTAATTTAAGTTGCAAATCGAGAATTAATGAAACGGTAATCGGAAATGAACAATGGCCACTCTCCACCGGGTCCTGCGCATCGCCAACGTAACTCGATATGTCAACTGGTCGAGCGTTTTATTGCGATAGCCAAATACCAAATCGAACGGTTCAAAAAACCGTTACAATATATATATATATATATATATATATATATATATATATATATATATATATAATATATATATATATATATATATGTATATATATATATATATATATATATATATATATATATATATAAGATAAAATATGTGATCAGCAAACGTCATGAATCAACAATGGCAAGTTTCCCAATGGTAACTGGTAATACTATATGTTACAAAGATGCAAATGTATCTTTGTTTGATATTGGAATAAATGAGGCATATTACAAAGAAAGATTTCTGCTAATGTATCATACTAGTCCTTATGATAAAGATTTTGAAACTCATGTTAGAACTTTGGGGATATCTGATTGTGGCCCTAATAAATCATGTTTCAAAGTAGCAATGCGATCAGGATACACTCCATCTGATGACACAATCTTAGAATCCGCCATCTAAATATCCGCAGCATTAAATATGAAACAGATATGCTATATGACTTATTCCGATCAATAGACTTTCCCACAATTGTTTGTCTGACTTAAATCTGGGCTAACAAAGGTGAAATTGTTCACGCTACTATACCGGGATACAAACTGGCAGTCTGTTATATCAGAATTTCGAAGGCTGGTGGTGGTTGTACGATTTTCGTGTCAAATGAAGTGGAGTACAGAAACATTTATATTAATTTGAACAGTACAGACTCAATATTTGAATATGCCATGATTGAGGCTAACTTATATAACATTAATTTTTATGTGTGTTGTTTATATCGTACATCTAGTTACATATTATTCAATGACAGTTTCATAGAGCTTTCTTCTTCACTCATCTCCACAAAAAAGGCAGCATTATTTTGTGGTGATTACAATACAAACTTTGATCTAGCCGTTGAAGATGGGCATGCACTGGAAATCAAAAACATATTTGAGTACTTTGGGCTATCTCAATGAATTTTACATACACTAGGATTACCCGTAATTCAAAAAAAGTAATTGATAATATATTTCGTAAAATAAACGTTAACTCTTTACATTGCAAGGTAGTCCTATCTTAAATTTCAGACCACCTGAAGAACTTGTACAAACAAGTCTAGGACTTCCACCAGTATTGCCTAAAGAAATTGAAGCAGATTTGGTTGATCATTGTGTAGAAATGGATAAGAGATTTTACGGTCTGCGAGCTTCTGACATCCGAAGATTAGCCTTTCAATTAGCCATTCGCAACAATTTAAAACATACGTTTTCAACAAATCAGGAAAATAGCAGGTTGCAAATGAATGCGTTCAGTTTTAAAGAGGTATCCTGAACTAACGTTTAGGAGACCACAGGGTTTATCAACTGCCCGAATTAAGGGATTCACAGAAAAAAACGTGAATAATTTTTTTGAAATTTTGGAACCTGCGTTGGAGAAAGTAAAATTCAATCCCTGTCGAATCTACAACGTAGATGAGACAAGCATAACATCTGTACAATCTAAGCATACCAGGATAATCACGTTAAAAGGTAAAAAGTAGGTAGGGGCCGTAACCTCCGCAGAAAGGAGAGCACTAGTGACGGTCGTTACCTGCATGAATGCGGCTGGTGGTTATGTGCCTCTAATGGTCATATTTCCCCGAAAAAATATGAAGGCTGAATGACTTAACGGCGCTCCACCAGGAACAGTTGCTGCCTGACATGTGTCTGAATGGATTCAGAGCAACATTTCCACCAATTGGTTACAACATTTTATTAGCCACGTTAAAACAAGTGAAGCTGATCCAGTTCTATTAATCTTGGAATGGCCACTACTTCCATACTCGGAACGTTGACACGATTGTCGCGACGTTGGCGCGATAAAACCATGTACTTATTCTCAGTCTCTCCCCGCATTCGACTCATAAAATGCAGCCTCTGGACCTTGCATTCATGGGGCCTCTTAAAACCTATTACTCACAAGAGATTGAAAAGTGGCTTAGAAAAAACCCTGGAAGAGTGGTTACCAACTATCAAGTTTGCGAGTTGCTTGGAAAAGCGTATGTAAGATGTGCTACAGCTGAAATCGCTATAAATGGTTTTCGAAAGAGCGGTATTTGTCCGTTTAATAAGCTCATTTTTCGTGACCACTACTTCGCTATTCACGAGCAAGCGGAAGATGACAGAATTCCAGCTCTGAATCCACCCGATGCTGAACAACAAAGACAAGTGATTACTCCACGGTATGTGACTCCTCCAAGGCATGTGACTTTCCAAGAAGTATTGACGCGACCAAATGTGTGGAAGATTCATCTTGTAACAGAATTTCTAATTCCAGAGATCTAAAGGTGCGGTCCCAAGACATTAGCCCTTCACCAAGCACTTCGTCTTACAAGCCTGGTGATAAAGAAAAAAAGTCCAGAAATTGATCTGCTGCCTTGATTACAGGTACTCTATATAAAGATGCCTTAGAAAGTAGTTTGTCAGAACAGAAGAGAAAGGAAAGTGTGTCAAAAGGAATTCTCTTATTCCAAAAAGATCCCAATTATAATGATGGGAAGTCTGAGGAGATTGGCTGGATTATCACAGGAGATAGACCAGGTCCTGACAGAGGCGGCGTCGTGGGGGTAACGGATTTTTCGATCAATTACATCGACAACCCCCTCTGTGTATTAGCCTGGCAGTAATAACATCAAAGCCTTACAACTCCGCTTCAATGTACTCCCCACTAGGAGCTCATTTTCAATCTCCCGGAGCAGAGGCTCTGTAGGGCCAACGACATAAGAGTTGAGAGCCTGTCCCATCTATTGCAGAAATGCTCATTGGGGCATACAGCCCGCGCTAGACATCACAACTTCGTCGCGAAACTTCGAGACATGGCTCTCAAAAAGGATTGGACGGTCTGGGAAGAGCTCCATATTCGGAAGATGAGGAGAGTTTTGAAGAAGCCAGACCTTGTGTTCATCAGGGCGGCAACGTGTTTGATCGTAGATGTGGCCGTCGCGTAGAAAACGCCAAGGGACCTGGCAGAAGCATACCAGCTAAAAGAGCCGCCCATAACCAGCTGGAGTTCTTGTCTGCGCAACAATTGAAGTTTCCGGATATGGTTGTCGAAGTGTCGCCGCTTGTTATTAGTGCACGGGATTTCTTGTGCGCGGAAAGTATTAACACGTTGCGAAAACTGGTGTCGTTACTACATACCAGAGGATCTAGTGCATACAACGCTTCGCGCTGGTTGATCTATTCACCATGACGTGATCCGGTTTGTAGCGCGTCAAGCGGATGCGTGGTGAACCGATATGTGTCGCAACCGTAGGCAATACCTTTTCTGTGGAAATACTCTTTTCGCGATAATGTGCGGGACGTGTAGTGTTCGTTATCGTTTTTATTCGGGTGTCATTTTATGTAATTAATTTTAAGATAGCTGCAGGGAGATACCAAAAAATAAAGGTAACGGAACAATTAAGAAAAATATACAAAACATTAGAAACCTTATAAAAACTATAAACATCCCTCCCTCGGCCTTCACTTTTTTAATTATTTATTTTTTCCATATCAACATGCTACTACCCTAGCTATTCAGCAAGGGTTGAAATTGCAAATAAAAGAGGGAAATTTGTGTGTTGTGAAAACAGTATAAAAAGTGGAATTAGATTGGAGGTTAGATTCCCAAAAAGCAGTAAAAAAACGGAAATAATCACAGAAATGGATGAAAACAAGCTTAAATCAATAATAAAGCAGTCCTTCTAACAGTTCTTGTTTCGGTAGAGAGTTCTTGTTCAGGTAGAGCTGTGATAAAATGTCAAACTTGCCATAATTAAGGCCAAGGGGAAGAATCTGAAGAAGATTTCAAATTTAATTTGGTTTTCGTTAGTTTTTTTTGTTCGTCAATAGCATGTTTCTATATATTTTTAATATGTTCAACTTGTTCGTGAAAACTATATTATTTATAATGTCTAATATAAATTACCATCAACAAACAAATAGCGTTTTACTTGAAATCAAGCTAATTTAGGGCGATGTACAAAATACACCGCGCGGGAAAAAGTTCGAATAATTCGGTGCGAGTAACTAAGGGTTAACAGCAATGAATTTACAAAGCAACAATTACCAGTATGTAGAGAGTTTTAGACTGAGAAGAAATGAAAATGGACCGATTATGGTGAAACTTGGCACTGTTCAGATGAAAAAAGGAGTTATAAAAAGGATCAAAGAGCTAAAGGGTATGAAACTAAAACAACATGGACATGAGTGCAGATCAGATGAAAGAGATAAGAAAATATTCTTAAACGAAGATCTACCAGTTGGGAAGCGCATTTTATATAAAAAGGTGAGGGAGCACAAGAGTGAAAAAAATTACGAAGCAGCATACTGCAGTAATGGATCAATTTACCTCAAAAAAACTGATCGGAATTCACCTATTAGGATTAGAACGGAGAGTGACCTGAAATAAAATATTTTATGAATTAGAATACCAAATAGGAACCTTTCAGTTCCTAATTCACTCCGACAAATAATATTTTAGAGGACTACAAGTCGCATGATGCAATAATTTGTGACAATATAAATGAATATATACTTTTTCAATAATAGTCAAAGCGACATTTATTTTATTCATGTGAATATCAGAAGCATCTATCCAAACATTGAAATACTAATGCAGTACGAAGAATGGGATGATGTTCTGAGCATAAATGATGCTGATATTTGCAGCAGGTTCATTCAGGTTTTGAAAAAAATGATTATGCAATTCACTAAAATAAAACCTAAAAAGACTACTTGTGAAAAAAAAGTCTAAAACCATAGTTTTCAGGTGGTTTGGAAATATGGCAGATACGCCAACAGTACTTCTAGTCTTTTTTATTAACCATCAATTAAGTAATTCTAAAGTTATTTCAATTATAAAAGCAAAAAAAATTAAATAGAAAAAATTTGTATTTCGTTAAAAACAGCACATGGTTGTTTTTATAACAAAAGTAAGTATTTCAAAAAATATATACGGAAAAAAATAATTTGGTTATTACAAACTGTTTATTAAATAAATAAATAAAAAATTAATCAAGAATTTTTTTTATAATCCGAAAGAACGATAGAATCAATGATTTTTAGAGAACAAATGGTTTCTTCATTTCAATATTTAGTCGCAAAAATAGATTTTTAATTAACAAACGCATTTTTTAGCAACAAATAAATTTTATAACTATTTTTCGAACAATGGTGGTAAAAAATAAAGAAAATATATTTTTATGTATCTTTTAACATTCAAAAATCGAAAAATTCAAGATATAAAAAAATTTATTAATAATTACTTATTTGTAATTTCTATAGTAAATAAAAAAGTGGAAAATCAAAATTTTTGAATTTTTCTAACGGTGATCTATTTGTTAGCCTATTAAGAATAACTCCACAAATAAAATTTTTTTTTAAGGTTTTAGTTTAATAATTATCGCGGTTTTTCTCTTGAAATTCAATGTAGAAAAAGTTGTTAATTAACAAATGGATAAATAATGGAAAAATTGGGATAAAAATTTTTTAACCGCGGATTATTGTTTATTTATGTATCCCAATAGTACTTGAATTTTATTATTCCTTAATATTCATATTTAATATGTTTAAAAAATGTTCATGTTACTGTGTCAAAGTGACGGAGCGCACGTGAAAGTCAGACTACCCGTTTTTGGCTCTATGTTCAGGTAGTCGGAGAGCTAACGGGCAAATTCTGCAAGAGTTTTTTAAAGGCTCAATTTTCTACATACCATAGTATTGATGGTGTACATGAGTCAGCACCCACTCGCAAAGTTAGGTAGCGCTGCGTTCGGCGGCGGCACGCTTTGAACTATGTTAAATCTCACATGCACTACAAGAGTTTTCTAATGATTGAAAATTGGTAATTAGCTCAGTTTTAATATGCAAATCCGAAAGGTAGCGGTCAGACCGCACAACTAAGTGACACTGCCAGTCAGCAGGGCGCCGAAGTTGTAGAACTTTCTAGATCATCGCAAGAGTTTTCTAAAGGCTGAAAATTTGTGGGCTACTTTATTTTGATGTATAATTCATGAAAAAACAAGTCAGACCTCGAATTCATGTGACAGAGCCAGTCAGCAGTCATCGGAAGTCAGCGCATTGAGCGCACGCGGATGCTACTGTTATCTGGGGTTTTATTTCATTTTAATCAAAATGTCATCATTGTTTTTATATTAATTGAATGCTAATCCATTTGTATTGATATCTAATCTCTGCATAATGAAAAATTACCATAATACTCCATTTTTATCAGTACTATTGGACCACAATGATTCATGAATTCAGTACTTTTTTCTCACGGTATTGAAAAATCATAGCAAAAATGGATAGTTACGCGTGATAAAATTAATTTTCATCAAAATTTTATCATTGTTCCGATATTACGTGAATGCCAATCCTTTTGTATTGTTATTTAATTTTATGTGTATCATTGGACCGTCATAATTCATGAATTCAGTACATTTTTGTCACGGTATTGAAAAATCATAGAAAAAATGTTTAGTTACGCGTGATAAAATTGATTTTCATCAAAATTTTATCATTGCTCCGATATTACTTGAATGCCAATCCTTTTGTATTGTTATTCAATCACTTCATAATAATAAATGAACATAAAACTCCATTTTTATCTGTATCATTGGACCATTATAATTCATGAATTCAGTACATTATTCTCACGATATTAAAAATTCATTGAAAAATATACAGTTACGCGTGATAAAATAATTCTTTGCAGTCGTTTGAATTAAATGTAATATTTCCTTCAGAGGTAGATTCTCATTTTATTTCATTTTCGTGTGTCTGCCCTGACAAGCCAATGAACTTTTGCACGGAGCGTGTTTACATTTCCGAAAACACAGATTCGTAGCGAGCTATCCTATGGTATTGGTGCGAGTGAGATAGACACTCTGGGTCAGTACTATTCAAACTCTCTCTCCCCCTATTTCCTCAAGGTCCAACGGTGAGTTTTGGCGGTAGGAGAAGCGCGTTTTGCAGCTGTAACCGTCAGTCTATCATGTACAGCTATAGTGAGAGTTTCTTTTCCGTGTGAATCATGATTCCTATTTGCGTTATTTGTTCAGGGAAAGACACAAGTGTGTTGGTTTTTTCGGAACAGACCCTCAATAAGTGCCATCAGAATTTGCAAATCCGTCGTGATAACAGTTTAAGTTATAATGAAACAAGTTTACCATCTACTCCAAATGATACCCAAGGTTATCACGTGCAGTGCTACAGGAAATTTACAGCTTTGGGAAAACGATACAGGCAAGAACTTTTGGAAAAACAACATCCTGCCAGGAAAATTGTATTAAATAATATTGTACAATAAATGTTTCCTTGTCAAGAAATATTCCATAGAATTATTGATGTCGGGAAGAATATCTGCTGTCAAGCTTTTCTTTGAAGTTTTTCATTTATAATGTTAGTATAGAGATTGATTCATCGAATGTAATGCTCAGAGAGTGTTTAATTTGCTTTTCAAAATTACAATTGGAAATGTAATTTTCACCATTACAAACTCACACACTCTCAATTGGCCAAGCTAGTAGCGTAGGAGAGGGGAGACAAAGATTCGAACAATGAGGAGAGAGTGATAAAATGAATTACAGAGATTATTGATAAACATTGTATATTAGTTGATAATTCTATTTTTCATGCAATTGCTATGTTTTTTTTTCAGTTCTACTCCCGATGCATACTGATGTTGCACAGAGTCAAGTTGTACGTGAAGAATCTCATTCTGAGAGGTGAGATTATTGATAAATATTGTATATTAGTTGAAAATTCAATTTTTCATGCAATTGGTATGTTTTTTTTTCCAGTTCTACTGCCAATGCACCGATGCATACTGATGTTGCACAG
Organism: Cynegetis impunctata; assembly: GCA_030704885.1. Classification (NCBI taxonomy): domain Eukaryota; kingdom Metazoa; phylum Arthropoda; class Insecta; order Coleoptera; family Coccinellidae; genus Cynegetis; species Cynegetis impunctata. The sequence goes on along the minus strand of JARQZK010005129.1, from coordinate 229,115 downwards.
AGTCAAGTTGTACGTGAAGAATCTCATTCTGAGAGGTGAGATTATTGATAAATATTGTATATTTGTTGAAAATTCAATTTTTCATGCAATTGGTATGTTTTTTTTTCCAGTTCTACTGCCAATGCACCGATGCATACTGATGTTGCACAGAGTCAAGATGCAAATGAAGAATCTCATTCTGAGAGGTGAGATTATTGATAAATATTGTATATTAGTTGAAAATTCAATTTTTCATGCAATTGGTATGTTTTTTTTCCAGTTCTACTCCTAATGCACCGATGCATACTGATGTTGCACAGAGTCAAGATGCAAATGAAGAATCTCATTCTGAGAGGTGAGATTATTGATAAACATTGTATATTAGTTGAAAATGCATTCTTTTATTCAATTGCAATATTTTATTTTGCAGTTCTGGTACAAGTGATTTAATGGTCTCTCAGGAATGTACGAGTAATTCCACGTGTTGCATTTTTTGTGATAAAGTGAGGAAGATGTTCAAGTCTCGAATTCAACATTTACATTTGTCCTCCAATAATAGTATTGCAAGACACATTATCTCGGAGGCGCAAAAGGCTAACAATAATAAGATCATTGATAAGGTGCGATCGCCTATCATTTGCAATGCCGACAGAATTTCGCGTACGAGTGCTCACGTGCCGAACCAAAAGAAAAGGGAAAATATCATAACGAACGAGAATGTCACATAATTGCATACGATCAAGTTTGCGATTATGTTAATAATGTAGTACTTGAGGAAAAAAAAAGTACATTATTGAAAACTCTTCACACAATGTATACTGAGAGGTTGGCAGAAGAGTTCGAAAAGCGTTTACATGACACTCCAAAGGCATTCTTCCCTCATTATCTAGAACAGAAGTTGCGGCAGACTTATAATAAAAAAATCAGTGTCCTGGTCGAGAAAAATAAGACAATCATAGCTCCTTCTGGCGTACACTGCATTACCGATGACGTTTATGAAGAAATGTTGATGTATGAGGCAGTACAGAATGCAGCACTGATTTTGAGAAAATCAATAATGAAAATGAAGTCAAAAAAATTGCCAAACAACGTCACTGTCGACAATTTGATTCAAGGCGAATGTGATATTCCGGATATTCTGTCTTTCTTTTACACCTCAAAAAATCTTCTTTTACACCTCAAAAAATCAGTGTCCTGGTCGAAAAAAATAAGACAATCATAGCTCCTTCTGGCGTACACTGCATTCCCGATGACGTTTATGAAGAAATGTTGATGTATGAGGCAGTACAGAATGCAGCACTGATTTTGAGAAAATCAATAATGAAAATGAAGTCAAAAAAATTGCCAAACAACGTCACTGTCGACAATTTGATTCAAGGCGAATGTGATATTCCGGATATTCTGTCTTTCTTTTACACCTCACTGCTCTGCGGCGTTCGAAAAAAACGGCAAAACAGTTCAAATAAACAACGGTTGATTCAGTCATTCACCCAAGACTGTGTATACGGAGTGACAAATGGAAAAGTGAAGACTTCCAAACATATCACACTTGCGATGTAGTTGAAAAGTTTGACAAGCAGCAGAAAAGTTTTGGAAATTATCAATCGTTATGGACATTGCTGCAGCTATACTGCTACCGAGGAGCTCGAAACTGAAGCTACGTATGCCGCAAGTTTGAGATCACAATTCTGTTCCGAAAATATTATTCGGAAACCAAATCATCGCACAAGTTTGGCTTTCAATAATTTTGACAGGCGTGTTGACACTTTAGGTGGAAAAGATACTCTCCACGACACTGTCGGCATTATTTTTCAAAATGAAGTTCAAGTGATTGATGACAATTCCGTTATGCAGAATGAAGATGATAGCAGGAGAAAAAGGAGGAGGAGATGCAGTCACTCCACAATTAGAACCCGTACAAAAAAAGAGAAAAGTCGAGCAAGTCTTACATCCGATGACAACTGAAAGTAACGAAGAAAGTACTTCAAAAAGACAAAAAATTATTGATATCGCATGGGTCATTTCGCATGCTATCGGTATTCCCAATACTCCGATGTGGGTTGGATTCAATAACTTAACGTACATCGATGAATCTATAAAACAGAAAGTAGCATATATGACGACAATAAATTTATCGCCAACAAATCATGAAGTTGTTAAGGAAACGATTTTACAAGCTAAACGAGTCGCAGTTGAATGTGAAGAGACATATATGCAAGTAACATACGATTTAGCTATTGCGAAAGTCGCATTGAATATCCAATCTATGGAGAGCCCAAATTTTTCTAATCTTTTCATACACTTAGGAGGTTTCCACGTTATGATGGCATATTTTAAAGCTGTCGGTAAATTCATAGACAATTGTGGATTACCTTATATCTTGATAGATTCAGATATACTTGCTGGTGGATCGATGAATGGCTTTATCACAGGGAAGCATTTCAATAGATGCAAAAGGATACATCCGATTGCGGCTTTGGCATTGTCAATTTTGCATTTCAACCATTTCGTAACGGAAAATAACATAGTGATGACTGGAGAGATTAAAGAATATCTTACGAATTACGCGAAAAACAAACAAGGTTATGGTGAAATTGATTGCCCATTGTTGCAGGATATTATTGAAAGATATGAAGAGTATAAGAAAGAAACATTGATTGGAGAACATGGTAAAACTGCTCAGTTTTACATGAATTATATCACTTTGATTGAATATTATTTATTATTCAATGCAAGCATAAGAACAGGGCATTTTGCCTTGTTCAAAGATATTTTACCAAGGATAACGAATTTGTTTTTCTCTCTTAATCAGCCAAATTATGCGAGGGGGCTTGTAAAATATCATTATAACCTCTGTCAAGTTGATGAAACTCATCCAGGTTTAAGAGAAGAATTTGAACAAGGATCGTTTGGAATTAAACGCACTGATAAATCTTTTTCTCGACAACCCGTCGATCTCACATTGGAACAAACCATTAATGCAGATGCAGCTAATAAACTGCAAGGCATATTGCATTTCACGAACTCATTAGCTGCTCGTCAACGCTGGGGTAAGAGCCATAGCATCCGTTCGTCGATTATTTCGCACGTTTTACAAGTAACAGGCTTGAAAAAACACGAGGATGTTACGTCAGATTTAGAAAAGAGTAGGATGACAAAAAATACGAAGCATCTGCAAAGCTTGATGGAAAGAATTTCATGTAACATGAATCCATTTTCATCTAGTATTGAAAAACAAGAGCTCTTCAATATTTCAACTGGACGAGCTGCCCCTATTCAAATTTCAAACTTTTTATTAAACATAGAAAATACCGGAGATGATCTCAGAAGGAAATTCATTGAAGAATGCTCTGAAGATACAAATCGCTTCGAAAAACCGATTAAAAGAACTACAATGCTCACATTTGCAAATACACTCAAGAAACAAAAGGTTGTGATTAATAACAAAGTTCAAGAAATCCGTATGCAGCGTGATCTTTTCGGGCGTCTCCTTCCAATTGCACTTGATGAAAAAATTGATATAGAGAAAGTGTTAACGTTCCCACTTACGCCTGTATCCTTGTCTTTATGTCATCTAGACGGTACAATCTGCAAAACAGATAAGTCGGTTTTACTAAAAACATTAGAAAATAAGATCGAAAGTGCAGAACCTAATCACCTACATGTAATTGTCATTGATGGGTTCTTCTTCTTGTACTTGTTGAAAGATATACCTTTGACATTTGGTAATATATCTAAACAAATATTACAAGCCGTAGCTAAGCAAAATGCAAAAACAATTGCGATTATCTTTGATCGATACAAGTCGCCCTCAATAAAGGATATTGAACATAGTCGTCGTGGTACAGTTGGGGATCTTGATTATGTTATCACAGGAAGAGAACAGAATCGACCTAGAGATTTTGTAAAAGAGCTTCGAAACCTGAAATTCAAGGAAGCTTTGGTAAAGTTTTTGATAAATGATTGGGGAACAGATGAAATGGCACCTTACATTGAAATTAAAACCATATACGTGAATTTTGATGATTGCTACAAATTTGAAGTTGTAGATAATAAAGTACGAAAGACAATAGATGAAACTTACAGTTGTCCATCACACGACGAGGCTGATACAAAAATTGTGTATCATGTTTGCAATATAACAACAACTGATAAAATTAATGTATGTATTAAATGCTCCGATACTGACATCCTTGTTATATTGCTTGCAAATTTAAAAAATGTAAATAATCTGTGTAATGTTTGGATGGAAGTTGGCGTTGGAAATAATAAACGTCACATCGATGTAAGCAAATTATATTTGGAACTGGAAGAACCTCTTTGCGCTGCTTTACCAGGATTACATGCATTGACTGGTTGTGACTATAATCCGGCATTTTTCAAGAAAGGGAAGAAACGTCCATTTAGTATTGTGAAAGCGTCGGACGAATTACAGCGAGCTTTTGCTGAGTTGAGCGATATCAATACTTATGATTTCACGCTCGTTTTCGATACAATACAAAAATTCGTTTGTACTTTATATGGCTTGAAGAATCTAAGCTCTGTGAATGAAGCTCGCCTCGCAGTATTTACAAAAACGTATACATTTAAGAACACAGATGTGTATTTAAAATAAAGAGTAAAAATGTAGACGCTTCCAATTTACCACTATGCGAAGCCGAACTGAAGAGACACGTACAACGAGCGGCCTACATTTCTAACATTTGGAAGAATACATCTCAACCAATTTTGACGCAAATGTCACCAACGGAAAATGGTTGGCGAGATGTCGAGGGAACATACGATTTTGAATGGTTTGAAGGCGATCAATGCCCAGTCCTCGTAAGAGACGTTGTTCTCCAGCCAGATCGAAATGAAGGTAAAATATTCCTCCTGAGAATTGGCAATTTTTTAATAATGAATAATGAAAATATCATTCCTTTACAGATTCAGAATCAGAGTCTGAGTCAAGAGCCGATAACGAGGATTCGGAAACAGATAGCTCTTCCACAGAAGAAAGCGATAGCGATTCCGAATAAAAAATTAACTTTTGTTATACTGAAATAAAAAATGTTCAATTTATTCAAATTTGTTTGAGTATGTTTATTATTAAAAGCTACGAATTCATGTTCTCGGAAATATAAACCCTTTCCGAGCGGGAATTCATTGGCTTGTCAGGACAGACACACGAAAATGAAATAAAATGAGAATCTGCCTCTGAAGGAAATATTACATTTAATTCGAAATGAAGTGATTAAATAACAATACAAAAGGATTGGCATTCACGTAATATCGGAACAATGATAAAATTTTGATGAAAATGAATTTTATCACGCGTAACTAAACATTTTTTCTATGATTTTTCAATACCGTGACAAAAATGTACTGAATTCATGAATTATTACGGTCCAATGATATAGATAAAAATGGAGTTTCATGTTAATTTATTATTATGAAGTGATTAAATAACAATACAAAAGGATTGGCATTCACGTAATATCGGAACAATGATAAAATTTTGATGAAAATGAATTTTATCACGCGTAACTATCCATTTTTGCTATGATTTTTCAATACCGTGAGAAAAAAGTACTGAATTCATGAATCATTGTGGTCCAATAGTACTGATAAAAATGGAGTATTATGGTAATTTTTCATTATGCAGAGATTAGATATCAATACAAATGGATTAGCATTCAATTAATATAAAAACAATGATGACATTTTGATTAAAATGAAATAAAACCCCAGATAACAGTAGCATCCGCTTGCGCTCAATGCGCTGACTTCCGATGACTGCTGACTGGCTCTGTCACATGAATTCGAGGTCTGACTTGTTTTTTCATGAATTATACATCAAAATAAAGTAGCCGACAAATTTTCAGCCTTTAGAAAACTCTTGCGATGATCTAGAAAGCTCTACAGCTTCGGCGCCCTGCTGACTGGCAGTGTCACTTAGTTGTGCGGTCTGACCGCTACCTTTCGGATTTGCATATTAAAACTGAGCTAATTACCAATTTTCAATCATTAGAAAACTCTTGTAGTGCATGTGAGATTTAACATACTTCAAAGCGTGCCGCCGCCGAACGCAGCGCTACCTAACTTTGCGAGTGGGTGCTGACTCATGTACACCATCAATACTATGGTATGTAGAAAATTGAGCCTTTAGAAATCTCTTGCAGAATTTTCCCGCCAGCTCTCCGACTAAGGGCTCTGTAAAAATTATAAATATTGGAGATACAGTTCCGGGAGTTGGAAGTTTTTTCTTAGTAAATTCAATGATATTTTTAGATCTTTTTTTTTATTTCGAAAATCTTCAATTGTTTTCGAGATATTCAAAAAAAACTAAACTCACACTTTTTTCTACTATATTGAATATAACTTTTGCAATTTTTTTCGGCCACTTTCGGAACCTTTCCTTAAACTATCTACATAACAATCCGAATCGAATGACACCTTGATGGTAATTTTCGGTGAATATACAAAAATTTTGAGTAAAATCGTACATGTTGACCAGTCTATTAAAAGTATTTTGGATGCTGAAAAAATAAAAATTAGTGACAAAAAATGGTTGCTGAAAAATTCAATGATAAAATCAAAAACAATTCGGTGGTAATAGACCGTGAACTAGCGCACATGAATTTGGAGTAATCGATTAATGTCTGGCATTTAGAGATATGAAATGTGTAATTCAGTTCATGAAAATAAGGCTGGTTTTAAGGGCCAACCCGTGTTCGAAATTTTGGAAAATTAATTTCTCTTTGCATAAATGAATTAATTTTCCACTCATCTGGAAGGGTGATTCATAGGGGTGAAGTTGCAGAACGAAAAAAAAAAAGTCATGAAAATGATGAGAAAAAATTGCCAAAAAATAACATCCAATGTTCGAAGTCGAGTTTCTCTGTGGAAAATTATGTGAAAATTTTTTACATTTTTCAGTGATCACTATTGTGCCAGACAAAAGAAAATTCGTGAAAAAAAAATTGAAATTTCATTGATTTATTTTTGTCTGGCAATTTGTATTTCAATCAAAAATACAACTAAAAACACAATATACAAATGCCAGACAAGCTGAGCTGTTCGAAATTGTATAAATTAATTGAAAAGATTGCAAAAAATAATGAAAAATTTCCCTTTTTGTCTAATTTGAACCATTTGTTTATGTTCGTCATTTTGAATTTTTTTTTAATATTATATTTATACCTTAGCTTGAAATGCCAGCCTAGTTGGGTTGTTCGAAAATTAAAAAAAAAAAAAGAAATTGAATAATAACAAACTTTTGAATATTTCTGTGCTTTTTTTTTGTCTGGCGACTTGGTTCCTCAAAGCAAAATACACTTTAAAAGTTAAACTAAAAATGTCAGATAAGTTGGACTGTTCGAGAGTATATAAATGAATGAAAAAAGTTTTCAAAAAATCTAATTTCTCATTTATTTTCGTCTTTTCACCTGTATTACAAGCTGTTATTACTCAGGAAACGTAATCAGGTACTATTTCCGACCTAAAAAATTTAAAAATTATATCAATAAATAAATAAATGAATGAATAAAAGTTTTGAATGAATCTAGTGTATCCTGAGCGAATAGTTTTGCGTTGCAATGTCGATCTATTTTATATTGTTATGTACCGGGTGGCCAGATAAGAATGCAAAGTGCTGTATCTTGCAAACTATTCGTGGTAGATACTTGCGGTATAAAATATTATAACGAAAGTGGCCAACAGAAAATCCCAGAAGTTATTTTCAGGTTTCCAAGGTGGGCGCCAGGGGGCGTAACTGACATCTAAAACTTTTAAAGTGATTTTTCTCTGAAATACTCCTTGTAAACGTACCACACAAATATATGCGTTTTCAAGTTGGGCTTTATTCGAGTAATTTTCGTTCGTCACATTTTGACGTATCTATTGAAATGAAGTGGTGGGGAATTAATCGATGCTTTTTTAAATAAACAGCTGTAACTTCTGAACGACTGAACGGATTTCAACAAACTTGGTCTCGTTGGGACAAGCATTTATTGTTTCTTCAAACTTATCATATCCGTGATATGTCAAGTTTTTAGTGATACCGCTATAGCGCGTTTTTTGATATAATAATAGAAAACTTCCAATTTCTCTGAAAAATTAAATGCAATGATCAAAATTTTTCTCCACAAAAATGTAGTGTTGTGACACCAAAGAAGGCCAGTGAAAACCTCTCGATATCTTGTTCATAGCCTAAAATATCGAAGAAACAAAATTGTTATCATGAAATTCTGGGAACACTTCATAACACTGTTATTTATTTTCATTTATTTGACCTGTTTCAAGAATCAATGATGAATATGTTTGGTTGTATAAAGATGAATCCTATGATTTTTTTGTGGTTTCAGGGACTCGAGATGCCAGAAAGCGTGATCGAAATCTTACTGCCAAATGAAGCTAATACTATATATGTAGTTTGTAGGATTGAATGAACTGTTTGATATTTCTTATTTTTATGTTACTTTACTACATTTTTATGCTCAGAAGCGGGCGAAGAGAATGAAGAAGATGAAAGTGAAGAAGTTGCCATACATGACGATGTAGGTGACTCAGACATTGACGGTGACAATGACACTGATGTTTATGTTGCTGAGGATTGCCCCAGAGATTTTTCTGAGGAGAAGGACTGCCTGAAAAGTGCAGAAGTAGATGTTGACGACGATTCAGACATTGCCAATAACGAAGAAGAAGATAGTGAAAATGAATTTATTTAGGAAAATATTTATTCACTACAGTTATTTTTGTTGATAAAAAGATAATAGTGAAATGACAATTTCAATTTCAGTTTGTGAGTGTATTCTCAATTATTTGTTAATTTTAAAAAGCACTTTATAGTTATTCAAAATTCATGTTTCGAATAATATTTTCCCGCCATTATATTTCTTACCTCGATTATGATTTAAAATGTGAATTTCTTGAATTTGAAAAGATTTGTCTCATTTTTCAGATTTCATTGGCAAATTACTTCCGTTGATAGCATCAAATTCGGGAAACTTTAGGACCTCGAGAGGAAATACCTAATAATATGAGGAAAAAGTCGAGAAGAAAGGGAAATTAGATTGAACAAAAAAAAAACACTGAAATTTTTCATTAATTTTTTTACCACTATTTAATATTTTTTTAAATTTTCGAACAACCCAATTAGTCCTGCATTCTAACCTAAGGTAGAGAAATATATTTTCAATCGAAATGCGGAAATCCAGATAAAACTGAATCGTTTAGTTCAGAAAAAAACAAGTTTTCAATAATTTTAATTATTAATTATTTAATTAATCATTTATACATTTTCGAACAACTCAACTTGTCTGGCATTTATAAATTGAAGGGGTAAGAATAAAAAGGTTACAAGTGCAATTCTTTTGAATATGGTATAACTGCGTTTTTGTAAACTAGATATGTACTTCTGATGAAACAAAAAGGATTCAAGTGATTTCGAACATAATTAGTGACATCTATGATCGCTTGAATAAACCTCGTGAACGAACATACAGATTCCGTTGGAATAAGAAAAATATGAAAACACTCGTCAGAAGATGCTGCTGTCAATGTTACAACCACCAATGCCAAAAAAAGAAGAAAAAGTCTATCTGAACGGAAGATTAACAAACTGAAGCATCTCAGAACTGAGGGTAAAGAGTATGTTTCCAAAAATAAGGTCCATCCTAGCAAATCGTTGAAACCATATCAACATACTTGTCGATACAAGTGTAATATGAATATAAATGAAGAGCACGGACAAGAACTTTTTGAAGCCTGCTATAAACTGCCTTCTTACGATCATCAAACTGCTTTTTTATTATCGTGTATTAAGAAAGTCAGCGTAGATAGAAGAAAGATCAACAGCAATATTGAACGAAAATTCAGCACCAATATATTTTTATTAAATAAGCGCGTTTGCAAAACTTTTTTCTTGACATTCGATATCTCAAATAAAAGATTCAAAAGTGTTTGTGCCAAGACAAATCATCTCAATGTAGTAGAACCTGATAAAAGGGGAAAAGGTCAAACTCATAGAAGAATGGGAAATGAGCAGAGATCTTTTGTTATCAATCACATCAAGAATTTCCCACGATACCGAAGTCACTATTCCAGGAAATCAAATCCGAAGACGAAGTACCCATCGCCTGACTTAAAAATAATGTATGACTTATACAAAATCACCTGTGGTGCAGAAAACCACGTACCTGTCAAACTATCTTATTATCGGCATGTTCTTAATAGTGAATTCAATCTACGTTTTCATCGCCCACATTCTGATGCCTGTTCTCGTTGTGATTCTTAACAAAATATCATCAAATATTCATCAGACCACCATAAAGTCGCAGAAAGTGAGATTCAAATGACTATCCACCAGAGACGCGCTGAAAAAGCCATAACAGTTAAGAAAAATGACATAAAACAGTATGAAATTTCGACGGATACTGTCGTCGTATGCTTTGATCTTCAACAGTCTTCGCCAACTCCGCTTTTGAGAATCTCCAAAGTTTTTTACCTAAGACAGTTATGGACCTATAACTTCTGCATTTATGATTTGATCAAGAATGCAGCTCATACGTATGCTTGGTCTGAGGATGTTGCTTCAAGGGGTTCTCAAGAAATAGGATCGTGTTTGATTCATTTCATCAAATCTCTTCCACCTACTGTGAAAAAAAAAGTCGCCTACAGTGATTCTTGTGGAGGTTGAAAAAAATAATAAGAATATTAGCAAACTATTCATGTTTTTGGTCAAAGCAACCCAACTCGAAGAAATTCACCATAAATTTTTGAAGCCTGGTCACACATACAGGGTGCGGCAGAGGGGACGGACGTTTTTGAGATGGGTAGTACCCTCCCCCTCCGTCTACGAGAGAGGTGGGGAGGGTGCCATTTGACTCGTGAGTTCCTAGCATTGTTTTACCAGTTGTCGTCATGGAGCCTTGGACGGTGGAGCACCGCGTTTTCGCTTATGATTGTTTCGTCCGAAATAATGAGTCGGTCACCATCGTACAGCGTGAGTTTCGTCGCCACTTCAACATTCAACGGAATAGAGCTGTTCCCTCTCGAGACACCATCCTTCGTTGGGTTGAATCACTTCGCAGGCGTGGTGAACTGATCAACAGAAGACCAAGAGGAGCTCCGCGAACAGTTCGAACTCCTGAAAATGTTGAACGCGTTCGACAAGCCTTTCTTCGCAGTCCGACTCGATCTGCCCGGAAACATGCTGCTGCACTTCGCCTCAGTGATCGTTCGGTAAGGCGAATTTTGTGTACGGATCTCCGCTTTCACCCCTACAAATTGGCCATTGTGCAAGAGTTACAGCCCGGAGATTATGCACAACGAATGAACTTCGCACGTGAGATGGAAGCACTGATCGATCAAAATGAGAACCTCATTTTGTTCATAAGTGACGAAGCCCACTTTCACCTAAACAGCATGGTTAACCAGCAGAATTGCCGTTATTGGGCTAATGAAAATCCGCAAAAGTTACACGAAAGACCGCTGCACAGCCCAAAAGTAACGGTTTGGTGCGCTGTATCGCAAACTTGCATCATTGGTCCTTACTTCTTCGAAGACGGTAATGGTCGTGCTGTTACCGCGAACTCAGAGCGCTACGTCGAAATGATCAACTTCTTTTTCCCTGAATTACGACGGCGACGTGTTCCAATCCGACGTATGTGGTTCCAGCAGGATGGGGCGACCGCCCACACAGCCAGAGCATCAATGGACGTTATGCGCCCTCTGTTCCCTGGTCGCTTTATTTCCAGGTTTGGTGATGTTCATTGGCCTCCTCGGTCCCCAGATTTATCCATATGCGATTTTTTCTTATGGGGACACCTCAAGGCTGGAGTATACGAGAACAAGCCCCGAACTCTGGACGAATTGAAGGACGCAATTCGCGTGGAAGTCGCCCAAGTTGAGAGAGCGATGTTAGAGAGAGTCTACGCGAACTTCCAAGAAAGCCTCCAGCACTGCATCAACGATTTCGGCCACCACATGCCTGATGTGATTTTCCACACTTGACTGTCTCAAATGCTATTTCCTTGCGAACCTGATTCCATCAATAAATTTGTTTTTGAGTAAAAATTAACTATTTTATGATTTTTTGAAAACTGTCCGTCCTCTCTGCCGCACCCTGTATATGGAGTGTGATAGGTCATTCAGGCTTATCGAGAAAAGAAAATTCCCACAAGTATTTGTACCACAAGATTGGAGTAATGTAATAAAAATAGCTTCGAAAAGCTTTTCGGTACATGATATGAGAAGTGAGAATTTTTATTCCTTTGCCAATCTCATGATAGGTGACCCCAAAAAAGATGTTAATAAAAAAAAGCTGAACTTCAGAAATATTGCTCACTTCAAATATTCTCAATGTTCGGAGACATATTCTTTCGAGTTCAAACTCAATATTGATAATGATTTTCCGTTTTCAACATGTGTATGCCTTTTTTTGAGTAATGGTCGACCATCCTTTGATTTGCAGAAAGCATTTTGCTCCAAGTTGAATGAAAATCCCATCCTCTGCGTCAACATCAAAAAATACACAAGATCATGTATATTCTAGTGATACAGATTCTGACTTTGACGACGAAGTAAATGATATGCCTATTCTGAACTCTGATTCTGACAATAATCATGTGTATGTGAATAAAGTATGGTGTCTATATATCTTTTTTATTTCAACGTTTTTGAGAAAATGTTCCGAATAAAAAGGGCATAGGTGTTTTTTCTTTGGAAAAAAAGTGTATCAACCGGAACATAACTTCATAGTTGAAATTGTACTGTATTTCACTGTAATAAAATTGAGAGAGATATAACTCGAATAGTTTCCAGACTTTTTTCCAGTTACAAAACTTTGGCCTCAATTATCTCCAAACAATATAAATGTCACTTATACCCTTTTTATTCTGACCCCTTCAATTGTTTTTTCAGGCTTATTTCTAATTCAAATACAGAATGCCAGACAAATATAAATCAATTAAATTTTTATGAATTATTTAACAACTTTTTTATAGATTTATAAATATTCGAAACGGCCAATTTGTCTGGCGTTGAAAAATGAATAACATTTTATGATACCGCTAACACAATGGCCCTCTTATGTTGTACATTAAGATCATTGAAAATATTGAAAATTTTCACCTAATTTTTCACAGAAAAACTCGACTCCGAACATTGGAAACCGTCTGGCAAATTTTTTCTCATCATTTTCATGACAATAATTTTCATTTTTCCGATTTCCAGACAAAAAGAAAACGATGCATTTTTTTTTATTCTTCAAATTCACCCCTATGAACCTTTCGACTATTCAAAACGGTCTGGCATTTGAAAATTGTGAGTTAATCAATAATTTCTTTCTATGTATCAATTGCCAGATAATTCAAGATGAGTGAAAAATTAATTTCTTTATGCAAAGAAAATTATTTCTCCAAATATTCGAACACGGGTCGGCCCTTAAAACCAGCCTTATTTTCATTACCTGAATTACACTTTTCATACCTCTGAATGCCAGACATTAATCCAAGACTCCAAATGCATGTGCGCTAGTTCACGGTCTATAAACAAAATAGGTAATGTAAAGAGGGTTCTCTAACTTATTAATTAAATCATATTTATGCAGACAACAAAAAAACAAAAATAGGGCACAGTTCTATCGACATTACTATTTGACATTTATATTTATAGCTTGATGTCTTTTTTGGGGAGGAAGGTGTAATGTTTTGTTTTGCAGAGGATTCAAGAGTAATTATATGTGGGGAAAACTGAAAAACAACAAAACAGAAAGCCAAACTTGCCTCACAGAAAATTAAATCTTGTTTATATGAGAGCTACTCTCCCTTAGTATTGAAAAGATAAAATTCAATACTTTCTCGCTCTCACCTCGTTAATTACCTGAAGAAATTGATCTGCATGATCTTCATTATAAAGTATTGTAATTGTGTCAATAAAATAGATATAAAACATACTTTAAAGTACTTAGGTGTCTACATATATGAGAATTTTACGTGGAAGGAGCAAGTTGAATATGTCACAAATAAAATAAGGAAATTAATGTTTAAATTCTATGAATTAAGAAATATATTGACTTTCAAAACCATAGAATCTGTTTATCAAACATTGGTAGAGTCAATAATAAACCATAGGATAGTGATGTGAGGAAAAGCAGGATCAACTGTTTAAAAAACTAGAGGTTGCATAAAAATGGATGATGAAAATAATATTATTTAAAAACAAAAGATATTCATCTGAGTTTGTATTTAAAGATAGCGACTTACTTACATTGAATCAACTTTACATGAATGCAGTTATTAGATTTATGTTAACAACAAATTATTATAAATTAAATATTAGTCATGGATTAAACACAAGAAATGCGGCTCAAAATAATGTGATCCTGCAGAAAAAAAAGCATGCTATCTGTAAAAACATGTTGTGGGACCAAAATCTATAATAGTTTGCCAATTGAAATTACATCTGAGCCTTATTTTAAAAGCAAGAATAAAATTAAAAAATTGTTGCAAACAAGTAATTTTTGAGTAAACTTTGTTGGGTGTTCTAATACCTATTATGCTTAAGATATTACATAGTGCCGTAATAAGCAATAATATTAGCAGAATGAAATTCTTAGAATTTCAGTCTGAATGATAATTTCTGGTTATTTGCCATTATGTTCATATTTATACATGTTTATTTTGTTTCCCATAAGTTGCAGTCTGTCAACAGTGCTGCATTCCATCTATGTAAAACGGAGAGGCAGTTTCGGCACTCAGTTTACTAAAGTTACTGAAAGATCTTCTACTTATTCTGGCTCGAACTGGATGAAAATAAGATCTTGAAAATAAAGTTTTCATCTAAAATTTGATCTGTTACTTTCGCTGGCATAAAATCTACGTCCGAAAAAATATTTTTATCGAGTGGGCAGATTTATGTAGACTGAAAGTCTTCGAATGCTGTAGAAAAGAGATCAGCTACATGAGGAATGGAGAGTACCTGTCCTGGATGGAAAGAGGTCCACCTGTCAGCTACGCTGTCATAATAAACTTTTAATGGTCTGAAAAATGACCGATCGAGTGGCTGGGTCTTATGGCTGTGCGGTGGCCGACTTAATGAATGGATGTAATTATCTTTTGCAAATTTTACTGCGTGTGATTCATGATTATCTAGGAAAATGGGGTTGTGTATATATATATATATATATATATATATATATATATATATATATATATATATATATATATATATATATATATATATATGAGGCGTCCATTTCCGAAACTTTTTAAATCCATCGGATGTGATTTCGAGAAAATCCAACTTTTCTGATACCTTTGTTGGGAAAGCAAATAGGTTCATGCGACTGGTTTATTATTTTGAGAATGTCCTTTAAAACTGTCTTTCGGTCAGCAATAAAATATTAGATAATAGTTTACTGAATTATTTGAAAAACAAAGTAGGATCAAACTGAAATTCTAAGAATTTCATTCTGAATGATAATTTCTGGTTATTTATTATTAACCTAAAACCCCAATTGATATCTTAGTTAGATAAACGCTGCACGCACAGCATCCTAGATGCAATTGTGCACGCATAGTCAGTAATAAGAAGGGAAATTGTCAGTATTGATTAATATTTAAGCTATTCTATTATTTGCCATTATGTTCATATTTATACATGTTTATTTTGTTTGCCATAAGTTGCAGTCTGTCAACAGTGCTGCATTCGATCTATGTAAAACGGAGAGGCAGTTTCGGCACTCAGTTTCAAGCCAGTGGTAAAACCACACGTCTGTAATAAACGTTCAATTTTCTTTTACCTTTTATTTGACTCTATCTATGAAGTTTCACTATCAGTCTACGATTACATCCAGCACAGTTGAATATTCTATTATTCTATTGAAATCAGTTAATGGGTAATTCAGAGATTTAATGAAGCAACAAGGTGTTCTATTTAGAGGTAAGGTGTTTATTTCGGAGGTGATTTTAGACGGAGAAAACCGGATAACTGTCATCAACCAAACAATTAAAATGATTCCATTATTCCGTGCAATGAAGAGCTTCGAGCACATAGTCAATATGCGTTGTGAAGGAGCTAACGCATAAGTCCAATTTCTCCTGCAAAAGAAAAGGAGCACACGTTGTTAATAAACCTGTCAGTAGTAGGTTTGCACCGGATGAGTTGTTTGAAAGTCGGCATATATTTAGACTAGCCTTGCTTCTCTCATGGTCAACTGCATGTTGCCTGAGTCGAGCAGATAAATACTAAGCCGGTTTAATTTTGATGACAGCAGTGGCAGCATTGATGAAACCAAATGTCTCACCTGCAGTTAGTAGTTACACGCACGCAAATTATACCGCACTTAATGGAAATAGGATGGCTACATGGACTTATTTTGTAATTAATGAATAAACCTGTACAATATATCCCATACTGGTTTTCAATTAGGACGCATGAATATGATCTCATATGTTTATTTGGCAACATCAATACGGATGAATCTGGCTGAAACATTTACAGAAAAAAGTATACAAGGATGTCACAAGATTTGAATATGGCAGGTATAGTTATTGAAGTTTAACAGTTGTAATAGATAACTGAGATTGAATTCTCGCACATCACTTGGTGAAATATCATAAAGAATAAAGAATAAACTTTAAAATGAAAACACTTGGCTTATGTTTCATACAAAGCCAAGTATTTTTATTTTAAAGTTTATACTTTATTCTTTAGTTGCAATAGATTTTATTCTTTATTCGGTGATGAAATTAATGATACAAATATACCTGCTATGTCCCAGCACTGAACTACTAGTGAGGAGGAAAAAAGACCATACGGAACCTTCACCTCCACACCTGATACGGATGATATAGACAAAATAAGGGTCCGAAAAACGAAAAATGAATCTATAGTAATATGCATGAATTTTTCTGTTTTATATATATATATATATATATATATATATATATATATATATATATATATATATATATATATATATATGTATATATATATATATTATATATATATATATATGTATATATATATATATATATATATATATATATATATATATATATATATATATATATTATATATATATATATATATATATATATATATATATATATATATATATATATATATATATATATATGAGGCGTGCGTTTCCATAACTAACTAGATCCATTTCTTACTAAAATTGAGAAAATGGCGAGAGTCCTTCCTTTGACACATACCTGTATAATTTTACTGTACCAAATCTGATTTCTTCCAATAATACTATGGTATCAAAAAAAAAGTACGTTTCCAAAACTAGCTACATCCTTCATAAACACTGTTACAAAAGTGTTTAAATCCACCGATGTAATTTCTGTTTCAAAACTGCATAGATCCGATATTATTATGTTATTCATTGCATGCTACGGTTTCAAAACTTGTTAGATCCCGTTCGTATGTGCACTAGGATTGTTTACTGTTTTTATAATTATGTTAGTAGGTGTTTGAACGTGAAGCAGTATTGTTGTCGGTTATTTAGTACATTTTGTGGTTTAGAATATAAAGTTAAAAATAGTTTTAAGCATGGAAAGAGTTCCTACCTTATCAGCGCCTGGAAGGGGAAGAAAAAGAATAAGAGATGAATCCAACTGGCAAAAAAACTAAGAAAAAATAGAACGGTAAGAACGAAAATTTATATCATTGGCATTCCATATAAAACTAAATTATTTTTTAGGCATGGACCAAAGAATCCTCCTGAAAAACCGCAGTGCAAACATAGTAAAACGTTTTCTTGTCCAACTTTAACCCGTATATGGTAATATCCGTCTGTAGGACGGGTTAGCTTAACAGTTTTGCCGCTAGACGGCGTAAACGTCAGGTTGAAACCTCCACCTTCCAGCTATGATTCAGTTGATCCATCACCTTGATTGTGTTTGTTTACCTCTGATGAAAGTTTCGTGCTTCACTATAAATTTGCAATTTGAAAATAAGTAACACCGCTTTTGGGACGGATATTACACCAAAGGTAAGTAATTGCTCCGTCTCTTAGACTAATGTTACTGGAAGTGTCTATAATAATATCCGCCCATCAGACGGATATTACTTCAAATGTTTGTATTTTTGTCCGCCTGATAGTCGGATGTTACTATAAACGTTTGCCATTATGTTCGCACTTCTGATCAAATATAATTTTTTTACGAACTAGATTATTTGCCTTCTAGTTTACAATTCCGTTTTTTTGTTTACAGATAAAAATGTCTAAAAAATGCCAAAATATACCTCCAAATGTGTCTGAAAGGACCAAACGAATTATGCAGCTTTGCATGGATGATATACCAGAAAGTGACGCTGAAGTTGGCTCTGATGAATCATATTTAGGCAGTGACCACTGTTTTTCTTCGGATCACGACAGCGATCCTGAAATTGACATCAAGGACTACTCCATTAGTACTAGCAGTGATACTAGCGGCGATGATGAAACGCCACAGCAACCTCCAGCTCCCAATCGACCGTCGATTTATCACGGTAAAAAAAATTGTTTTTCTTGGGATTCAGAAGCTCCTAATAAGAGTTCGAAAACGTCGGAAAGAAATATTATAAAAATCAAATTGACTGCTATAAAAGGCCCTGCTTTACAATTGATTAATCCAACTGCTGAGGATGTCTTCAGATTATTTTTTACGAGAGACATTCTTCAAGAAATCGTAGTCAACACTAACAAAAAATTAGAAGAACTAAGAGCAAATTTGAAAACCCCAGATTCTTCATCTTATAGGAATACAAACTTAGACGAAATTGATGCTTTGCTAGGCCTTTTGATTTTATGCTCGATTTTTAAATCTGGTCGTGAAAGGCTGTCATCAGTTTTTGCAACAGACACTACTGGTCGTCCAATTTTTCGTGGAATCATGTCCCTAAAACGATGCGAAACATTGTTATTAGCTTTGCGATTTGATGACTCATTAACTAGGAGTGAGAGGCAAAAAACAGACCCTGCAGCAGCCATTTCCAACATTTTCAATATATTTATTTCAAACTGCCAAGCTGTCTATTCAATAGGAGCCCATGCATGTGTTGATGAAACACTCATCCCATTTCGGGGAAGATGCCCATTCCGCATGTATATGCCGAATAAACCGGCAAAATACGGTATCAAATTGATATGTTTAACGGACGCCCACAATTCGTATCTATTAAATGCCTATATCTATGCAGGTAAAGACAGTGATGGGAAAAGTCTCACAAAAGACGAACAAAAACTACTGAAACCGACTCAGGCTGTGATTCAAGTTGCTCAGCCAATCATCAATACAAACAGAAATATAACAGCTGACAACTGGTTTTCGTCCATAGAACTAGTTCAGGAGTTACAGAAGCGAAAACTGACATACGTCGGCACGCTGAAAAAAAACAAGAAAGAAATACCGCCTGAGTTTTTTCCTAACAGACAAAAGGAGGCTGGATCATGCACATATGGATACACAAAGAATATGACTCTCCTTTCTTATATACCTAAAAAGTATAAGGCAGTTATACTTATTTCCTCTATGCATAACTCAGAGTTCAGGGATAGAGGGAACGACAAACCCGAAATAGTCTCATTTTACAATGCCACTAAATCTGGTGTTGACACTTTAGACTACAAGTGCAGTATTTATTCAACAAATCGGCGTACCAGAAGGTGGCCATTGGCAATTTTTTACCACCTCATTTCTTTGGGCTGTTCCAATAGCCATGTCTTATTTTTCAATATACACAGCACAACAAAACTGACAGATTTAATTTCTGAAAGAAATTGGATTTAGTCTTATCAGAAGACACATGGAGACTCGACTAGAATACCAAATTTGCCTGAGGAATTTAAAAAAAAAATAAAACAAACCATTCAACAAGAAGATAATAAAGAAGAAGAACCTTGTCAAAGCAAGAAATTAGATAAAAATAAAAGTGACAGATTAGAGAAAAGAAAAAACTGTCGTTATTGTCCGTACACGAAAAATAGGATGACTAATTACAAATGTGTAAAGTGCGATACACCTAATTGTTTGGAATGCTCCAAAAAAATATGTAATATGTGTGTACAAAATTTGTAACTTTGTTTTTCTTTTAATTGATTCCGAATCATGTATATATAAATCTTCAAATTTTATTTTATTACATTTTTAAATATTAAAAAATTCTAATTATATCCCAATTTTCGTTTGTCTTATATTATATTGTCATAAATTATTTTTGTTTGTGTAATTCAATTCGTTTGTGATCCTTATTGATATTTTCATATTTAATTTAATAAAGTTTTAGTAAAAATTAAACAAGAATTTTTTACTGGACTTCTATACCCTAAATGCAGAAGACAAAAAAACTTGTCTCATAGACGGATGTTAGTCTCATAGACGGATGTTACTGGGAGTGTGAGTTGGAAGGATGTTACCACTTACAGGTTAAGCATGCAAGATATAAGAAAATTTCATCAAGCGTTTTATGATAATAAATCAAAAGCTGAGCAAGATAACTTTATTTAAGGCATACATCGCAGTGCGCACCAAAAAGGCATCGTCCTTCAAAGGGTAGGAAAACTAACACTGTTTCTGTGTTCTACTTTATGAAAACCAATAAAGGAATGGAAAAAATTTGCAGCTAAGGGTTTTTGACCATACTACAAATATCTAGATTTCGGGTGCAAAACATAAGTAAGCATTATCTTAAAGAAGGTACTCAACCCGAAGAAAGAAGAGGTGGGGATAAAAGAAGTAAAGTTTATGCTACACACAGAGAAAAAGTTACTGATTTTATTTTGAAATTAAAATGCATTGAATCACACTATACCAGAAATAAATCGGAACGCCAGTACATGTCCAGTGACTGCAGTATTAGAAAACTTTGGACACTATATTGCCATGATAATGAAGAGTTTAAAGTTAAGTATGTCTATTTTCGGACTATTTTTGATACATATTTTAACATAAGTTTTAAACGTCCAGCAACAGATGCTTGCTCTGAATGCATAAGTCATAAAGTGCAAATACGTTCAACGAAATCAGAAGAGGCCAAGTTGGAGTCAATAACGAAACTAAGGGTGCACAATTTAAAAGCCAAAGCTTTTTATGAAAAAATTAAAAGTCCCGAGGATGATGTTATTAAGCTCAGTTTTGATTGCCAAAAAAATCTGGACCACGGGTACCAGATCAGTCAGCTCACTATTCCAGGCAACTGTAGTTTTACAACTTCATTGTTTGTCAAGGTCATTCCAAAGCCCCTCAAACCAAAGATAGTGTAACTGCCTTTACATGGACTAAGAATATGAGACAAAAGGGATCCAACGAAATATCTTCAATGCTGTACCATAAACTTTCATCTTTAGATCTAGAAGATTCTATAAAAAGTATCCAGCTCTTTTGTGACGGCCAGAATAAGAATGTGACTATGATAGGTATGTTGATGAAATGGCTGTATTCTTCAGGTTCTTCTGTCAAAGAAGTATCCATTATTTTTCCCGTGGTGGGTCACTCATTTTTACCTCCTGACCACGTGTTTGGGCGGATAGAAAAGGTTATAAAGACCAAAGACACCATTGCTTTACCCAATGAATACAGGGCAATTATTTCCAATTATGCCACGGTTCTGGAATTAGGCAAAGATTATCAAACGTATAACTGGTAGGAACCTAAGCAGTCCGTCATTAAGCCTCCTGGGCAGTGGCATTTTAAGTTTTCTTCAGTAAAAAGAATTATTTTGATGAAACAGTTTAAACAAAGAGTGCCAACAGTAGTCGTCAAAGGCGAAATGAACTATCGAAATGACCTTGGAGTATTTAAGACAGTAGTTAGAAAAGAAAAGAGTTTGGAAAACATTATTCCAGAGCCCCTCGAAAATAAAGTGCCAGTAAAAAAAGAGAAGCTATCCGATGTCGATGCCCTTTGAAAAAACATTATGGTCCTGATTGGAGAAATGGTGCAGAAGATGATTTGTCATTTTATGAACGTGTTCTTAATACCATTATAGATGACGATAACAACTCTGAGGCAAATGTTGCTCCAGATGAGCTAAATATTACAGAAGATGATGACTCGCAAATTTAAAATATGTTACATTCTGGACCTGTTTTTTATTAAATGAGAATCTGAAGTTTCGTTTTAAGAGTTTTTAAGTTGAATAAATAATATTTTTGCGTCACATAAGTTCCTTTAAGTTCGCAACCCTACAGGTACTTTTCCAAAACTGTCTAAATCCGCAATATGTTTCCAAAACTTGTTTGATCCTACTTTGTTTTTCAAATAATTCAGTAAACTATTATCTAATATTTTATTGCTGACCGAAAGACAGTTTTAAAGGACATTCTCAAAATAATAAACCAGTCGCATGAACCTATTTGCTTTCCCAACAAAGGTATCAGAAAAGTTGGATTTTCTCGAAATCACATCCGATGGATTTAAAAAGTTTCGGAAATGGACACCTCAAATATATATATATATATATATATATATATATATATATATATATATATATATATATATATATATATATATATATATATATATATATACAACCCCATTTTCCTGGTTCAAGATAATCATGAATCACACGCAGTAAAATTTGCAAAAGATAATTACATCCATTCATTAAGTCGGCCACCGCACAGTAGTCATAAGACCCAGCCACTCGATCGGTCATTTTTCAAACCATTAAAAGTTTATTATGACAGCGCAGCTGACAGGTGGACCTCTTTCCATCCAGGACAGGTACTCTCCATTCCTCATGTAGCTGATCTCTTTTCTACAGCATTCGAAGGCTTTCAGTCTACATCAATCTGCCAACTCGATAAAAATATTTTTTCGGACGTAGATTTTATGCCAGCGAAAGTAACAGATCAAATTTTAGATGAGAACTTTATTTTCAAGATCTTATTTTCATCCAGTTCGAGCCAGAATAAGTAGAAGATCTTTCAGTAACTTTAACTGACTGAACAGACTCAAAAGAAACTTTAACTGACTCGATAGAGCCCCAGCTATCATCAAAAACAGAACAGTCAGTAATTTCTGTACCTGGTCCCTCAAATATGACTGTATTTGGAACTCTAGAATATTTAAGTGATACAAATACACATGCACCTTTACCTTCAGATATCATTCCCTTTCCAAAAATTGAGATACAGCGGAAACGAATCTGGAAAAGTTCAAAGTCAACCCTACTAACATCGACACCAAATAAAGACCGACTTATACAAGACCAAGAAGAAAAGAAGGAAGCAGAAAAAGAAAAGGAGAGGAAAACTTTACTAAAGGTCAAACGCTTACTCTCGAAGGAGTATCAAATATTTCACCTGATGACTTTGTAGTAGTTAAGGTTTTTGGAGAAAAATCATATACCGTACAATGGGGTAACTTTGTGACTTCTTCTTCTTCTTGTGGTGCCGTACCCGGTTTAGGGTGTGGTCACCTCTCTACAACTACTCGTGCTGTGCGTGATACAGCGATACACGAATACAAGGGACCTACAGTTTTACGACGGAACCGAACGCCTTTACAGAGAGGCTTTACTAGGCAGAATACTGCTCGGTAGTTTGCCATTGCCCGCCGAGAGGTGGTGTGATGAAGTGAAAATTTCACTCATCTAAATTAGTCTGGTATAAAAGGGGAGTACATACATTTCATTTTGAGGCTAAATTAAGCTTTCGGGGACTGTCCGATACTTGTAAATTAGAACATTTTCTAACGGAAAGTCCAATGTTTGTAGGAAAGTTGATAATTGGGGCAAAAGTCAACGTTTTTAACAACCATTTATTTCATGAAATTTGCAGTTGACTGAAGGTTTTTCATAGGTTTTTTTAGGTAGCAAAAAGGTTAATCCTCAGTTTGTTATCTTATCTCTGCTGAACTTCTGGCAAGGCATCTGAAAATCACCTGAGCCAATGAAAATGCCGAATTATGACCAAAGTTTCCGCCAATGAACATCCAGATCTCCCCATTTTCATCCATTTCCCCAACATTTTTCAGTGGTGGTATGCAGACTATAAAAGGGCCTGCACCTCTAGAACAGCCCTCTTCTCAGTTTTGATCCCTCATACTGTGAATAGTTACTAGTAGTTTGTGCCTTATTAGCCAAGTGACTTGTGCCAGCTTTCCATATAGACAATTTTTATTCTTGAAGAATAGAGTACCGAAATAGTGAACTCAAAGGTTAGTTGAATACCTGAAAATTTCTTGCTTCCGCTATTCTGTTGCTTGCATTTATACCGTATACCGTTGATTTATAATATTTTTATCATTCCTTTCTATTTGCATTTCTTTCCTTCAATTATTATAGCACGTGGAGAATTATACGAGTATTTAACTCGAACCGTGCTGACTTGTTTAATGATTTTAGATCTCCAGCAATTATTCCAATAGAATTAGTAATCCTTATATTATTGTCTTTGATTTATTGAATTATTGATTCAAATATCATCTGTTTTGGGTAGCTGGATCGACTTAACCTTTTTCAGCGACAACTTCAGAGAACGACATAGACATACTCCGAATTGACAAGGGCTGCGTTCGAATATTTCAGATTCAAGGACCGATAGATTTTATTTGCGAAATAATTTATGATAATCAATTTTCCTTCGTGTCTCGCTGCCGTAGCACAGGACGCTCTAGGAAACGCGTTCAGTTAGGGATATATTTTCCTTGGTGTCTCGCTGCTGTAGCACAGGACGTTCTAGGAAACGCGATTACTTCAAACTAAGAATCTGAAATATTATTGTACGTCAATCATAGCGATATTCCGTCTGTTCTTCGTGAATTTGTTAGGGATCACAAGTGTTTAATATTGAATTGGAACTCTACGTAGTGCATCGACGTTGTGACTTATTATTGCGTCTATTTATTCGCATTGATTCGATATAGGGTATGATATTTCTATAAATCTGTGTATATTATGTTACCTGAATTCTGGCGACTCAGCATTAGGCACCGTTGGCAATAAAGTTTTAATAAATCCTGTACTTGTAGTTGAAATTCGTTTATATCTAAGAGATACGTTGAAGAGGTTACCGCTCAACTGTGAAGTATAGTATTTGATTGTGGTATTTAAATACCTGTTTCCCTGAATACAGTTCGTGTGAACTTTGTAAGCGGTGTGGTGTAGCACTGTTAAGTATCGCTGTAACGATCTGTGGGTAGTTTATTTATCGAATCTATACTGGTCCGTGAAGTTTTCATATTTTGTTGAGGGTTGAACCTCGATAGTACCTACGATTAGAACTTATACCGAATTGCCTGACCGCTACTAAAAGTAAGCTTCCGCTATCCGTATAACACCGCTTGCTTAACGCATTACCTGTTTCCCTGTATATATTGGCTCTCTCACAACCTTAGCTTGCAGCCCACTGAACTTGCTTTGTTTCTTTTAATTATTTTATTATTGTGACATAATCGTGATTATTTGTTTTATTTTTTTTTGAATACTTGATTGTACATTAATCGGCTATATATTCTGTTTATATTTTATTTGTAATAGAGGGTTTACTTTATTACTGTGTATTATTTATCTTCGTTTCATTCACTTGAAGTGAATTCAATCTGTACCATCTATAACGTTACAGAAAAGGTTATATCACAGCACTTCGACGCCTAAAGAACGTAAAAGAGCTTGTACAATCGATCGCTACTATCTTAGATCGAAACCGAACCCTTTTCTCCACTGAGTTAACTATCCGGAGCCCCTAAAATATTTTAGGGTTACCTGTGACCAAGGGATCCGTTAACAGATAATCCCATCGAGGAGATAACCTCGATTTTTATAAAAATCTGGCGCCCGAGGATTAATACTAAGGTATATCTTTCCGAAAATTAAGGGATCACCAAAAAGGCACGTCACAGTGGCTCCGCATAAATTCGTTGTTCCGGCCAGGATTCGATCCAGCGACCTTCTGTTCAGTAGCCCAACGCACTGACCACTGAACTACGGAGCCACTCTTTGGGACTAGGTGAGTAAATTTGGGATAGCAGGTTAATTTTAGTTTGTGGGGATTCCGTTGTGGATACACTGAATTGGGTCAGTCTGCAAACCCGTACTTTGCGAACGCCTGTACTCTGGTACTACCTTGCGGCAGTTTGGGGAACCTAGTTCTCTACACTCGTTGTACAGCTAGGTTTCATTTATTCCATTTTTTTTTTTAATATTCTTGTTTTCTTGAAACTTTCTCTTGTGCCTCAAGAACTGGGAACATCAGATTACCTTCAGGTGTGTATTCACATTAATTATTAGATATTTGAGTGTTTGATATAGAAGTAATCATGATATTATAGGTATTTTGTTTCATAACTTGTAAATTGTTGATTTTCACGTGTTGCCAGGGTAACTTTGAGACAGTCCCACAAACAGACAGCAAGTTCTGCAGAGGTTACAATCAGGAATTTTAAACACCTCTATTTCTTCTTTCATTAGTGAAAGTTTTCGATAACAAATTTCGAAGGATGGCAACTGAATGTTGAAGAGGAAGAAAAATGTAAATGTCCCCCCTGGAGAAACTATCTTTTCAGAATTCGAAGCAGCCTTGCCAACAGAACAGTTACCCGTGGATGAAAACCAACCATCCACTTCAACTAGAGTTAAAGCGTACGGCTATAGAGGAATACAAAATATAAAAACACTATGAAAAAACGGAAAAAGAGAGGCCCTAATAGCAGTAGCTAAGAGGCAGATGATAGGTTTTCTCTCTTCAAGACTCAGAAGACTCGGAGACATTTAGTGAGTTTGAAACTCGATTTACCTAATCCATTCCAGATGTACAACCATCAAATTTTTTCCAACATGTGAAAGTGGGAGACTTTGTTCTGGTGAGATATGAATGTGAATTATATCATGTATCGGATCGTACAATTGTATGGATCGTACAATTAGATGATAATGGCGAAGTATCAATATCGGTCATAAAGAAATCAGCTTCTAATTGGAAATGGCCTTCAACGCCTGATGAAATTTACTACTCAATGGACAAAATTGTACAGCGACCTTTTGGTTTCAGTTAAAAAAAACTAAATTTTATGAAGTGTTTGAAAAATGTTTGTTACATTTTCTGTTTGTTTAGTAAAGTTTCAAGGATCAATTGTTTGAAAAATTCTGCAATCTTTTTGTGCCATTAATACGAATTTATTTTTCTTATGTGCTCTTAAATAAAGTATTTGTTGTATAATAATTCACATACAATACACTCATTTTCCTTGATGTTTTGATCTGTAAATAATGTGGGGTAACATTGGTGCAAAGTGATGTTTCCTGCCGTTTCTAATGGAGTAATGCACTGTCCCAATTTTACCCCAACCAATGGGGTAAGATAAGGATAAATGTATTTTTTTCAGCAGAATACTCTTGTTTCTAGAGTTATTGTTTTGCCGTATTTTGTAAAAGAAAGACTGACCTTACATATTAACAATTTTTACATATTAACTCCAGCACTTTTGTTAAATATAGCCTTTAAATTGATGAGGGTAATGGAATTATACGACGGTGTAAACTTCCCAGAACATGATAATATATATCTTCTGTTGTGAATGATAGGGACGAATATTTCAGAACATAACCAGGAAAGTAACTTAGATCTTTCCAATAAAGAAGGCACCTCATCGGAAACTGCCCAACAATTCGATATATCTCCTATAATGACGAATATTTTCCAATAAAAACAGATATCGAAGATCTTCGCTACTTTCTTGTTGACTGGAAGCGATATTCACTCGATCATCTTATAGTTAAGTTTATTTATCACTATATCTGAAAATGTAGTTCAAAATGTTTTCAATATAAATTCAAATTTTTGCTTTTGTGTTTCAGGTGATAAGGTATTTGGTAAAATTTTACGAGTTATGAAGGGGCAGCATCACATCGAAAGACTGGGTACTCAAATATGGTTCGAGGATAGTTTGGAACGGGGACGCCAAATGATCAGCATCCCACTTGGTAGGAGCAATTAAATTTAGCACCCCAGTAAAATCGCCTGTTGCATCTCATCCGTCTAATACTAATTCTGATGAAGGTAGTTGCGTGTCACCATCACGTAGTTTCAGGTATTTCCTACCCATTATTAAGTTAAGCATCATCTGATCCTGATGGTAGTGATGTCACACTAGCCCAAATATTGGATACAACTCCTTAACCGTCCACGTTATTGGAATATTACAAACAAATTTCTGAATTTCAAGAAGAACAAAGAAGTATTTTGATTGCAATTATATCTAGGTATTTTGAAGAGAAAATGATCGTTATGACCATGAGAACATTCATCGCCTGGAACCAGAAATTATGGAAAGATTGCAAACGGAAAAAATGTTAATTAATGTTATTATTTTGTCCTTAATATACAGGAATTTTAACATGAAAGACATAATGTCTATCGATTTGTATGTTCACGATGAAATTAAATAAGAAATTTCTTTGAACCGTATATTTTTCATTCCAAAAGAAGTGGATAGAATTCATATATTACCTACTGAATCTTTCAATTTGTCTTCTAAAATCTGTTTTCCTGAAATTTATTCTTGTACTCCATGTTCACATGAATACATATACCGCTAACCACCTAAATATCTGTGAGGTGGGATATGTCAACGTTATTTTTGATATTTTTCTGAATATCGCGTTCCGATACGGTTTGGATATTTATTATTTCAGTAGAAGCGCGCGGAATGTCAGTTCGCATACACTCATACTATCGCTTGTATTTTTGTTAAACTTGGCAACCAGGCTCCCTGGCGCTCTCTAGCTTCCTAACTTATTAGTACGTGAGACGGCTGCAGAAAATGTGTCGTCATAAGGTGGACGAATGAGAAAAATAACAAAGATAGTTGAGACTCACATTAAGAGGGAACGCGAAGGTTGCCTGCGAAAATCCGGCCAAAACAGTGTTTTTTTAAATTTTTAATTATATAAATAATTGCAATAACAATCTTTTAGCGGTGGACGGAAAATGAAATAACCATGTTATAGGGGAAAGCGAGACAAATTCAACCATATAAGGTTGCCTACTCCTACCCTGCCGCACACCCCGGCAGCCCGGCGTAAGGGGGTCGTTTTTTTTTATTAATAACTGTCGTCATCAGGTCGACTCTTGAATGAGGTATCAAATTGAAGGTCTCGATCTCCTCTATGCATTGAACTAAGGCTGCCTGCTCTAAACCTGCCGAAAAGTATAGGCTGCCTCGAAAAAAGGTCTCGGTGCGCCAGCCAGCTATTCGCAGAGCGCGGGATATATAGTTGCGCAAAACTCGTCCAAAATACTCCAAAACGAGTTTTAAGTAATCCCCATATGTCACCTTGCGTTACTTAAAACCATTAAATCCTTAATAAACATTAATAAATTAACATAATACACAGTAAACGATCAACCACATCCAGATATTTCGGCATTTTTTACAGTAAATTTCGTCACCCGCGTTAATATACCGGAAAAAAAATCAAGAACTGTCATGAAAACATTCGATGGCGAGGGTTGTCAAGGTTAGAAGGGCGGGGGGGGAGGGTGTTTAATGGTTGCTAAAAAAAGGGTCATTAAATTTTGAGGTAAGAAATTTCAGGGCCGAAAATTTTTTTCCAAATTCAATTTCCAATGGTTTGGTTACCAGGAAGGGGGGGGGGTTACGTAAATCATCCTAATGGAAAAAGATACACATCGATATTGTTCTTATCAGATTCATCATTAGTTTTCGAGAAATATACTTCGTATTTTACAGATAGTGAAATTATATTCACCAAATTAGTTTAATGAATTTCATTCAATGAAATTCGCATTTATCCCTGTTTCGAATTTCATTTGAGAATTCTTATTTACGGTAGTATCCCGCCAAAAATCTTTTGAAAACCTGTCCGCTTGTCGAGCGGGCCTAGTACAGGCACGCGCAAACATGTCGAGACACGCCTACCCACGATGAGCCAGGCTAAGCCACCGCGCGCCACTCTTCGAATTCGACGACATTTCATTGTTTTCCGACTCTTCGTTCTAAATGGTCGTGAAATTCGTACTCGTTTATACAAAATGGATTGTTTTCTTTGCATGGAAAACGATGGAGTTGTCCATCAGTTTTCTGATGCAGCGTTGAAAAAGTGCATATATTCCATTGCTTATCGAAAATACAAGAATTTTAAATACGGTGAATTACAGTTAACTACTGAGTCACAACATCATTCCGGCTATCATGTGAAGTGTTACAAAAAAGTTACAGTCCTCAGAACTCGCTACAAAGAAGAATTTCGGACAATGATGTAAGTTTTGAACTATACGGAGTAAGCTTCTTTTTCCGATGTTTCAAAAATAAATTTTTTCACTTCCGTCTAATTAGGGTACAGTTATAGATTTCACGTTTGTTCTATTAATCAAAAATGAGAAAAAATAAAAACGCGGTGACGTCATAAAAACGCGGTGACGTCACAGTATTCTTGAATCCTGTTTATTCATGATCAATCAGTAAATGTAAAAATACATTTCAATTATAAATGAAGAAAACAATGGATCGATGTAGGAATTTTCAAAGAACTCAATTGGATTTTTCTTCGTTTCATGTAGCTTGAGACGTCAAAATAAGATTCCTTTGAGCAAAACAATTCTCAAAATTCACTGGGTTCGGGGAAGGAAAAATCGGCGTCATCGTCTCAAAACACTGGGCCAGATGATGAGACGCTTGTAAATGACCCGAATTGCGATGGGGTTATAGAGGTAATTACTTTTCTTTACCAAACTTGCAAAAATAAATCTGCCGATACAGGGGCGCATCTTGCAAAAATGAGGCTCATGGCAGATAAAAAAATTCCCCACCCCCTTATGTGTGGTTTGTGAAAGTTTTTGAATTTTCAGGAGTTTTGAAGGTTTGGACATATCGAGAATTCCAAATAATAAAGACATTGAAAAAATTATGGATTTTAAAATATGTGAAATTTTGGAACTTGTGAAATTTTGAAAGTTGAAAGTTTTGAAATTTTTGTATTTTTTTGGTTTGTGAAGTTTTGACGATTTTCAAAGCATATTCGAGTTTTACAGTATTTTGGAGTTATGTTATTACGAAATTTTGTATAATTAACCGATTTTTCGTCAGAGTAAAAAAAATACGTTCTACACAGACAAAAATCTAAGAAGGGAAAATTATAGAAAAAATTATTTGTCATTGAAGACGGTATGGAAAGTTCATGATTTTAATTATTTCAACGTTTTGTAGACGGATACTCTCGAAACATCTTTTATCGAGCAACAAAAATCAGAAGGTATCCAAAATCCACCAGGTAGACATTTGGCAAACAAAGAACTGGAGTCTCCACCGGAGACCGCAGTATCAGATGGAACACTTGCAGATGAATCGATTATCGAAGAATTTGAAGCGGTAACCTTAATCTTTCGTACTTACACTTATGAAATTATCTCAGTTTCAATATCATTAAATTAAATATCACGTATAAGGTTAATTTAATGGACCAATTTTTTTCAAAGCTACCTAATATTCAATACCACCCACACAGCACAAAGTTCCCGCAGGATTCATGTTTGATTCTCTTTGCATTCAAGAGAATCGAACGGGAATCTTGTGGGAGTTTTGTGCTGTGTGGGTAAGCACTAAATTGAGAGTCTTTGCGATTAATTTAAAATCCACAAGGCTCATTTATTAATGTGCAATATTCTAAAAATATCTTGAAACTTAATTCACTCTTAATTCGAGAAAATCTTTCATTGAGCACTGAAAACTTCGTCAGTCATAATTTTTCGGTTATTTATATGAGTTATTCTTCAAATTCCAGGCTAGCCTGGCTACGTCTACTCCAGCGAAAGCAATTGCATCAACGTCCACAACAAAGTTTAGAAACGTAGAAGCATCATCAGGCTCCAACACCCCGTGCAGTAAAAAATTCGATCTTCTCTGCATTTTTTGTTCCTGTCGGGAAAAAAAGATAGGTACTCGAAGAGCGTATCCTGTACAATGTGACTGTGATGATACTCGTGAAAATATTATTTCATACGCTGAAGGGTTAGGGGACGCCCAATTACTTGAAAAGTTGGAAAGTACCAGTACGTTCGTTTTCCATTAGGGGGATTTACGTACCCCCCCCCCCCTTCCTGGTAACCGAATCATTGGAAATTGAATTTGGAAAAAATTTACCGGCCCTGAAATTTCTTACCTCAAAATTTAATGACCCATTTTTTAGCAATCATTAAACATACCCCCCCCTACTAACCTTGACAACCCTCGCCATCGAATGTTTTCATGACAGTTCTTGATTTTTTTTCCGGTATATTAACGCGGGTGACGAAATTTACTGTAAAAAATGCCGAAATATCTGGATGTGGTTGATCGTTTACTGTGTATTATGTTAATTTATTAATGTTTATTAAGGATTTAATGGTTTTAAGTAACGCAAGGTGACATATGGGGAGTACTTAAAACTCGTTTTGGAGTATTTTGGACGAGTTTTGCGCAATTATATATCCCGCGCTCTGCGAATAGCTGGCTGGCGCACCGAGACCTTTTTTCGAGGCAACCTATACTTTTCGGCAGGTTTAGAGCAGGCAACCTTAGTTCAATGCATAGAGCAGATCGAGACCTTCAATTTGATACCTCATTCATGCGTGCACCTGATGACGACAGTTATTAATTAAAAAACGACCCCCTTACGCCGGGCTGCCGGGGTGTGCGGCAGGGTAGGAGTAGGCAGCCTTATATGGTTGAATTGGTCTCGCTCTCCCCTATAACGTGGTTATTTCATTTTCCGTCCACCGCTTAAAGATTGTTATTGCAATTATTTATATAATTAAAAATTGACAAAAACACTGTTTCGGCCGGATTTTCGCAGGCATTCTTCGCGTTCCCTCTTAATGTGAGTCTCAACTATCTTTGTTATTTTTCTCATTCGTCCACCTTATGACGACACATTTTCTGCAGCCGTCTCTTGGACTATATTAGATATGACTCTAGTACGCCGCGACAAAGCAATAACACGTGAATAAGATAGGTCCTCGTGGAATGTGAATATGTGCGCGCCCTTGCACGTTATATTTTTCTTCTATTACCTTGTGTATGAAAAGGTTAGTTTGAATCAGTTGTTTTTAGGTAAATGATCTATTTATACTTTTCTGTGTTTCTAATAAATAAAAATATCAAAATAATATTCTTATAGCGTTAAAAAAATAATAAATAAAATATTAGTGGAACATCATTCCGCTCATGCCTCATTACATTTGTTTTTACAAAAACACTTTTTTTCAGATACAATATCCTATATGTCATATAAAAGCGTGCGGGAGATCCTCGAAAGGATTATGCTTGAATGCCTCTCAGACGATGAAAATTAAGAGAAAGGATTAGACGATGGAGTGGGCCTTGACGAAAATCAACATGTGAAAGAAAGAAGCGATAGTAATACCGAACAAGAAATAGATGAAAGCACCTTCAGCTCGAAAGAAGTATAAGGACAAGAACACGAAATGAGGAGTGAACCAGTCTATACAGGAAAAGATGGCACGAGGTGGAACACGGCAGCACGTGTTCCAATAAACGAAAATGAACAAAGCGCCTCAATTTATTGAAAGGATAACTAGGACCTAAGCGAGCTACTAGAAACTTACTGCTGAAATGCTGCAGATTATTGTAGAATATACAAACAAGTACATCGAACTCCTTACTGATTCTAACACTCGACAGAGAGATCTTAGACCTACTAATATGAGAGAAATTCGGGATCTTATTGGTCTCTTATATATTTCTGGAACATACAAAGCAAGTCATCCAATTTAAAAAGATTTATGGATGATCAATGGCAAGGGCATTGAGATTTTCAAACTTACAATGCCAATCAAAAGTTTCAAGTTCCTTCTTATTTCCGTTTGTAATTATCAATGATTCAGTACAAGTTTGAGTCAATATTTGAGGATCCTAAATAAATGATGAATACATACACATTTCCCATAAATTTTTCAGTCATTTTTAAAATTGACGAAACTTGTCCTATTTCAGTTCAATTTAAGTCGACAGAAATATTTTATAGTACCAGTCATATTTTCCATCAGTTGAATGACAACTCGGGGCAAAAATATAGGGTAAAATTTATTTTGAGGTTATTGATTTTTTATTTTGGTTTTTTATGGTGGTGACGCTGGTTCTGCTACATAACCAACGTTTAATGAGAAGAGAATGTTGTGTTGTGAATATTAATTATTATTTAATCATAGTTGGTGGAAGAAACAGATTGTAAATTAACAAAAATGTCGTGGTCTCATGTTCAAGTGCTTCGACTTATTGAACAATATAAAGAAAGACCTTGCCTTTACATAGTGAAAAGTTCACAAAATAAAAATAAGCATATGAGGGCTTCTGCTTATGAAAGTATTGCAAAGTTGAAAAATAAACGACCAGGAACAAAGATCAATGAAATTAAGTTCAAAATAAATGGCCTAAGAACAAATTTTTTAACAGAACATCGCAAACATGTGAAATTCAAGAGAAGTGGTTTCGTTGGAGATTCGGTAAGTTTGTTTTTGAAGCTATTTAAAATAGCTTCTAACTTTTAAATCAATTTAAAGGTACCCACACATTCGCTGTGGTATTACTATGATTTATTATTCATACAGGAACATGCGATAGCAAGAAAATCAACAGAGATGGATAGACTTACACCACAACATTCAAATTCTCTGATAGCATCAGAAGAAGTTGAGAAACAAACCCAACTCTCACAATATTTTATTGTAAGTTATTGAATTTACTATAGGTGTGTTAGTACTTTATTTCTGTATATGAGAAGCCGTTGGTCTGAAATCTACATTTCTGTGACAATTTGTTTTTTACGGCGATTCAGTCATATGTGAAAAGACAAAAACAAGAAAAGATATACTATTCAACCAATTTTTGGGTCTTTGATTGATTTTTGATATTCGTTTTCACTTTCCTATGAAATTTTGAAATTGTGAGTTCAGTCCAATTGGTCTCATAACAATTTTCTTTAAAATATGTTTGTTATAGGATGAAGATGGCAATCAGCATAATTTAGAAGATGACACTGAAAATATCATAAGTAGATTTGAAAATCATGAATCTGATATAATTAGTGAAATTCCAAAAAGTATTCAAGTACCTCCTCGTCTCCCAGCTTTGTCTGAGAAAAGAATGAGGAATGTGGATGATCTCTTGTTAATGGCAGCTGGTAATGCTATGAAAAATATTGCTAGTGTGTTGGAAAAAAATAATGGTAAGCTGCAGTAGAAACAACCTGAAGATTTTCAAATTTTGTTGCAAGTCGTTTAAGAATGGTTGAAGATGAAGAGTTGCGAAATGAAGAATATAAGATGACAAATATAAATTCAATAAATTTTTAAAAAATGACACGTTTTTTTATTATGTTCTTTATTCTTATATTGATGATGAGTGACTATAGTACAAGAAGCCACACATTTTCACGACGACAATATAATGCTTCATGAACCACAAAAATAAATCTTGATATACTACTTTCATGAACCCTTGATGCATACAAAAGTGATCTAAAGGATTCACCAGCTGCTAAGAAGCGGAATGTAATTTGTAACCCACCACAAAAAAACATGTATAATTAAAAAGGAAGCATAGTAAAAACGATTTCTAAATACGAACCTGCTGCTTGCAGAAATGGTTTCTTGGATCACGGAGGGTTTTTCACATTATCAGTTTTCACTAAGAAAAGCAAATGATTAAATTGCTCTTCCGATACGCGTAAGATATTTTTATAAGACTCTGTGTCTCCTGTTGCCAGTTCTTCATTGAGCATTTTTAAAATTCCTAAGCCCTTTTCATTTTTCTTTTTAACCATAGCTTTCTTATTATTTTTTTTTTGTCACGTTTGTCTTTCTTTCATAAGTCCTAACTACTATTATATTAATGAGAGTTGCTGCTGCTAATTATAAAAATTCTATGTCCATTGTCTGATATTTGAATAAAAAATTCGAATTCTTTGCTAAAAATCTGACAAGTGACAGGATATTAACAAAAGCACTATTCAAAATGTGGTGCCACATTTTTTTCTTGTCAATGTTTTAGTGTCCTTAGTTTAGGATCCTAAAATATTGACTAAAACTTGTACTGAATCATTGATAATTACAAACGGGAATAAGGTGTCTCAGATTTGATGACAAGGACAGTCGTGAAGAAAGGAAGCGTTTTGATGAACAAGCAGCAATGTGTCAAGTTTTCGAAATGTTCGTGAAAAACTGTAGAGATGGATATATTTATCTGAGTTCACTACCATTGACGAAAAAATGGAAGCCTTCAGAGGAAACTGCTCATTTCGTCAATACATACCGAGTCAGCCGAATAAATACGGTATAAAAATTTGCTTTGTGTGTCGCAAAAATATTTCATACAGCCATCATGGAAGTATATGTTGGACGTCAACCACAAGGGCAATTTTTCGTATTTGACAGACCAAGCCAGCCAATTCATAATTCGGGACGAAACATCACGATGGATACCTGGTTCATGAGTATACCATTAGTTGACAGTCTTATTACAAATTACGAGCTAACTGTTGAAGAAACTCTGAAAAAAAAAAAAAGAGAATTACCTCCCGAGCTGTTTCACGTAAATCGCTCCGAAAAATCCATCTGCCTTCAAAGAAAACTGCAGCATTGCATCTTATTGTCCAAAGAAAAGAAAAGTTGTGTTGTTAGCCTTTAGTATGCATTCCGATGATAGCATTAATCCTAAAAGTGGAGATTCATTCAAGCCGGAGATACTGACACAATATAACGAGACCAAAGGAGGAGTTGATGTTGTCATACAATTGTGCCAGGTCAACACGGAGATGGCCAATGGTAGTAACTTTTCACGCTTGCCTAAACGTAGGTGGTATGAACTGTCAAGCAATTCACCATGCAACGCTAGCGATAAAAACTCACGTCGTAAGATTTTATCGCTAGTGTTGCATGGTGAATTGTCCACATATTTCCATAATTATTATGGAAATATGTGGTATCGAAGAGAATGGATCAGAAGCGACTAGGCAGGTCAATACACATCCTGAGGAAGGTAGATGCTTTTACTGCGATCGCAAGAAAATGCGTCCATCAAGATTTTTTCGCAAGAAGTGTCATAAATTTATGTGCTTAGAGCACGCTACTTTTATGTGTTCTTCACATTTAGGTTAATACTAAGTGATTAACGTTATATTTATTCTGTTTTGTGAATAATGTCTTTTGTTTCCATTTTTAATTTTTTCGAATAATTTTTTGCATCTGTAAAAGTTTTTATATACTAATAAAATCTTTTTACTCAAGTTTAAAATACCATTTAATCAATACATATTGAATATCCTAGAATATATGTCCACAGTCGCATGCGGACTACCAGTCCGCACGCGCCTCTTCATGTTTTTTTCAACACGCGCCCGCTGAAAAGTTTACCGTTTTATTTCGGGAATTCTACCGAACGAACAAAAGGGGAAAAATTTATTACAAAAGTGCGCAATTGACTTTCAAGCACGCAGTTTCAGACCATCTCTTATCGAAATTTGAAAAAAGAGGAGATCCGAACAGTGCTTCATTTTGGTATATTCTAATTAGTGCATTGGATACTTCATTTAGAGTTCACTGAAAGAAGTGTAGATATCAACCAGT
Organism: Cynegetis impunctata; assembly: GCA_030704885.1. NCBI lineage: Eukaryota > Metazoa > Arthropoda > Insecta > Coleoptera > Coccinellidae > Cynegetis > Cynegetis impunctata. The sequence continues at coordinate 191,572 of JARQZK010005129.1, read as the reverse complement.
ATACCTGCTTCACTTAACACACAAGTAGTGTTATAATAATGATGTATACATATTATTCCGTACATTCATAACATATTTCAATAACTGGTTATCAGAATATTGGTAAGAGTCGTCATACTTTATCAATATTATTTCTGATAGGTTTTCCTTCACATTTTCAAAATTAATGAAAATGAGCAGATTATTTGTAGGCAGAACAGATTAACACGTTCGCGGACGAAGCGGCATATGACGCTCTTAATATAGGGACAAAGCAGCATATGCCGTCCAAATAGGAATATCGGTGCTGCACCAACCCAGCATTTGCCGCTCGGTTTATACGGCGTTTTCAATGCGTACAAGTTTGGCATCCCAGCAGAAATTGAAAAATTACGGAAAATGTCCTTGAAATAGTTCAGGCGGCACATGTGTTTAGATACGCCTACAAGCCACACATGTATGTTAAACGCTGCAGTTAAATGGGTTACATGCAAAACTACAAAACTACAAAATCCAAGGCTACGGCCAATGCAGTCTTACAAGCACTAATTGAAGAGGTTATCACCCGTTTCGGCTGCCCTCGAGTTTCAATCAGCAATAACGGAACACAATACAAGAGTAAGATATTCACATCAATGCAACAAGAATGTACCAGAAGAGACGCCTCGCGAAGACTCCGAACCAGAAGAACATACGATCAGCACTCGACCACAAATTGACCGACTTCAAAAGTTACAAGATACCTATGAACTCTTCAAAATAAACTTAGCCCGCTCCTTCGAAAAACAAAGCCTCAGACGTCGAGAGTGGCGATGCCATGTAGGAGATAGAGTAATGAAGAGGGAACATTGCCTCTCCAATGCAACCCGTGATTTTGCCGAAAAACTCGCAGCCAAATACTCCGGTCTCTACACCGTTATTAAAGTGATATCCCCGGTAGTATACAATTTCAAGAGTGCAACTGGAAAAATATGCAATCGAGTCCATATTAAAGATCTTAAATCAATCACATCATAAATATCGCATGATCTTTTTCATTTTTAGAATGACCACTCGAACCGTAGAAGAAACCCGATCGACAATGACCACCCGAACCGTAGAAGAAAATCTACCAATCATGATCACCCGAACCATAGAAGAGAACCGATCAAAAATTACCGCACGAATCGTAGAAGACACCCGAACTCTCCGAGGCACTGTGTCTACGATAAGCATCCTACCAACCGCCCAGGGTCCCGAACTGCTGTATGTGGACAATCCGAAGACGCAAACCCGGACCATCTGATGCACTGCGTCTACGATAGCCATCAAATCAACCGCCCATGGTCCCGAACTTTTGTGAATGGATGAGCCGAAGACTCAAACCTGGCCCGCCCCGGCACTAGCCCCAAAAGGCCCTGTAGTCCCATTCTCATTCATGATAGTGGAGAGGACACCGAAAACCCCCGTTCACCATCTCCAGAGGACTGGATAGTCCTAGAAACTGATTATCTGAAGCTTGAAGAGGAGCTTACTCTATTCGAGGCCACCACCAAACAGTCCACGGAAGTTGTCCTCGAAAATATAGTCAACCCAACACTAAGATCGACTCAAATGGAATCACCGACCGACAAAAGCATAGGTCTCCCGAAACACGTCACGTCCAATCTAGATTCCAAAACCATTGGCATTTCTCCTCATGCTGATGCTCCAGAAACCGAAATCAACCAGAACCGCCAACACACCCCAATCACGTTACCGACACGCGAAGAATGGCAATTCGCTTCCGAAGTAAGCCCACCACTTACTAACAGTCCCGATGTCCCTCTATACCTGCCAGTATCCGACTATGAGCTGTGCTGGCGTTGCGGCTACCCTGGACACCGTAGAAATTGCTCCCGACCCCGACGTCTATTCTGCTCACGATGTGGCCAAGTAGACATCATGTCCAGCCGTTGTGGCTGCATAAGAGCGAGTCATTCAAAACCTGTTAAATCCAAGAAAAATGAGCCTGAAGTCCACCAACCTCGCCGCATGAGGGATAAGCAAACGCAGAGTACCCTGATCTTCATGGACCAGTATGGGAATTTACACCAAGACAAAGAATGTGTTCGACTTCGACCACAGCATAGGGACCCAATATAAACTGACTTGATGGAAACTGACCTGAAGCCGACAATTGTACTTATTTGAAGCGAAGAATTTATTTCTATTTTCTTCATTTTATCTGAACCGAAGAATTCATTTTTGTTATTTAAACCGAAGAATGTATTTCATTTTATAGTTATTCAGGTCAGAGAAATGATTTCATTTATATTTATCTGAAGAAAGAGGGGAATGTAACGACGCAAATTCAAACCTACGACTTTACGTCGTTACTTCAACTAATATTGATATGCAAACTACCGTCGCGTATTAATTCCGCCAATCATTCAATATTGAATACACCTAATGAACTCTGTAAGCATAAATCACTATTAAGAATGCCGGCAGGTGGCACTGATGCTTATATATTGCCCCATAATCGTGGATTTTTTGGTCGGGTGGTTGGATAATGTGAAGTTTAAATAATACAACTGCTACCGATAGATGTCATTGTTCCGTTCTAATTGTACCTCGATACGGTATTCTGAATAACCTTCGTCGCTAACAAGCAGAAGGGAAGTAAAACAAAAACAAACCGAATAATATAAGTAAAGTGTAGAAAGTAGTGACAGTGGTTCACCAGTGAAAAGTGATCGGCTCTAGGAGGAGGAATTGTTGTATTCGGCCGTCTTCAGTCGCTCCATCCTCCTAGACCGAAATAGTGTTGTGAAGAGTGTAGGTGATTTAGGAGAACATCATCAGGGTGTGATTATGTGTTTCTTTCCCGATTGTCCATATTTCGGCTCCTGGAGGGGAAATTGTTGTTTGGCAACCCAGCCAGCTTCAATCGCTGTATCCTCCACGATCGAAGTATGTGTTTCTTTCCTGACTGCCGGTACTTCGGCTCCTGGAGGATAAATTGTTGTTTTGGCACACCAGCCATCTTCAATCGCTATATCCTCCACGATCGAAGCCGTGTTCCTTCCGTCATACCGAACATGCTCACACGTCTATGTTTTTCTTGCATTGCTGGCATTTGTCATCCGCTACCGTTTGCTGTTTGTTTTCCACTGCTTCCGACCGACTACCGAATCACTCTTTCTATGCTACCGTTTGCTTCATTTACCGACCGATCAAGCTATAATTATTTTTCTGTAAACACCGTTTCCGTACCGATTCCGACCGACTACCGAATCACTCTTTCTGTGATACCGTTTGCTTTATTTACCGACCGATCAAGCTATAACTATTATTCCGTAAACACCGTTTCCGTACCGATTCCGACCGATTACCGAATCACTAACCGTATCTCCGCATTGAAGTAACACTCTCCGTAAAATTTTTATTCTAGCTGAGTATATTAGAATTTTGTAATGCCTGCTCTCCGTTACATCTCTTTCCGACTTCCACTTTTAGATATGGAATGAGACATATAGGGAAATCTGCATTAAATACTGAAGAAGGTACTAATTATACTCTGTGATAAATTAGGAGTTTTATTTTCCAGAGGCTTCTCCGAAGCCAACCTCCTCGAACCCTGGATTTTCTTTTCTCTGGCTTCGAGTTACCCAGCCTTACATTCGACCTCCATAAATGTAAGAAATATAGTGTGTCGACCTTACCACTTAGGTAAAAAAGGTGGCGCCTGAACCTTAAACCGAATGAGGGAAATACGACGAAGTATTCCTGCCCAAGCAAAGGACAGCGTCACAATTATTGAAATTTAATTTCCACATTACATTTCTGATGCCAACCTAACTCTAATATTGTATTGCAAAAAAAAATAATAAATAAATCAATGGATCAGAACTGCGGTATTTTGTTTTTCGTCGGAGTGGGATGATCGGAAGATAATAGGAAAGAGTCAGTTGGTTCTTTGGTTTTTTTTATGGGGTGGGTAGGAGGGTATGAAAGGGGGTTAAAAAAAATTACCTCATGAACCGTGGAGAATGCGTGCTAATTATTTTTTTACAAGAAAAAAAGGATGTTTTATAGACATTTTCTAGTTACTAATTATCTTTTTTCTTCCAGGAGAAATGGATCCCCGAGAGGAGAGAAGGTTACTACAACTCATGGATGAAGTTAGCTCAGGAGAGACTGAACCCTCATCTCAGTCGAAACCTTACAGCAGCGACGATGACATTGAAGACCCAAATTACACTATGGAGAACTCGTCCAGCAGCATTAGTTGTGTAAGTGAAGCCCAGGAACAGTTAGCTGATGATGTGCAAGATGAGAATATCGCCGTACAAAATATGGGCGATACAGCCTCCCAGGACTCTAGTGAAGATGAATGGGATAATGACGTAGCGGACATTCCAAATTTTAATTTTGATATTGCCGGTGTTGGTATTCAAATTGATTTAAAAATTTGGTTCCAAGTGCAGTTGAATGTTTCGAGAAGTTGTGTTTTTTTTTGTACCCAAAAATTTACACAAAAAAAACTGTATTTTGGAGTTTTTTTCTTAGAAATGATAATAATTTTAATAAAACTGACTAAGCTGTAATTGTTTTAAATGTAGGTTTGTTCATAACACTGTATCACAAGGCCATTTTTTTATTTTTCGTTTTCTCAATACTTGGTTTACTGCACATACCACAGTGTAACTATAAGCTAACGCTATGTAAAAAGTGTAACGTGCATTTACACGTCTCTTGCTTTGCTGATTACCATAAAAATAAAAAAATGCTATACATAGAGTACCACTGGTTTGTTTTCGCACCATTATATAAAAGTGTGTAACGGCATCCTTCCTATTGTCATTGTGTCTTACTGTATGTGAACATATTATTGTTACAGTTTGTAGAATGATTGTAGTTGTTTTTAGTAGAAAAAATATATTTTTATTTGAATTATGTGAAGCTTTTTCTAATACCTGATCCCAGTGATTCGTTTGTGAGCCAGCATTTTTTTCGAAAAGCTCTCCAATTTTCGATTATTTTGTATCACAAGACAACTTAGTAGACAACATTTAGTAATCGATTTCGAATATTGAACGTTTTCTCAAGATTTTTAGTACCTTGCGATTAAATGGCTTAATGAATGTAGCCACAGATTAAAGTAAGATTCTTGTATAATTATCAGCCTTACCTTGTGAAAAGTTTCAAAATATTGAAAATTTTAATGAATACTATGGATAGGTGTATAAAAACTTTATATTTTATTGTGTAGGTGATATTGCGAGAAAAACATAGATGCCAAATGACTTATTTAATTCAAATTGTAAATTCTTTTCAATTTCTTCATTTTTTACAGAAAACTTATGTATACTAAGGTGGAAATTCTCAGTAATATCACCCATGAAATTTTGACGCTACCTCCCGGTCTATGGGAGGTAGCGTCAAATTTTAAAGGGGTGATATTACTGAGAATGTCCACCTAGGTATACGTAAGTTTTCTGTTAAAATATAAAGAAAACATTTGTAAGCTGGCGCGACTCCGTGACTTAAGATTATGAGAGGCTGTGAATCTCGCGAGAAAACAATGATTTTCGGGGTATTTGACTGAAGCTGATAATTTTTAGTTTGTTAGTTGATTCAATTTTCATCACGAAAAAATATGTTAGCTGCAAGAATTGTGTGATTTAACTTGTAAGCTGTTAGCTTTGATTTCAGGGTTCCATTTCACATCAATCAAGCAAAATGAGCTATAATTACCGCAATGATGGAAAGAACACTTTCCGTCGCACAGTCAATCAAGACTCGTACGAAAATGATTTTGATTTGTCAAGACGAGAAGTATTTAAGAGCATTGCTCCGAAGCAAGATATGGGAATAGGGAAGCAAACCCCGTAAAAAAAGACCTATCAAGAGAAACGGGTAGTAGGGTTTAGAGCCCAGAACAGCAAAACAACGAAAAATGATTTAGCTAAATATTTACGTGAAAGAAAGTTTCCAGGCGTTAAAGATGGCCAGGACACTATGCAGAAGCTACAGGTCATTAATATTATGCATGCGATTACACTAAGAGCCCTTTCAGACTTGGATACTGTATCCGAGATACGCGTATCCCAGATACAGAAAATACATGCGTTTATATGTACGTTTTCACACTGCATTCAGCACAGCATACCGTATCGCGATACTAAATTTCTGAATCTCGCTCATTCAGCCGCCGGCGACAGTATCCGAATCCGGGATACCGAATTATCATTGTGGCTTATTGACCTGTTCAGACTTGAATACTTTTGCGATTCAAAAAGCACAATAGCATAGGTGTACAATATTTTTATTATTTATTAGTTGAAGTGAAGTGGAATAGAACGGTTTTCGTATCCTTCTTGATGATTTCATTTTTCAAAATATTATGAAGTTCTTCAAAAGATTCTATGGACATTCGATAATAATCAAAAAACTTTGTTCGATCTTGTAGTAATTCTTGGTGAAGAAGGTAATAAATTCCTTTAGTTTCCCTTAATTCAATTATAGGATATTCGTCCTTCTTTTAATTTTTTTTCTTTTTGTTTATAATATACCACAGCATAGCGCACTCTTCAATGTCCATTTCATAAAAAGCACCGTACAGCACTGATACTGTACTGATAAAATTTATTTACAAAACTATATTCTAACAAAAGTATCTTGACTGTATCTGGTCTAAATTCTGTATCTCGCATACAGTATCTCGGATACAGTATCCTAGTCTGAAAGGGCTCTAACAGTGACCACTCGCGCAATCGGATTCAGCGTAGGATATATATTTTATAGTTTCTTACGAATTTAATAATATCCCGGTCCGCGGTACAATTTACCAGTTGTACAGAATGAGTCTGGCAATCTTCGAAGTTGAAGTTAAGATGTGTCAGCGCAATATCCCAGCTATCTAGTCTAATGAAGATGACTATGACTATTGATGGTATTATCTCTTGCACTTTTACTCTACGAAAAACTAATACTGCTCTTGAACTGCCCACTCAAAACGCTTACCCTGCCGGAAAGGTTCCAATAAATATGAAAAAACTTGAAGATGTAAAGAAGCTGATGGAATACACCAAAGGATATATGGCCGACTACAGAAGTTGATTGTGTCATAGGCTCAGAACAAATGAATGAGTAAGGCCTCAGAACTTGAAGACCAGTTACTCCTCTATGAAGTTTTTCTGATTCATAACTTCAAAAAATTGAGAACAAAGAAAAAGATTTTTTGAATATTTTTTCAATTCATTCATTGCATAAACTCTTTATGTGTACATCCTAGTTTTGTTTTCGTGGGTTAACAAAACCAAGTTAATTTTTTATGTTTGTCATTTAAGAGACAGGCTCCTAAATAACTTTTAAATTTTCAAATAAAGGAAAAAAATATCTTAACGGCATAAAGTAGTACTTTTTTTGTTATCCAAAAATAAAATTTCTAGAGATACGAGCTATACGTATACAATAATTTGTAGATATCAACTGTTTCATTACAGATTTATCACAATAATGATATAAAATTTGATTATTTCAAACTACAATTTGCATTCGAAAATGATAGAGTTACAGAATCATTTCCTTCGGTCAGTCCACAATTCATTCTGAGGAGGAAAAGAAAGTAGAAAACTTTGGTGCAGAAACCGGATAACTCAATTTTTTCACGAAATTCACTTTTCGTCTTTGTCGTGCTATATTTTATATTGCCGATCGTTTAGTACAAGAATGAGTTAATTCCAAGCATTCACGCACAGATCTTGGGTGCAAGAATCTGTTAAGTTCAGGAGTTATCTCTTTTATGCACCAAATTGATGTGGTTGTGGTGGGGGACATAACTATCTCGCGTGGCCACTGGTCACCGACTTGACGGCACCTGCTTTAGTTTGCTGTTGTTATTGGTTGCGGCACGTTCATTTTCCTACGTTATTTGAAATGTCGTCTTCGTAGGAGTCCGAAGACGAACCGTTCGACTCATCGGGGAGTGAGTACGTTTCAAGTGACCATGATAAACAAAGTCCAAGCAGGTCAGGGAAGCATTTCGTATTAAATAAAAAGACTAAGGAAAAAGTTCAAGGTAAGTCAAGAGTGAAACAGAATGTAAATCAAGTGACATCGAATGTTGATTTAGTTAAACAAAATGATGATAAACCTAGAAAGAAGGTGAGAAGCGTATTCGAAGTCCCGAAAAATGACAGTGCAATATACTGGAAATCAAAAAAGCGAAAGGCGGAACATATTCAACTAAATCAGGACGTCAGGTACCAGCAAGAAGTATTGGCAGGAAATGTACGTGCCGTAAAAAATGTTTTACGTCGATTGGAGATGCTGAAATAAGTTATAAACGAGAAAAGAAATGAGAAATGTAAGCCAAATGTATCATATGATTTTTAATACCGTTACTTCCTGCATAATTTCAATATAAGCTGCGGTAGTCCCAGATCTGACACCAGTCAATCATGTGATCGTTTTCAAAATTAAATCAACGCCGCCACCGTGCAAGATAGTGGAACTAAGGTTGCCCTTCAAGTCGAAAAGAAGCATCACGCGCTGAAGTCCGAAAAGTTTCACACTTCTTCAAAAGAAAATAAAATCTTAGCCAAAGATGATATCTCGATAGAGGTAGTAAGTTTTGATTTTCAACAAAACTTACCATTACCTCACATACCAACTGGAGCTGTATTTTACAAGAGGCCACTATGGCTGTACAATTTTTGCATTCATTCTGCTTCCAGTGGCATTTCAACTTTTTATATGTACGACGAAGTAACTTCTAAGAAGGACAGCAATGAAATCATTAGCTTCTTAGACCATTACCTTGATAACTTTTTGCCTGAGACTGTAAAGGTAATATACCTTTTTTCTGATAACGCATTTGCGCAAAATAAAAATCATGACTTTCGTCAAATATCTGTATATATTCACAAAGTTAAACAATAAAAGAATCGAAACTATTTTTCATCAATATCCTGAACCAGGACATATCTTCCTGCCTTGCGATTGATCATTTGCATCAATTGAGAAAGCAAAAAGGCGCAAGGGAAGAGTTCACCTACCCTAGTTCGAAAAACGTAAAATAAGTTTCGGGTCATTGAAAATGTAACACAAGATATGATAATGGATTTCTCAAGCCACTTCAAACCTTACTTTAACCCATTATATCCCATTGTACTCATTAGAGTACAGCCAACAAAATATTTTTTTTACTCAATCTAGTAACTGTTGGATATATATTACAGAAGAATTCAGATCCTGTAATTTTTTCACGCGATTTTTTCAGCCGTTACGTTGGTTATGTTGTTCATTCCTTACATGGTAGTAAATAATCGACCGAAAATAATATTTTTTGCATTACGCCTGTACGGATCTTTTGTTTTCAACATGTTATAAGTGTGATTGAGCTATTTTTAGTGTTGTTTGAATACATAATTCTTTCTGAAAAATATGGCGAGTAGAAATTTCTTACTGTACTCATTTGAGTACAATGGGCTGTTGCGTTACTTTTATATCTCAATACTACCTATTATTCCATAGAAGTCAGTGCGTTTCTTTCCTAGGTTTCATAAGTACTGTGTAGTTTCCCGAAATTCCAATCAGAATTTTTTATGGTTGGGAGAAATATCAACAAGAAGTTGCTTCAACAAAGACCAGAAATGAAGTCGACATTGCGATTATTCCTCCCGATTTTCGATTATTCCTCCCGATTTTGATGCACAGACGGATGAAGAAGATTTTGATGAAAATGATATTCAAGATGAGTTGTCAATGCTTCAAAAAGTCGCTGGCAAAATGAAACATTGGCATATAAGTGACAGTGAAAGCGAAGACAGTGATGCTGAGTTCAATTTTCCCTTGTCAGTTCTACGTCTAATTATCAAGCTATGAGCAGTTATAGGATTTCCATTCGTGGTAAAAATGGTGGTGGATGATGTTCAAAAATGTGATAAACATGACTCTGATCAACGCATGGAAAATATTTCAAAGGGAGAGCCAATTAGTCTTGTTGATTTTGAGAGAATAATTGTTCGTCATTATTTGGCATGTCACGAAAAATCAAAATATAAAAGCTAGTCAACTACCAGTAAGTGTGAGAAAATATGAAGGTGGCCATTTTCCTCTTGAATTAGAAAACAAGTGAAATGTACTCTGTGTCATAAACGAGTCAGATGGAGTTGTTCAAAATACAAAGTGGCTTTATGTGTTGAAAGAGATTGTTTTGCCATTTACCATTTTTTATTTTTGTAATATTATAACTTATTTCAGGTAATTCTTTCATAATTTTCTGTCGTTTACTTTTGAAAAATATGAGTTTGGTGCTAATAAAAATTGTAGTTGAATTAAAATTTTTTTATTTTTATTACAATGTATGCTCCCATTGTACTCATCTGAGTACATGGGTCTCGCAGCTAACCCATGAATTTTCGAACATAGGTTACATTTACTTTTATGTTCCAAACAACGTATATTTTTCCAGAACAACAAAGAAAATTGATTCCGCTCGAAATAATGTCTTGGGTTATAATGGGTTAAGGCAACCTTCACGAGCAAAGAAGAAAACAAGTTTGCGATTTCGACATACAGACTTTTTCAATATAAACGCGAGTGTACTCATTTTGAATGCAGCATCACTGTTGGTGTACCGATTTTTTCTCAATCCTATACCTGCAAAGAAAATATTCAGTTATCTCTGCTCGACTCAAAGATGATCTAACCATATCCACTACCTCTGAATGAGTAGAAAGCCACCGATGTGAAACTTGTGGCAAACAAGTACGTTCCGGCAATAGATTTATGGTATTATCACTTGGTTTTAACCCTCCGGCGGGCGCGTATGCGGCAAATAGACCGCAAATTTTCATTGAACCGCCGGTCTTCGCGCGCTTAGGTATTCGTCACTCGAACCATCTACCCCCGCTCACAGTGCATATACAGCTTTTAGCGACAACGTGTTAGTTGAAATTCACCTTCGAGTGAGACTAGTGCAATTTTGCGGTCTTTATGCTGCGACGCGCCTCATCATGTAAGTACTTTTTCAATTCGTATTGTTATTTCCAAATGACCTGATAAGTAGTATTATTGTATAAGTGTAGTGAACATTGTACATATGAGTGTGGTATAAATGATATACATGTGTGGAAGTATATTATGGCTTCTTCTTGATTGTCTATTTCAGATAAAATAAGTAGTGAACTGTTGTTTTTCTAGGTCACAAAAGCTATTTAGTCATGAGGAACTGGAAAAAGCTGTGAACTAAGTTGTTAGGGAACTTGAAGATGAAAGGAATGAAGGCATACGGGAAGAATATGATAGTATGATTGATGCACATGGCGAAGAAGAAGTTTTCACAAGAGATTTATATAGTAGCGAATCCGAACAATCAGGAGACGAGTTGGATTTAGTTGCCGAACAACAACGGCAAGATGATTACCGTTTTTTTATTTGACGAGACAATTAAACTATCTGGATAAGTAAGCCTCTCCCCTCTGGAAAAACAAAAGCAGAGAACATTATAAAAATTTAACCCGGCTCAAAGGGTAGCGCCAAAAACACTGATGAGGAAATTGATGCCTTTAGGTTGTTTATTACTGAAAAAATTATTCACCACATTGTGGCGAATACTAACATTTATATTCAAGAAAAAAAAATTGAGGTTCAGTATCCAAGATCCAGGGATACCAAGGAGACTACAAGAATAGAGGTCAAAGCTCTCTTGAGGGCACTGTTTTTCATCGGAATAAAAAACGGAGTCATACAAATTGCCTTGAGTTGTGAGATCAAGAAACAGGAATGATTCTTTTGCGAGCACTTTTTAGTTACAAGCGTTTTCTGATTTTGCTTCGTGCACTTAGATTCGACAACGTGCATACTCGAGAGGATAGGAAAAAACCGACAAACTAGCTCCTATCCGTGATTTCCACATGGATTTTGTTAGGAATTGTATCGCTAATTTCAATGTAGAAAAATTTGTTACAATCGATGAGATGCTACATTCTTTTAGAGGACGATGTTCTTTCGTCCAATACATTCCTAATAAACCTGCAAAATATATGCTCTTTGTGATTCCAAAACCTTTCACACTTACAACTTTATTGTAGAAAGCAGGTACCAGTTCCATACAAAATGTCCAACAAAGCTGACAGTATTGTTAAAAGATTAGTCATACCCATAGAAAATAAATGCTATCCACTTGCACAATATTTACCAAACCACAGACTTACTTTACTTGGTACCCTAAAGAAGAATAGAAATGAGCTACCTCCCGAATTTCTACCGAATAAAAACAGACCAATAAAATCAACCTATTTGGGTTTCCAAGATGATACTAGCTTGATATCAACAGTTCCTAAGAAAAACAAAGCGGTGATTTTCCTTCCAACCATGCACAGCACAAATGAAATTGACGAAGACACCCAAAAAACCATTAGCAAACTTGGATTACAACACCAGAAAAGAAGGTGTAGACACGGTCGATCAGATGTGTGCATCTTACAGTACATCCAGAATAACAAAAAGATGGCCTCTCGCTGTATTCTTTCGACATTTGGGCATAAGTGGTATAAATTTCCACGTGATTTTTAAATTTAATAATATCAACAACAGAGACAGAAGACGAGTTTATTTTAAAAACGTGGCTTTACAACTCATGGAGGACTTTTTGAAAGAGAGATCCCAAGTTCAAAGTCTTCCTAAAGACCTTCAGGCGCTTTTGTTGAAATACAAGGATAACAATCCTACTACTCCCGAGAAGAAACTCCGAAACAAGGAATATGTAAAATCTGTGGAAAACATAAAAATAATAAAACTAAGTCTGTGTGTAAACAGTGCAGAAACAATGTTTGCAAAAATCATAGCAAAATAAATATTAGTGTAACGAGGAAATGGACCTTGATTAAACCCATTTTAACAACCTTTTTATAAAACTAAATATACTACTGCATCAAAAGTTTCCAATAATAAAAGATTTAAAAGCACAACAGCGTGCTGTTAAGATTTAAAATCCAAGAACTGAAATCACCAAGGCGAACACGATTTAAATGAAGACCGAGCCTATGAATCTAATACTATGTAAAAATAAATGTATGTTTTCAAGTTCTCTTAAGTTTTGTCGTGTATTAGATTCTTTTCTGAATAAAATAGTAAAAAAAAATATCTCATTTTTTTAAGATTTTGGGACAAGAAACAGTTAAATCAACATTTTTGTTATTCTTCTTTTAAACTGTTGACTGGAAAAATAATATTGTATGCCTTGAATATTCCATATCACATACATAAATATCAATATTAATTTGAGCTTATTCCGATTTGCCATTCAGAAGATAAACATTTTTTAAATTTTTCTCCAAAATTCAAAAATTGGACCTATCCGGTACTTGCACCTAAGTCTTCAATTGTACCCGTCGTACTCGACGATGGCCGATTGTAATTTTTTACTTAAGCCTTAATATTGCAGCAGTTAGTTCATGTCTGCTGTAGATATCGAATAATTCCAATATACAAATTGTACGTAGACATTTAATAAGAGAACTTTCGATGAAGTTTATCAAATCATATCTTCTACAACGCTCGAGCTTTCAAAGGATTTCTTGGCCGAGGAATTTGTGGTGTCGAGGAGTCAGTCGATATAGGTGGAGCACCGTTACAAGAAAGAGGCAGATGCTACTACTGTGACAGCAAGATAAACAGAAAAACTCGATATTTCTGCAAAAATGGTAATATATTTATGTGCTTAGAACATAACTAATAGAACTGGAAAAGCAATTAGCAGATGGCCTCTGCTGTATGGAGAAAGGGGTTTTTGGTCTTTATCGTACAGAAGTACTGAATCTAGTTGGGAGATTTGTGTTGGGAAATAAAATAAACATCCAATTCAGAAATGGTAGGCCAGGTTTCGACTGGTTTATAAATTTCATGAAGAGACATAGGCTTTCCATAAAGAAGCCTCAAAGTGTAGAAGTGGCTCGGAAGAAATCCATAGACCCTTTCGTTATACAAGAATACTACAAGCTACTGAAAAAAAACTTGGATGACTTGTATTGAATGACAAACCGAGCCAGATTTGAAATTTAGACGAATCCAGTTTTTCTTCAGATCCTTCGAAGACTAAAGTAGTTGGGAAAATCGGTGCTCCATCCACAAGCCGGCCAGGACGTGAAAACACTACTGTGTTGATAGCTTTTAATGCTTCTGGAAATAAACTACCCCCATTGATCGTATTTAAAGGAAAGAGCATATGGAATGAATGGGTAGGATCAGAATATTCAGGAACAGCGTACGCAGCTACAAAGAAGGGTTGGATGGAAACTGAGGTTTTCGAAAATTATTTTAAGCGAACCCTAACTCCAAATATTGTTACGTATCGAGCAATCCTCATTATTTATAATGGACATTCAACCCACATAACTTTTGGGGTGATAAAAATGTCTTGAAATGCGTTCAAATTTGAAAATCGGTGACTTTGAACACCTTTGAAAAGGGAACTTTCATGTGCCGAATTTCAATATCTGACCTCGAAATAGACAAATTCTGACCTTGAGCATAATGAAATTGCCTCCAGAGAGACCTAAATCAAAATTTCATTTCAAATTTGATAGTGATTCTGCGGACGATGTTAAAGAAGTAAAACCTTTCAAAATTCACAGAGCAAAGAAGAATTAATCAATATTGCAGGTCGAACCAAAAATAAAGTAAATTGATAGTAAGCTCTCTGTACACCTATCACCTGAACAAATAACAATGCATTATCTCAATGATATTGATATTTCTGTATTTTCAAAACCTTTTTTCCGAAAACGTTGATTGTACAAGTACTTCTGAAGATTCATCAACCGATCCGCAACCAATAATCAATAGTGAAAATTACCCAATTTCCACTATTGCTCCATCGGTAGGTTTCACAGATGATCTCTTAGAGTGTTCTATGACATCAATCCATGAGAATTTAATTGGTACGTATCTCAATGATTCAGATATTTCTCTTTTCGATAAACAGCCCTCGATAGAAAATAATAATTTTGATTGCGCAAGTACTTCTAAAGATGCATTTGTCGATCCTCAACTAATAATCAATAGTGACAACTCCCAAATCCAATTGGAAAATTGTATCGTTGATTCATCGGTAGGATTCACGGATGATCTTTTAGACAATTTTCCGAACGCAGCAAAATTATTTGATACGTATTCAGCGGTTTTATATATTTCTCAATTTTTAAATGATGAATGCCAAATTAAAACAAATAAAGGTACGTTCAGATGACAAGCGTTCAACGACCGTTTTGATAACGCGCGTTTACAACTACATACATTTTATTCAGGCTGTACACATGCTAACGCGCGTTTCAATAAAGCGCGCGCTGAACGCTGCGCCAACGCTCGCCTGTTGTCAGCGCACGTCAACGCGTGCTTTGAGATCATTGAGTTTGTATGTTTCCGTGCAGTTGAGCGCGCGCTTTCGACGCGTATTTTAGGGTTCATCACTTTTTCCAGTAATCGTGAGAAATGAAAACCGAAGCTTTTAGTACGAAATTATTTCAAAATGAGATAGAGAAACGTCCTGCGATATGGGACATGATAAGAAGCGTTTATTCAGATAGGAACTTAAAGAGACGAGCTTGAGAAGAACTCGTCCTCATATGCTGTGAAGGAGATGACAATGAAGAAGAGAAGAAATGATTATGTGAGTACATATATTTATTTGCATTTGCAATCAGTTTGTGTTGAAAATCAGATATTGTGACCCAACCAATCAACTTTTCCATCATAGCCTCATGTGGCACAACCAAGTGAATGTTGGAATGACACAATTAATTCATTCCTATTAGATATATGTTCCGAAAGATCCAACAGCGATTATTGTTCAAATTATTCGAATAAATTATCTAATATGGCTTATTTGTTGATTCATGTTGACGATATCATTATTTCTAGTTCTAGTTAACATTTAATAAATAAAATAGAATCAAAATTGATGACAAATTTCAAAATGGTAGATAAAGGTGAAATGAAATATTTTCTTTGTTTAGAGATAAACTTTGATAGGGATGAGGGGATTTAAAAAATAAATCAGGAAAGTTACATCAAAAATGTACTGAAAAAGTTTGAAATGGAGGAATGCAAAATTAAATATTGAAATTTGCAGAATGAAAATGAATTGACAAGGAAGCCATATCAAGTACTAAATGCTTGATGTACCTTATGTTAGGAACAAGGCCTGATATCTGTTTTGCATTAAATTATCATAGTATATTTCAACACAAAGCCTCTGATACAGCATGGAATCATTTGAAAGTGATACTTAAGCCCGGTTGTCACATAGAACAGAAACAGAATTCAGTTTTTTTGCGGCAGAAACTGAAACACGAACAGAATTCATTGCTACAATCATTTGTAGCGTGCTATCGAATAATTTTTTTCATTTTGCGATTTTCTTCGATAAATAAAAATAGAAATGCCGAAAAAAGTTGAATTCAGTGCCGAAGATGAAGGAAAAATTATTGAATTTGTGAAATCGAACGAAATTTTGTATAATGTGAAGCATACGAAATTTCGTGATGGTGAAAGCAAAAATCGCTTGTGGTTGAAATTGGCAACAAGGTTGGCATGGAAGGTATGTTTTTTGTTATTGCAATGAAATTCAATTGAAATGAAATATATATTATTTTTTTTTCATAGTTGATTTGGTGAAAAAGAAATGGCAAACCATGCGGAATTATTTCGCTCGAGAGAGAGAAAAAAAACCAACCGGTCCAGCTGCATCAACAGCAAAAAGAGATGAATCGCTAACGTTTTTGTTTCAAACATCGGTTTTGAAGAGACCGTAAGTTTTGAAAAATTTGAAGCATTTTATATCCGAATGTATATCTATTAGTTATCTGCTATTTCAGTTCGATTTCATCCGTGCAAAAAGTATCGACCAATCATATTCACCAATTCCTGACGATGTCGATACACAACAACAATTCGACAATATGTCAACAATTGAGACACAATCGGGATCGTATGTATGATCGTATGGGGATTCATACTTCCACCCACTTTTACCAGGTTCTGTTTCGAAAGCACCTTTATAACCTCGTTCGCAAACAATATCATCAACATCGTAAATTATGGATACGAATGAAATCTTGCGCGAATTCTTGGCTCAACATTCGAAGCCATCCGATTTTATGCCTCGAAAACCAGCTGATGATATTCAAAAATTCGATTCGATGGCATCAAGAGTTCGCAAGTTTTCACCGCTAGCAATTGCTCGTATCAAACTGAAAATTGCTCAAATCGTTGGTGAAGAAGAAATTTTATGGGCCCAGAATGCACCACGTGAAAATGTTGAATACATTTATATACAGCCACCCACTCAACAAACAACTCAAACATTGTTTCAAACGGCAACATTGGTTCCAGCTACGGAACAACAACAAAACGTCGATCAAACGCTCGAATTCAATGTTATGGAACAATAACAACAACAAATAATAACATGTCATTTAATTGTTTTCATTTTTTAATTAAACTTCTGAAATTACTATTAAATGTTGATTAAAATTTAAAATATCATGATATAAATTCCTATTCTAAAAAACAAAACGTACCATTTTTTGATGTAATGTGGATTCAGAAACACCGGTTCACTTCACGTGACTCTTTCTCAAAATTTTCATGTTGGTTGATTCCTTTTAGCTTAATGTTCTCCATTTTACGGTTGGCAGCACAAGCACCAAATGAAAGTGATTTTCTCTAATGCGAGTGGATGAATCTCCGTTCCGAAACTTGACGTATATTGACTAGCTATTTGACAATCAAGCATTTGACACTAGTCGATACTATAATAAATATATATATATATATATATATATATATATATATATATATATATATATATATATATATATATATATATATATATATTTTTATATATATATATATATATATATATATATATATATATAAATGTATACATATATATATATATATATATATATATATATATATATATATATATATATATATATATATATATATATATATATATATATATATATGGGTGAATATACGCTATTTGAATTTCAACGGTCCATAGAAAAGTTTTATTTTAATTTAATTATATTATTGATACTCCATGCTTAAGAAATGAAGAATATTGTCGTTTATTTGGCCCACGCAATCAATTTATGATAATTGCTTAATTTTAGGCATCAATGATTTAGAATAGTTATAAATGTATACTCCCCTGGGCTACCCCACTAGTACATGCTATAACTTCTAACGCAAAATGCCTTTTTTATTTATGGAATTATGTTTTCTTCTAATAATATCATATGCCTAAATAAACATAAAAAACAATTTTATCAAAATTCATTATGAAAATATCCAGTAATTTTTTTTTAAATTCTTTTTTTCTCGCCACATTACAATACTGTCACTTCACCTGGCGAATTTGAAAGACTAAATATTTGACATAAAACTGCTAAAGCATTTCTTTGACCTTGAATGACGCGTGGATTACAGTCCTTCCCCTGAATTAACAAAAAAGTCCATCATTTACAATGCTTAAAAATTTACAATCACCTTCCAGAGGAATTAAAATCTATAACTTCCTTGACCAATTTTCGGAAACGAACAAAATCTCATTTTCTTGATAGACCTTATTACTCTATAGAGGACTACTTTTCTGAGCACTGATTGATAGATATGACCAAATTGAATAGCACAGGCATCAGCTTCGATTGAGGAAGATTTATTGTGAAGTTTGTATATATTTTTTTATGGAAATGAGGTGTGATTTTTGTTTTTAGGTATTACATTGTTTAGTTTGTATATTGTTTTGATTGATGTGTGTTTATTTTTAAGTTTTACATTATTTAGTTACTATTTATTTTTTTTCGCTTTGTCAATAAAATGTATTATTTTAAGACAATAAAGCATATTTGATTTGATTTGAAGGTGAGGTCAGAAGCAAGCTAACGAAATCGAGCAAAATTCAAATAATATTGCGCCAGTCTTGCATTCTCTGTCAGAGAGCGGGTTTGTGACAGTAGTCGCAGTATTTCCCCTGTTAAGTATATTTTCTCATATTTTATCGTTACGTAATTGTAAATTATCCCAATGTAATGTTTATTGTGTGTAGATGCCATGTATTACATTAAAATTTGGTCAGAAAAACAAGTGATGTTGCTTTTGCGGGGTATGTGCAATTTCGTCACTTCCCTGGCGTCACTTCTCTGGCTGTTTCTATGCCAGGGGAATTACATACGTTCCAGGGGAAAGAGGAAATTTATCATCTATTTCATTTGGTCTAGTTCCTCGAATACCAATACTTGGATATTATGACGATTGTGAAAAAAAGCGAAGAGGGAAGAGAGGCTAGAAAAAAGCGCCAAGCTGACCAACGCTAGGTTGCGACCGATATAATGAAAATTGTCTTAGGCGAGAATGTCTTAACTCCAAAACGAGTTCTATATGTTACCATGAGTTTGACAATTCTGTTTTGATCAAATACTCTGCATGGCAATGTATTACAGAGGATATTTTAGATACCAAAAACAAACAAAAATCGTAAGATCGAAAATAGACCAAAATAACATTAAACTGTATCCCGAAAGACATAGTGATGAAACTTGAAGATAACCTTAACACTCCCCTAAAACATGAAGCAAATATAGTACACCAACATCAAATCATCAAAAGTCTCAAAGATAACCTTACTGAAAAATTTGCTGTGATCCACATAGAATTTTCCGAAAATTATAATACAAAATACTCTGCAGAAGTCCAAGAATTCCATTTCGGTGGGTCACGTACGTTATATATCTACCAAAGGAGAAACAAAACGTTTCGCTACAATATCAGTAAATCTCAACCATAGCGTACCTGTAATTTGGGCTCATCTAAAACCTGTCATGAAACTTCTGCCAGATTCAGTAGAAAATGTTCATTTTTCAAGCGACGGTCCTGTAACTCAGTACCGTAACAAAGATATGTTTTTTTACTTATGTCGTAAATTAACTGAAAAATATCCAAATATTTGTGAATTCACCTGGAAATATCACGAGGCTGGGCATGGTAAAGGAGCTCCAGATGGTATCGGAGGGACATGTAAACGAACTGCTGATAAAATCGTCGCATCAGGAACCGACATTGCTACAATAGACGACTTTGCTGAGGAATTGAAAAAATATTGTCTTGGCATTCATATTGTTGTGATACCGGAAGAGGAAATTGATTTACAGAAGAAGATAATTGAAGATAATCGACCACATATCAAACTCTTTGCTGGCACACTTAAAGTGCATCGAGTACGAGGAAACCGTTTTAGCAATCTGTTATACACGAAGAGCCTTAACTGCTTTTGTAGCAACTTTTGTCCTCACTTCCACTTAGTGGATGAATGATAAAAAATATAGATATGCTGGCATGTGTTCGTCTGATTTTGATGAAGAAGAAGGAGAGATCAGGATTACTTTTCCAAAGATCTCCAATGAATGTGGTACTATATTGAAAATAGATGAAAGTGACGTGTCAGATGTTAAATGGGAAGAGATCTTGACCATACTACCAGTGCCAAATATACTTATGAAAGGTAACAGAGTATTTTACAGGTTTCCAGAGACAATTGATATGTTTGAAAAGTAAATTGTTGTTAAACTTCATAAAGGAATAAAAAACTAACTTTTCACAGGTTGAAATAAAATTATATTGAGTAAACGCGTTTCGTCATAACATTGACTTCATCTCGTACTCTCTCGTACGAGATGAAGTCAATGTTATAACGAAACGCGTTTACTCAATATAATTTTATTTCAACCTGTGAAAAGTTAGTATTTATTTCTTTATAAAGTAATGAATATAAACTTTCACCAAGTGAATGCCAATTCAATTCAGATTGTTGATTACTTAGTATTTAATCTAAAAATATTTTGTGTTTTTTCAAAATATTAAAGTTTTCATTCATATCGTGCCATGATATTTTTTTAAAGTTTAATTGTTTAGATAGCCTTAAGACTGATAGGTGTATCATTAGTTAGTACTTTTGTTTTGTTTTGTAAGTAAAGTTTGCCTTTTTTTTCAATTTAGAATGTTTATTCCATTTAATTTAAGCCTTGAATATAACTTTAACTTCTGGAACATTTGATTATTAAAATCTGTCAAACAATAAGTGCTGTAATTTTTACAATAGATAAGTACTTAATTTGCAGAACTCTCAGATGAGACTGATAAAAACAAAATTCATCTGTTATTTGTTATTTTCTAATAAGAAACAATTTCACCAAATCGGTTGTTATTGTAAAACTGTTAACACTGATTCTATTGTATTCATAAATAAATTTCGAATAAACTTTCATTTCCACGTTTTATTTAGTATTACTCACTTTACTTGGATGATGATCCTGGCACTTCCCTGCCTTAATTTGTCAATACTCTGCCAATTGTGTCTCTCCCCTGATACCAAATTTTCCCCTGGTGGCTTTAAAATTAAAAAAAGAAGAAAATTCTTCTGGCCTTTATCATTTATTGTGATTAAGTGAAAATTTCACTCATCTAAAGTGGTCTGTAATAAAAGGGAAGTACGTGCATTTCATTTTGAGGCCAAATTAAGCTTTTAGGGGCTATCCGATACTTCTAAATTAAAACATTTTCTAACGGCAAGTCCAATGTTTGTAGGAAAGTTGATAGTTGGGTCAAAAGTCAACGTTTTTAACACCCACTTAACTCACGAAATTTGCAATTGACTGGAGTTTTTTCATAGATTTTTTTAGGTGGCAAAAAGGTTAATCCTCAGTTTGTTATCTTATCTCTGCTGAACTTCTGGCAAGGCATCTGAATATCACCTGATCCAATGAAAATACCGAAGTATGACCGAATTTTTCGCCAATGAACATTCAGATATCCCCATTTTCATCCATTTCCCCAACATTTTTCAGTGGTGGTGGCGAGACTATAAAATGGCCTGCAGCTCTAGACCAGGTATTCTCTTGCTCTTCTCAGTTTTGATTCATCATACTGTGAATAGTGAACCCCAGTGAATAGTAGTTTGTGCCTTATTAGCCAGTGACTCATGCCAGCTTCTCATAGAAAATTTTTATTCTTGCAGAATAGATTACCGACTGAGTGAATTCAAAGGTTAGTTGAATAACTGAAAATCTCTTGCTTCCGCTATTCTGTTGCTTGCATATATACCGTATGCCGTTGATTTATAATATTTTTATCATTCCTTTATAGTGCATTTATTTCCTTTCATTATTATAGCACGTGGAGAACTATACGAGTATTTACCTCGAACCGTGCTCACTTGTTTAATGATTTTAAAACTCCAGCAATTATTCCAATAGAATTAGTAATCCTTATATTATCTGAAGAACAGTATCAATATGAAGCAGGAAAAAAAATTTCCTTAAATATGCAATTTTCTTTTTGATAAATGAATCAAATTTGTAGAACGAAGTTATACATGAACTATCTAATATAAATTCCTATATTATATTTTTTAGGAATTGTTGTTCCGGCAGTCCCTTCGGCATAGAGCTGCTACAGAGACTACATCTCTCAAAACTATATTTATGCAGGAACAAGTACGCAACCGAACAGGAGCTCAGCACACTACCTTCGAACAGGTATCGAGGCTCATGCAGAGGGCAAGACGAGCTGCAGATCCACCAGTACCCAACAGTATGGAACACTTCAACAGAATTATAACTGATAAAGTATACTAGGTGTCCGCCAATGAACATTCAGATCTCTCCATTTTTATGAATTTCCCCAACATTTTTAAATGGGGGCGACTTTAAAATTCCCTGCACCACTAGAACCGATATCGTTCCTAGGCGAATTTTTCTCGGTGAATTTTTCCTAAGTGAATATTTTGACAGTTAATTCTCTTTTCTCAGTTTTGAATATTCATACTGTTAATAATGAATCCAGTGATTAGTAGTTGTGCCTTATTGACCACTGACCTGTGCCAGTTTTCTATTGACAATTTTTTTCTACGATTTTAGTGAATTCAAAGGTTAGTTAATACCTGGCCATTTCTTGCTTCCGCTATTCTTTTGCTAGCATATCAACATACCGTTGATTTATAATATCATAATCATTCTGTTAATTTTGCATTTTATTTCCGGTTCATTATTATAGCATGTGACGCATTATTCCATATTTTAACTTAAGCAGTGCTCATTTGTTTGGCTATTCTAGTGCTCCAACAATTATTTCTGTGGAGTTATTGATACATATATTATCGGTGTACCGTTTGTAGTATTGAATCAGAAGTCATTTGTTTTGGTGGTAGGACCTAGTTAACTTTTGACAACGATAACCTTAAAGAACGACGTACTCTGCGTTCAGTTAACTGAATTCGGGCGATTCAGCATTAGGTACCGTTGGCAATTAAGATTTGAGAATTCTTGAACTAATTATAATTACTATCAGTTTGTATCTGAGAGATACGTTGAAGTGGTTACCGCTCAGCTGTAGAGTATAGAATTTGATTGTGGATTCAAATACCTGTGCCCTGAATAGAGGTCGTGTGTACTTTGTAAGTGGTATGGTGTAACACTGTTGAGTTTCACGAACTGTGGGTGGTTTGATATTGGTCTGTCAAGAATTTACGGTTTTGTTGGGGGGTTTAAACCGGAAAGTACATATTTTTTATAATAGGTGGATTTATACCGAATTGCCCGACCACTACTAAAATTAAGCTTCAGCTATTCATACAATAACGCTGCTCAAACGCTTGCTTCCTTGTATATCTAGCTCCCTCACGATCATAGCTTTTTCATATAACGCCATCTCGTTAATTTTTGTGTTACTTTTATATTTGGCGATGGATGATAATTAATTGTTACCTGAAAATTTTGTGAGATGGAGCTATATAACATTAACCTGAAGTTGAATTTTCTCATTTTAGTTAGACCACGAATACAGTTCATTTCTCATTTGCAGTTAATATATGCTCATCACAGTGCCTAGAAAAAATTAAGTTTTATTTAACATCATTTAGCGTCCTGATGAATAATCAAAGATTCGAAAGCTTTATTTGAAAAATGAGTTAACACCTTTATTATCTGAACTGCGAAACCGAATAATTCAATTTTTTAATTCAGATGTTCTCGTCGCTATGGAAGGGATTTAAGCCCACATGAAAAAGAATTTAATAAGACCTTCTTGGATAGCCAAGATAATCCTATAGTTATCTTCATCAGCGAATGTGTTCGGCGATATGTGTCTACTCTTGAGGAATGCCATCTACATTTGGATGCATCCTTCAAGGTAGTACCAAGACACGGAATGGGGATACAGCTGTAATGGTAATGAAACGATATTTTCATTTACTCATCACATAACATGAAAAAATAACATATATGCATAACCAATTGAAGTAGCGAATTTTTTGGCTTTGTGATTGAAATTGCAATAGCAGTATATTCTTACAAATTTTTTATAATATACATAGTAAAATCAAGTTTTCCTTATGTAC
Organism: Cynegetis impunctata; assembly: GCA_030704885.1. NCBI lineage: Eukaryota > Metazoa > Arthropoda > Insecta > Coleoptera > Coccinellidae > Cynegetis > Cynegetis impunctata. The sequence goes on along the minus strand of JARQZK010005129.1, from coordinate 167,160 downwards.
ATTATAAAATAGTAACGACTGATTTCGTCAACTATTCATTTATTTTAGGTTTTTCCATTACTGCTGGCGTTTATGCAAAGGAAATCAGAGGAAGGGTATTTAAGGATTCTTCAGTACCTGCAGACGACAGTAGCAGTAGAACCTGCTGTCGTAATGGCAGACTATAAATGTGGCCAAACACACAAGTATTGGGATGCTGGTTCCATTTTGCTCGGGCTGTAGACCAGAAGTCTCGGCGGCTTGGTCTGCAGGTAATTATATGTTTTTATGTTTCTAATGGAAGCTATGATGCACGATAAATTTATCATGTCAAGCACGTTGAAATACTGAAATCATTATTTACATTTTTAGGCTAATGACAGGCAGAAAGACCTTGTAACGACTGCTATGGTACTTCCTTTGCTTCCCAGTCATAATATCCGCCAAGGCATTGGTAATCTACAAGAAGGAGGCATTGATAATCAATTCTTGGCGTATTTACGGCGATGGGAAGCACGGAATATTTCTGTTCATGCTGCAGACCAACGGACTAACAATAGTGTCGAGTATTTTCATAAGGAATTGTTTGCCCGAGTAGGACACCCGCATCCCAATATCTGGGCACTTCTTCAAATACTGCGCATTGTGGAGCATTCCAAGGTGTGTGACTTGCAGAATCTGGTTGCAGGTCGCATCCCGCCTTGTAGGCAGAGGGCTCGATACTTGAGGGCAAACCGGCGATTGGCGAGGTGTCAAGAACTTTTCAACGTAGACAATGACATCCCACTTTATTTGGCAAGAGTTACACACCTAGTTGAAGGCCTTATACATTTATTTGGACGAGCAGAAAGTAGTAGAATTTAGCTTTTGACAAAATGAAATAATCATACTCATGAATATATAGACCTCAACTTCAATATCTCAGTTTATTTTTTAAGAAGAAATGTTTTTACAATGGTTCGAATTGAAAATATCTTTTAATTAGGCTCAGAGGTGTATATTTAATTTTCATCACAATTTATGTACAGAAGACAGTTTGATGACCTGTAAATGTTCATGTTAAAAAATCTTGAAAATGAATATTTAACTGCATTATATTCATGATTTTAGATTTGGATTTATATGGAGAAGATGAGCCTCCCGTTATGCAGAATATAGATGAACTTCTAGAAATTGTTCACCTGGGTTAGTTTACATTTGTAACAAGCTGATATGTGTTGATAAATGATGATAAATAATCTGTTGTTTACATACATATTCAAATCATTCATTTTAATGTTAAAGTTTAGTAATATTATCACTATTTCTTTTTTTTTGAGCCCTTGCAAACATGTAAGAAGATGAGGAAAACGATGAGGAAGAAGAAGAATACATATATTATATTTCACTTCCCTCAAAGGGTGCATTAGTTATCTTTACATTTATTTATTTATTTTTTATAATAACTGTACTGACTAGTGAAATGATATATCATTTTTGGTATCCTGAAGGTTCTTAAAATGAATGCCACCTAGTTTAGAAATACAGTTTAATTTTGGTTTAGTTACTTTGGTAATTTGTTAATTCATGATGGAATTTTCTGGCATCCAATATATAGTACATGGATACTTTATATTCTATCTATATCTTCACAGGAAACTTTCAGTGTTTTGATACAAAAATCTGAATGATACTGTTCCTTCATATTGATAATAAATTTTGATATTTAATAGTTACGATAAGAATGTGAATTTGATATAGAATGTTAATTTCTATCCTAATTTGTAATATGAATTAGGTACTTCACTATATTCTCCTGTACAAGAATCTGCTAGGTGTTCTTAGAATCAATCTGTATTAATATATATATTTTATGAATTCTTCTGAGATAAAAATTATATATTTACAATTAGCATTGTTAACTTCCATCCCCATCCTATTTTAAATTTATGTATAAGTATTCTCCTTGTGAATTTATATCTCATTTTTAGTAGCAGGCAGGTTTTTCAATCAACCTGCCACACAGTTTAGAAACAGTTTCATCTTGCAGATTTTGGTTAACTTAGTTTGGTTAGTTGTTTTTGGCTGTTTTTATCTGAGTAGGAACTGGGCAGTACCTCTTCTCTGACTTAAACCACTGTGTCAGTTGACCTCGGTCATATCCTTTTGAAATTAAAAATCGACTATATTATAACACTTTCCTTGATTACACTAAAATTGGTATATTTACTTGAAATACATGTTCTGAGCTTCTAACCCATTACCAAGGATTGTCATTGTACATACTTGAATGATTAATTTTTTTTGTTTTAGTTTATTCATTTTAGTCAAGTAATATTTGTGAAATTTCATTTATTGTTCACTGTGATGCACTGAACATTTGAAACAAAATTATTTCGAAATTAAGTGTTAATAAATGAATTTAAATCCCATTTCTTCATTTTCCACATGCAGCTGAATGGATCTACAGTTTGTTAAACTTCATATTGACTTCTGACACCATAATTTGAATACAAAGAATTAATTTCTTCAGGATGGGAAAAACGGAATATTCGAAACAAATTAAAACTAATTTGCCCATTTTCAACTGAAGCATTAATAATATATATATAAATATATATATATATATATATATATATATATATATATATATATATATATATATATATATATATATATATATATATATATATATATATATATATTATTATTATTATTATTATTAATTACAATCATATTTGTTACAGGTTATATATCTATAATATAATAAATTTATTCTATATAAATTAGTTTAGTACCTAGAAAACTCAATAATATATATATATATATATATATATATATATATATATATATATATATATATATATATATATATATATATGACAGTGCGGAATTTGCTGGACCATCGTTTTTCTATATCTATACGGAAATTCTTGGACGATTACTAATATGTCAATCAGGATATAGCTGGACCATTATTTTCCTGTGTTGCCACATCAACTTTGGAGTTATCCCTATGATCATTCACAGTGATTGGCTTAAGCTTTATATCAAAGTAACTGTTACAACAGTTACTGCTACTGCTACAAGAAGTTGATGTTATGATACTTTTTCTTATCATCTGGCTGTTTGTATATTCGAACTCGATAATGGAGCATATACTAATACGATTCCAGTTGAAGCAAATGAATCAACAATAGAATTTAGAGATGAGCAACGTTATTAGGTAATTCAGATGAATGAATCGAAACATAAATAAATAACATACGAACGTTATGAGCAAGTCGAACTAATGAGAATGAAAAATATTTAAATATCTTATCGATATTTGAATCTTTTCTATTACAGCGTCGCAGTATTGCAGTTATTGCATCAAGAAGTTCATCTCCAAATTCGTTATCTATCAATATATTATATTACTAGATGTCGGATTCTAGGAAATCTTTGTGTGAAGATATTTTATTCAATTTCATTTTAAATACATATTCCAATCAACTGTATTAAAACAAAGAATATGCATTTTCGATATTCAGTTCAGGTTAAGTAATTCATTATTCTAAATGAACTTGAGTTTGGGATTAGGTAATATAAATATTTTCATGATGAGAGTAGCTGATTATAATTTGATGAACAAATACAAAACTTGAATTTACGTCGTTTATCATCACAAAAATATAAATTCCAAGTATTTATGTGATAGTAGGTAAACGTAGTAAATTCAAGTTTTGTTTTTGTTCATCATGTTAAATTATCACGTAGTAACGACGGATCAACTATTTGATTATAATTTGTTTCTATCAACCCCAAATAAAACAATATAAAAATATATTAACATAACACACAATTACAAAAAAAGTATAGAAGACACTGATACTTGGTTGTAAAATGAACAAGTTTTTGAGACAAATTTATTATGGGTGTATATACCTATACATTCAAATGAATATTTGAACCAAATGCAATTTTATATTTGTTTGAAATCATTTTCAGCAATGTCTTTCATTGAATGATATACAATTTGGCTCCTGTTGTCTTCAAAAGAACTTTCATTGCAACATTTATTTTGATTGAGGTTTAATCGGATTATTTTTATTATTGTGCAGTTATCATATACTTATACAACAATAAAGAAGATCAATTTTGATTACTCTTAGGCGGCAATAATTTCAATTTCAGATATGTCAAATAATCAATAATATTTAACAAGAGTTATAAAATATTCTCATCGAAATTATGCATTCAATAGAATATTTGAGCCACACGAAACATTATGTTTGCTTGAAATAATTTTCAGCAATATCTCCCATTGGCTCCTGTGTCCTTCAAAGGAACTTAGAACTTTCATTGCAACAATTGTTTTGGTTGAGGAACCTACAATCTGATTATTCAACGATAATGATTTATTTTGAATGCTTTTTGTTGACAGAAATTTTAAGGTAAATATGGAGATTCGTCAAGAGTATCCGATTTAGATACAATTTCGGATTCTTGCTTATTTTGGTCTGAGAGTGCCCAATATGAAGTCAGATTTTGTCGTTTTGTCAACATTTTATTTTCAAAGAATTAAGCTCACCTAACCAATTCTAACCTAACCTCCGAGTTCAAGAAAGTATCAAATTCATGATATAGATACATTTTATTATGAAAAATCAATTAATTTATCCTATGAATTCGATACTTTCTTGAACTCGGAGGTTAGGTTATTGTTAGGTTAGAATTTGATGGCTTTGTGTTTCGAAAAAAAGTAATTGAGCGACAAAATCTGAGTTAATATTCGGCTTTTGCATCCCAAAATAAGCAAGAACCGTAATTTCATCAAAATTGGTTAACTCTGGAAGTACCTAACTCCCAGATTTCCAATTTAAATACTCCCTCTTAACCCTCACCTCACTCATCTACTTTGCCTAAACGTAAATCCTAAGGCAAACTGTATACATAACAAAGTCTCAACTTAATTTTTCTTAATCGAAATAAGGCATTTTTTTGCATCAGAATAATGTTCATACAACCAAGGCATCGTGAAGACCTACCCGAGATAGTAATTTGATAGTTTATTTTTGGAATTACTAATAATCACATGATATTTATGAAGTGCGTAAGTTCACATCTTAAAAATGATTAATAGATTTAGAATTTTGATATCCACATCGATGAAATTGAGTGACAAACTACTATAATTAGTGAATATTATACTGTTACCATTAGTGAATGATTAGGTTATGTAACCCATCCATGATAAAAAGCAAATTTTATTAGACATGTTCCGAGATTCCATTGAATAATTTCGCAACGCACTCATAACAAACGTCTATTCGAATATAAAATAAGCGATCTATAATTTATGAATGGTAGTGGATAGTATTCATCATTCGCTATCAAGCGAGAGTCATTTTTTAATACTTATAGGTATATATGAGAGGTCTATTAAACCATCAATAATTCCTCTGATTATTTGATATATCTATAGTTTTGAATAGTAAATACCACGAAGCACAACATAACCGATGTGGTTATTACTGTCGCTATTCCTTTTTGTCATTTTCAAGCAAGTTTCATAGATTATGGATACAAACACAAAATTCATAAATTGAAAATAAATGAATAACATATACCTAATCTAACGATGGCTAATGGCTCATTATCGTATTTTACCGTTTTAGTGGTTCTCAAGCAGTACGACTGGCACTAATGATATTTGGATGACTTTCTAGATGATCTCAGTCGATTATATCATAGGAATGCAAAGCATACACTATTAGAAGGCTAACACAAAGTTTCTTCTCTACATCATCAAATTCGCTAACCGCAAAAATTCGAGTCTTACAAATTTTCTAGAGAATTTGACTTTTTTATCAAAACTAGTTCATTGAGAAAGATATCAGAATGAAAGCCTATTGAAATGAAAAAAAATATTGTGAGATGAAGGATATGGATGCAACGAAGCAGCACTCCTATTATCAAGGTGTTCTCGAAAAAATTATCATCTTTGCATCTGTAGCCTTTCCTTTAAGCTACAGTAACAAACGTATTTTTATTACAATGATAACTTCCATAATGAACTAGTATTGTTACAAAAATTTCCTAGAAATCTAGGTTATACTGTAGATTTGCTCGGATTTCTGCGGTTAGTGAATTTGATGACGAGAAAACTCAGATACAGAGATTTTTGTGAGTTTATTTAATAAGCACTTCTAAGAGCAATTCTTAATTAATGGAGAGCAGGATTAATTTTTTTAATTCAATTATTTTTTTGCACGTTCAATTGGGAAAACATAATAAGCGATACGCCCCCTACCGATGTCGAATATTACTAGAGCATGGGAGATAGATTGCTTTGTTTACATCTGTTTACGTGTATTTTATATGAGAAGTTGTTGAGTTTTAATTGTATTTTGGATCCTTTACAAATGTTCAGAAGAGATGAATCACTATTGTTGTGTATTCTATTGTTCATCTTGGGCAAAAAAAAACCGAATATAGCTTACATACCTTTCCGAAAGCTGGACAATTCGAAGTTGCATTCCAAACAAAGTTGGGAAACAAGGAAATGATGGACAGAAGAAAGGTGTCAATTCATAACTTGAAGATTGAAAAAAAATGTCTGAACATAAGAGAGTTGTTCTTTACAGTTTACTGAGAATAATTATTTTCCCTGCAGTAAGTTTGTGGATTTTTCCATATAGAATTATACCAACTAATGATGTGCAATTTTCAGTTTTTGAAGTCCAATGCTATTCCAACGAAAAATGTTCCACTTTTATCGGAATCTGAACCTGGGCCACCATCCAGAGATTCTAGATTATTGTATTTTCTTTCATGTAACAACCAGAGATACTATTAAAATAATAATAAAAAATGATGTTTATTTGCACAACCAAAATAACAGTTTATCATAACAACAAGAATATGAAATAAATCTTGACTCTATAGCTAGGTAAAAACTAGAATATTCAATTATATAATCAGGAAAACAGAGATTCTATCAAAAAAACCAGACTCAGAAGTCCACCGTACTTTGAGGATAGTTGTTATACGTCAGGAAAATTCAAAAAATATAATAACTCATTTCATTCAAACCATTCAAGCAGAGTATTCATATTAATTCTTCTTTTATTTCATGTTGTTTCTTTCAGTTTTGCTGGTAAGTACTTAGTTTTGTCCATTATACTCAAAAATTCTTCAGTTCGTAATGAAAATAGACATGTCAGAGATGTTTTCTTGAAACTTTTGAAAGTTTTTTTATTTTTTAAATAAATAGGTGTTCTATCATACAGCCTTTTCATGAGGTATACATAGGTCCTTCAATCAATTAATTTATTCGCCCTCTACTTTATTTTATTATTGATTTTCATGTTCAATGATAAAACCTCAGTGTAAATTTCAACTTGATGTAGGTAGGTTATCTACTGAACAGAGATAATATTGTCCTCAATCGAAACACAATGAACCACTAGAAAATACGAAGTCCGAAAACTCAAAATGAAATGAGCGTAAATACCATTACCAATGTAGCTGTAAACAAGCAGCTAATCTCCCATGCTCTAGTACCGATATTAACCGTTCCGGCACTACGATCTTAATTTCGAACGCCAATACTCCGAGAAAGAGAAATAAATATTCATTTACTGAAAGATGATTACATCTTCGATGAATATATGTTCGAAAATACACATATTGCATCATTTCATTACTCTTCAAAATTAAAATCAGTGCTATGCTGTCATTAATTTGTATATGTCCATCATCATTATGTACCAAACTATTCATTTTTCATGCATTATTTACAGTTTCAAGTTCAATAATTAACTAACCTATTAAATTTTTTCTGAAGAAAGTTGGGTTATTAGCATAGATACGAAAGAACGATCAGTTTTGCTCTACTAGTACAGTAAGAGTAGGTAGATTCGTTTTGTCCACCGAAAGAACTACAAAATGAATGACAATAAGGCATCATATCGAATTCAAAAACTCATTAATTAGAATTGAATTATTTCTATGGTATATTTATTCAATATTTTTGGAAAGGTACTTTAGTATTGAATATCATTTGTCAATGTAACCGATGTTATTCATTAATATCTGAGTACGATTTTATTAGTCAAGCTAAATAATGGGTAAATTTCGGAAAGTCGAAAATATGATATTTCTCTAACCCACTCAATTATTAGCTCAGAATTAAATGGAAGTAGTGTAGATTGTAGAGTGAGATAGAATAGCATCAAACACAGATCAAGCGAGATAGGTAATGCAATCAGCTGTTTGGTGCTCGGTGTCAAAAAAATCGATTGGATAATATTCGAGTCCAGTTACCTGGTTTTCATGCTTAGAATGGTTTTCAAATATATAATATAACGAATTTATAATAATTACAAATGTTAAATATATACTGAAAAAAATTTATCCCGCTGAGCGTATGAAAGTATTGAAAGCGGAAAAAAAGTCAATAATTATGTACTTTTATATTCATCAGTTTCTCAATATATGCATTTCTGACAGATTATTGCCACTCAAGCGTTGACACTTGTAGCCCTACGCTGATGGTAACAGAAGAATTTATGTAGAACAGACCTTTTTTTAGGGTTCCATACCCAAAGGGTAAAAACAAGACCCTATTACTAAGACTTCACTGTCTGTCTGTCACCAGGATGTATCTCTAGAACCACGATAGCTAAACAGTTGAAATTTTCACAAATTATGTATTTTTGTTGCCGCTATAAAAATAAAATAAATATTTAACGGAGGCTCCCATACAACAAACGCAATCTTTTTAACCTTTTTTGCTCGATATAAATAATGGCAACAGGTATTCACTTGAAGTATTCACAAAATACTGAGTTGTATTTTTACTTCAATAATAAATAATAAAGTTAAAATTAAATGAATATTCAAAGGGCGCTCCCATACAGAAAAACGCCATTTTTTGCCTATTTTTGCTCGATATCAATAAATGGTAAGTGCCTTGAAATATTCACAAAATACTATATTTGAGGATCTCTGATTAAAATAAAGAAACTCTGTAGTATCTACGTGATATTGTTTGCGTAACTTATTACCTACGTGAATTATTAGTTATCTGTACAATTTTTCTTAAATGTAAATATTAAGTAGTTTCTAAATAATTATAATCTCCTCGTTCATCATTATTCTAGGTATAAGTAGGTAAGTGTACGTAGGTCTATTTATCTTATAAAAGTTAGGTTGATTTGTAGTTTATTTAGTACCTAGTAGGTATTACGTTTATTTAAGGTTAAGCTGTGCTTTAAAAAAAATGGATTTCCCAAACATTAATTTTGATTCCCAATACATATTAAGTAAGACGAATTATGTGGAAGATTATTGTTTTGAATGTTTTTCATAATATTTTACATCGTTATACGTCTTCCCAGCCCTGTCCAATGGATTTTTTGATCTCTGTACCTGATATATCACCTGTAGATCGTAATCAGAGCCACATCTAGCATCTAATTACTTTAGTGTGGAGAGAATTACAGTATTTCTCATGCCAAAAACCACGAAATGAGTCAAATTTTGCTTGCAAGATTTGGTTACAGCCAGGCTCCATGGTTACAGAGAGACACCAGCAAGGTTACAATATGAAATTTGAGTACCTACTGTTGTTTATCTAGTCAATGGTACGGAACCCTTCGTGCGCGAGTCCGACTCGCACTTGGCCGGTTTTATTTGAAATAGAACATGTTCATGGTTTGGGGATCTTGAATTTGAAAATTTGCTGCACCCAATATTATCATAGGAAAGGTTGAAAATAAATTTGAGAAGAGAACTTCAACTTAATGAATATAAACTAGAAATCTTTTAGGAACAACAATAAGAAAGAGGATGATATTCATATTCCTCTGTATGACAAATGATTCTTAGAAAACCACACTTTCCAGTTTATTTTGGGTATAACATTTAAAATACCTTAAAACCCAAGAAACCACAGTTTTATTCAAAATTGATAATAAATAAGAAAATGATAAGATTGATAAATAGACAGGGGAAAATACTGACAAATGTAAGAAGTCATTATTGTTCACATGTATGAAAAAAGTATTCCGACATTGTTATAACATATTATTAGTAATGTGATATGTGCAGTTATAGAGTGAAATAGGCATGATCATATTATAGAACAATTGTTTCATTAATTAGAAACAAGTATAACTAGAAAAAAATTTAACACTAACAAACATATCATTCTTGAAAAAATTCAACACATTGTAAGTAGTAATTCTACGGAAATAAAACAAATTATTTGCACGATGATTTTATTGTAAACTGAAGAGTGTCAAATAGTTTAATTTATTTATTTCCACATGTAGTTCCTCTTGTATATTTTCTATAATTGGTATACGCTGATGATCTCAAAGTATTTTTGAGGATAAGGAGTTTCGAAGACTGCATGAAACTTCAAGAGGATTTGGAAAGACTTTATAGATACTGCTGTCAAAATTTTCTATTCCTAAATTTTGGAAAGTGCTTCAAAATATCCTTCACTAAGAATGTTAACATCGTACAATTCAATTATACTTTTAATCAAGTGATTATAAAACAAGTAGATACCATAAGAGATCTAGGGGTATTTCTAGATTCGAAGTTAACTTTTGAAGTGCACATAAATAGTGTTATTGAGTCATCCAATAAAATGCTCGGGTTTACTCTCAGACATGGAAGGATGTTCAAAAAAAAAGAAACATTATTGAGTCTTTATTACTCATTTGTATTCAGTAGGCTTAATTTTGCAACATGCATATGGAATCCACAATATAGATGCTATGTGAACAGACTAGAGAGTGTACAGCATAAGTTCCTAAGGTTTTTATCTTTCAGAAGTAAATTCCAAATTGTTGACCATGATTACACCGAAATTCAACACAACTTCAGAATATTGACATTAGAAAATCGTAGACGATTGAACGATATGTGTCTACTGTACAAATTAGTCAATGGTGTACTTTATGTCTCGGAAATTCTTGAGTCAATAGATTTTAGAGTACCGGAAAGAAGATTGAGATCCCGTGAGTTATTCGCTGTGCCATTCCGAAGACTTAATGTTACACAAAATTCGCCACTATGTAGAATGCTAGGGACATTTAACTCATATTCGTACGGTGCTGATCTTTTCAATGTTCAACTCCATCATTTAAAAAAATTCTTGAGAATTAAATTAGGTACCTAACTTTTGTGGAGCTGCTGGACATCTTGTGAATTATTGTGTATTAATTTTATTTTTATTTCTACTTCCAAAAGAGTTAGTTAATTTTTCATTTTAATATAATTTTGTATGGTATGTATTGTCAAACTGTGAATGCTGTATTGGGTATTTTTACCTGTTTGTATTCCTATTGTCTTAAATAAATAAATAAATAATGACTTACCACATACCCATACCTGTCTTTGTAGGTTCTATAAGTTTTAATTTATGTATAGTAAATAATGGAGTCTGACTATTATTTAGATTGCAAGGAACTAATAAATTATTATGCAGGTTTATTTGGTTGAAAACTGATGCTTGGATCATTTACAGAATTTAATTCATAAAGCCTTGAAGCAACTGATATTTGAAGAACTCAAAAATAATATTTATGGAAAATATTCTAATGAATGAGAATATGTGTAATCGCAGAGAAAATCTTCAATGCTTATTTGTCATACTAAGCATTATAATAAAAATTATATGCTCTTCATCATGAAGAATTATCACGTAGTAATGACAGATCTGATCAATTATTCTATCTAATATAATTTATTTCTCGAAAATATAAAACTAAAACAGTCAATGGAGCTGAGGAACATGTACATGAAATGTATATGAAAATAATTATTTTAAAATGTTTGCAGCTAGATGAAAACATATTTCATAATTCACTACAGTATATTCTAGTGTATCTTAAATTACAGTGAGTACATCATTAAATTTAATAAACCATAATTGTCATTTTATTTCATGTTTTTGAATCCTTATGGTACTCAATTGAGATTTTGAGTGCAATGTATTTTCATAAATTAAGTCTATTGAAGCATGGGCTCCTTTCCACAATAAATTGAAAGTACCTAGTGACAATTTTCAGCAACTTTTCAGTATGCTGTCTAATAATAATTGATATTTTTCAAAGATATTTCTAGTGTAGATTAGGTACTAACAAAATTTTCAATATGAATAATAGGGAAATATAATATTAAGTATCAAGCATAGAAATCTTAATATATATATAGTAAGTATATATCTATGGTATTAACAGTGAACAAAAAATGTTTAGATAAAAGTTTTGTCCATAATATGAAAAGTGTCCTGAAATATTTCAAATGCTGCCGCGTATTCGACCATGACAACTTTTTTCTCCTAGCTCTTGAACTGATAAAACCATTAATTGAATACCTATATGATATATGACTACGAAAAGCACAAAAAAATCCTTCACATATCATTTTCAGCTTGTTGATTTCGTTCGTGGCTATTTCAAAACTAGAAGAGAATGCAACGTGCAGCAATTTTGATGCATTTTGTCATACGATTTCACTGTTTATGAAATAACTTGCATCCGTATAATGGAACATGTTAGCAGTTAAAGAAGTTAGGTTGTCCAGAGTAACCGATTTTGATAACATTTCGGATTCTTGCTTATTTTGTCCTGAAAAAGCTGAATATAAACTCAGATTCTGCAGCTTACTCACATTTTCATTTCAAAAAATTAAGCTAACCTAACTTATTCTCATCTCACTAACCTACACTTCGAGTGCAAGAAAGTATCGAATTCATGAAATAGATAAATTTTATATGAAAATAACGATTTTTATCAATTTGAAATTCATCTAATCCATGAATTCAATTTTTTTTTTAATTCGGAGGTTAGGTTAGTGATGTTGAAATAAGCCAGGTTAGCTTAATTTTTTGAAAATAAAGTGAGGTAACGAAAAAATCTGCCTTCATATTCGGCTTTTGGAGCCCAAAATTAGCAAGAATCCGTAATTTTATCTAAATTGGTTACTCTGGACATAATTCCATATTTACCCTAAGTTATCCATTCCGTTTAGTCTTTATTTTTTCTAGAAAAAACAGAGACATTTTTTCAACTACTTATGATTATTATGGTTTTTTTTCAAATGGTGAAATGAATGTTTACTCAATTATCATTATATTGAGAAAATAATACAGCAGAATGTACTGAATTGTGTACAGTACATTCGACTTGTCAAAACGCAATTGAATGTTATCTCCATCAAAATTTACAAAAAATTCAAATAACTAAACCGCATCATTTAAACAAAAACATCAACAAGAAAAGAAAGTTTGATTTATTAATGATTTCCTTGTGAAATCTGTAAAATACGGTTTCTTACATTCATATTCAAAACCAATTCCGTGATGATTCTGAATTTGTCTATCGGTGCTTGTATGTATCAAATTATGTCTCATAATAGATATTTAATTCATGGTGAAAATATCAAAAACCTTTTCTCTGGTATAATAATTAATTTGAAGCTGATACTCTCGTTTTCTCCAAAAGAGTTATAAGAGATCTTCATAAAAACTAAGCAATTATCTCTTATGAAACAAGCATGGACGATTTACTCGTATAAAATAAATGAAAGAAAAGCATTAAAAATTAATGCAGAATTTCGAAAGAAATGATAAATTTGAACCACTTTACAAAGCTGATTCGGATTTTGACAGTTAGAAATTTTCCAATAACTTCATTTATCAAACAAATACGGTCGGTTACAGTTTGATTGACTTTGAAGGCGAATTGGAGTCAATAGAAAACAAGCAGGGTAGTCAAAAAAGTACGTTAATCAAACAGTATCAAAGAAAAAACTACAGCAATTTGAAATGTCTGATTCGTAATACTGCTTCTTCAAAAAAACTTAAATTTGATCCATAAATGAATGTAGGCTCTTGCACCGTATATTATTAAACTAAGGTTAATGGTAAACCGAGTTTAATTTGACATTTTCGCTTGCACCAAAATATAAACGGCGTTTAAGACTCCCTAAACCACGCATAAATTAAACGCCCAATTTTCGGCGTTTAATTTGAAGTTTAAGCAGATTTTGAGGTTATTTGTAGAAGAAACACTTATTTTTTTCCTTGAAAATTTAATTTTTGCCGGCGGAAACTCGAATTTTTGTTATGGTAGCCTGTAACAGTAGACACATATTTATTTCAAAAATGTTTGCTTGGCAATCGTCAAGCTATGCAAAAGTCATGGTATCCGATTATATTGTATTATTGTTATAAATTTTTTTGTTCAATCAACAATAATCATCTTGTTGGTATTTCGCCAGTTATTCTCTCTAGGTGGTAAAAAATATGGCAAAAATATGGCCAGCAGAACTGAAGGCGAATATTTATAGTTTATCTATACTAATGAACAATGCACTCATTCAACTCATAAATGCAAATTTACTCTCCATAATTAAAAATACACACAAAAAAAAAATTTATTTATATATCACAGGTATAGTGCCCATTAATCCTATCTAACTTTGTAAGAATTACAGCTTGTCCTCCATGGATCAGCTACTTTCAGCATTCAAATTGTATGCCCATGGAGGACATTTGCACAGTACCTATTGCTCAATTTGTTGGAGTTCATACATCTACAGTTTACCGCTCTATCTGGAAAGTATCAGTGTTTTCGCTATCCCCTTTTCCTTTTATTATTATCTTCCTTTTTATGCATATTTAATACAAATCTCAAAAAAAAAAACAACTTCTTTACTATTAAAACTAGGTTAGAAAACGAGAAAAATAAATTCTGTTTCTTCTTTTTACTTCATGTACATCGCTGTTTCATCCAAAATACTACAAAAACGCAGTTTAGCAATGGGTCGGTTATAATTCCTTGGTGCAACGACCAGAAAAATAAACGTAGTTTAAAAATTACACCAAGTTTAGTTAAACGACGTTTTATAATAAAACGGCGCAAGAGCCTCAATCTGGGATAGTTTTTTCCAACCTTATTGGCGCAGAGCTTTTAGTAAATTCCACGGTTGCTCATATATTATTAAACTAAGTTTAATGGTAAACCGAGTTTAATTTGACATTTTCGCTTGCACCAAAATATAAACGGCGTTCAAGACGCCCTAAACTCCGCATAAATTAAACGCCCAATTTTCGGCGTTTAATTTGAAGTTTAAGTAAATTTTGAGGTTATTTGTAGAAGAAATGGTTTATTTTTTCTTAAAAATTTAATTTTATCCGGCGGAAACTCGAATTTTTGTTTAAAATGATATATTAAGAGTTTGATATCTATAACGACAACTTGAACGTTCTAGAATTCCTGGAATATTGTAGCCTGTAACAGTAGACACATATTTATTTCAAAAATGTTTGCTTAGCAATCGTCAAGCTATGCAAACGTATTGGTATCCGATTATATTGTATTATTGTTATAGATTTTTTATTTAATCAACAATAATCATCTTATAGGTATTTTGCCAGTTATTCTTTCTAGGTGGTAAAAAATATGGCCTGTACAACTGAAGGGTGTATTAATAGTTTATGTATACTAATGAACAATGCACTCATTTAACTCATAAATGCAAATTTACTCTCCATAATGAAGAATACACACAAAAAAATTATCAATATGATATCATGGGTAGAGTACCCATTAAACATATCTAACTTTGTAGGAATGATAGCTTGTCCCCCATTGAACAGCTACTTTTAGCATTAAAATTGTATGCCAATGGAGGACATTTGCACAGTATTGCTCAATTTGTTGGAGTTCATACATCCACAGTTTCCCTCTCTATCTGAAAAATATCAGTGTGGTCGTATGGTCCCCTTTTCCTTTTATTATTATCTTCCATTTTATGCATATTTAATCAAACAACTTCTTTACTATTAAAACTAGGTTAGAAAAGTAGAAAAATAAATTCTGTTTCTTCTTTTTACTTCATGTACATCGCTGTTTCATCCAAAATAATACTTAAACGCAGTTTAGCAATGGGTCGGTTATAATTCTTTGGTGCAACGACCAGAAAAATAAACGTAGTTTAAAAATTAAACCAAGTTTAGTTAAACGACGTTTTATAATAAAACGGTGCAAGAGCCTATAAAGACTCCCTAAACCACACATAAATTAAATGCCCAATTTTCGGCGTTTAATTTGAAGTTTAAGTACATTTTGAGGTTATTTGTAGAAGAAACAGTATATTTTTTCCTTGAAAATTTAATTTTTGCCGTCAAAAAACTCGAATTTTTGTTTAAAATGTTTTATGCAGAGTTTGATATCTATAACAACTTGGACGTTCTAGAATTCCTGGATATAGTGGACATATATTTATTTCAAAAATGTTTGCTTGGCAATCGTCAAGCTATGCAAAATAGATGTTATCGATTATATTGTATTATTGTTATATAGTTTTTTGTTCAATCAACAATAATCATCTTACAGGTATTTTGCTAGTTATTCTCTCTAGGTGGTAAAAAAATATGGCCAGCAGAACTGAAGACGTGGATTTATAGTTTATTTATACTAATGAACAATACACTCATTCAACTCATAAATCCAAATTTACTCTCCATAATTAAAAATACACACACAAAAAAATTTATTTATACGAAATCACAGGTAGAGTGCCCATTAAACCTATCTAACTTTTTAGGAATGACAGCTTGTCCCCCATGGATCAGCTACTTTTTAGCATTAAAATTTTATGCCCATGGAGAACATTTGCTCAGTATTGCCCATTTTTTGGAGTTCATACATCCACAGTTTACCGCTCTATCTGGAAAGTATCAGTTTGGTCCCCTTTTCCTTTTATTACTAGTGTTCTTTCGTACTGATACAACTGATTGAACTTATCTGATTGAAGTGAAAGTGATTTTGCAATCAGATTACATTCATTCACTGAATGGCCGAAAGAATGCGCTCATTTTCATCATATCTGTGTAAAAATTCAAAATATATATAAACTTCAAATTTTGAGGTTAACTTGATAGAACTGATAGAAGATATTCTGCATTCAGAATAATCACTTACGATCACTTTTAATTTGTGGAGGGGGGAACTGATTGAAAACGAAAGAACGACCGCTTAAACTGATCTAACTGATTTTACTTACATAAACCACTTCGTTCAGTTCGAAAGAATACTAGTATTATTATCTTCCATTTTATGCATATTTAATACAAATCACAAAAAAAACAACTTCTTTACTATTAAAACTAGGTTAGAAAAGTAGAAAAATAAATTCTGTTTCTTTTTTTTACTTCATGTACATCGCTGTTTCATCCAAAATACTACAAAAATGCAGTTTAGCAATCGGTCGGTTATAATTCCTTGGTGCAACGACCAGAAAAATGAACGTAGTTTAAAAATTACACCAACTTTAGTTAAACGACGTTTTATAATTAAACGGTGCAAGAGCCTATGAGTAACTGAAATTATCAATATTTCTGATCTATGGTTCTCACTTCTAAAGACCAGCAACATAATCAAATATCTAAAATCAATGAAAGTTAACCCTTTTCTGCAATGAAAGAGTCAAAAGGATCTCTACATTTTTATCATGGCAATTCAAATGGTAAATGGATTCATAAATTAGCTTTTTCATCTGGAAGTAAATTATGGATTAGCTAAAACACGTAGATGAACAACGAAAGGTACCATTACTCACAAGCGAATGTTAATTCTCGAATGTTTCGATAACTAATTAATAGTCCTGAATTCATTTATTTAATTTATGAATTACAATCAGCACAGGAATAATTATATCTATTTTAATTTAAAAAAAAGTTTCGTATTAAATTTTGTCCTCAGATACCACTATTTCCAGCTTACGAAAATTACTATCTGAGAGAATTATTTCAATAAAAGTTGACATTTTTTCGTTATTGTGAACCGTTAGTGTTTTCACAGACAATGAGCAAATTACAAAAACTGTATACTAACGACTTAGTTGATTTGAATGGCTTCTTACTTTTCGAGATATTTTTTTCTGAAAAAGTAATAATTGTAACAGTTTCGAAACAATCAGATGACAATTTTGATTTTATTACAGTTCAATAATTAATCTCTCTCCACGCAAGTGGAATTATTTCTAAGTGCCATTTTTATAATTCGTGACCGTCAAAGAATAAATAAATAAATAAGCGTATGGCATTATTGCCGGGGATATCATCTCTCATTATGTGAGATGTTCCGGGGTCGATTGCCTCTTTAACCCTGTTTCAGGTAATTAGTAGCGAGGCGTACTAACCCAGGGGGACCGACGGCTTAACGTGTCCTCCGAAACACGGTAGCGGTGGTATAGAAAATTTGTTGGTTTGTCGTGGGAGTCGAACCCACGTCCTCTCGATTGCTAGTCGAGAGCGATGCCACCTGAGCCATCACCGTCAAAAAAAAACTAATTTTCTATGAAGTAAGGTAACAAGTATATATTATTTAGAAACAACATTATATAGTGATGTTCACAAGACATAGATACATTTTTCCGTTAGTGAACTAATGAAATGAGTGAAATGACGCCGAGAAGTAAGATTTCTGCAAACGTTAATAGATTATTATACAGAAAGCACTGAGTCGCACTCAGTGCAGTATCAACTCAGTCTGGCGACCTTTTCGACTGCTAGAGACATTTGCAACAGGAAAATAGTTTTAACATATACAATAATCATACTTTAAATCAAAAGAAGCTAATGAAAACAACAGATTTTACTGACAATCGACAGTTCTCATCGTTGCTGATTCGGCTCTACAATGTTCATAACTCTGAGCGAGAGTGACAATTCAGAGCAATTTTGGCTCTTACTTTGCACCCCAGCCATTGTGAAAATTGGCGCCAATTCGCCAATTCCGCCAAAACTGATACTGATCATTCATTCATTACCCACAATTTCACCTAATCGCTTGGTGCATTGTACGTTATATATTATTCAACTTGAAAAATTCAAATTGCGGTTTCCATAAACTCTTATAAGCATTTTTGAAACGTTATCCATATGTTTTTCAACATGAAGAGTTCAAGAATCAGAAAAATTATGGAACTTGCAGTTCAAGCAAATGTTAGTAGTTTATGCCCTAGAAGTGATGATTATAGCTCTACTAAAGAACATCGTGCAAAAAGTAAGTGACTAACATATATTATTACATATTACACTTAAACTTATATACATTGTGGTTTTACCTTGTTCAAAGAACTTTTTCGGTATTAGTCAGTGAAACCAACAATTTGAGAAATTCAATTATGCTAAAGATATCCTAAGAAGTTTTCAGCTATATATACATTTATATTTTTCTATCCATTTAAATTATTTCAGTAAGCATATGTAATTATTGTGACGTACATATTTTCAATAAAATTCTCTTTATTCTAGATTTTCCATTGATCTTATTTTCTAGATTCTAGACATCATGAACATCTGAATCATATGTCCAAAGAATTTATTTACGGTAATCAATACAGAGATTTGGACATAGTAAAGGAAAAAAAATTGAGTCTGCCAACAAACTTGATATCACATGAAAAAGAAAGCCCCAGTAAAAACAATTTGACAGGTCTACATTTAAAAATATTTTTGACGTTGATACAAAATGTTAAATTTTCAGATTTCAAAGAGACAACGTTATTGAAAAATCCGGATGCTACTCTGCAAATTGATATACTCAAAGAGGCGATGAATCATAGTATTCTCTTTGCTGATTTTGAAACATTTCACCAGCCTTCCTGTAAGTTTTTCTCATATAAATTGTTGACTGATTTCTATTCAATTGGCACATTAGTAATACCTATATTTTGGTGGCAATGGTACGAAATTTTTCATATTTTGGTCATTGCTTTGCAGTATAAAGGGAATGAGCTTTTCTTTTGACCTTTGTAAAATTTTCTTCATTTTAAACAGTTTAATTAGCAATATTTTATATCAATTCAATTTGAGATGATCAATTGCTATCAGATAGTGCAATGTCTACTAAATTTTGCATTGTTTTTGTAGCACCTGAAGATCTGCAAAGATGTGACCATAAGCTTCACGAGAAAGTCCGTGAAGTCTTGGAAGATGGAACACCTAATCAATGTACGGAGGATTGTCAGTCTTCAAGTACGTTATTTTTGAAGATAAGCTTTATCAGAATAATATCAACTTATTTAGCAGTTTTGCTATGTGCTAGGCATGTTGTAGGTGAATTATTATAATTATTATTATTATGTTTACAATAGCAGGCGGTAAAACCGATGAGGCTATTGTTACTTTTTCAAAATTATAAATGAATAGAAATATTTTTCACATAAGTTCAGTTCATATGCCGAGTGAATGGTGGCATCTCCACAGTAAATAAAATGTTATTTTTTATTGCAGTCAATTTCAAGAAAGGAGAACAAAAGAAACATTGTTGCTTTTATTGTAACAGGTTAGTCTTCAAAGTTTACCGACACTATCTGACTGTACACAAAAATGAAGAAGAAGTACAACAGATCTCAGTTCTTCCTACTAAAAGCAAAAAGAGGTTGTTACTTTTTGCAAGCCTACGCAAGAAAGGTGATTTCATTTTTAATTCACAGTTAAAGACTGATGATGAAAATCAGATTGTATGTAAGGACAGTGCAAGTAGAATTAAAAATGTTTGTTGTGTTATCTGCAAAGGTTATTACAGTAAATACAGTATTAGACACCACATTAAAAAATCACACCCGGAATTCAGAAAATCAGGACGAAGAACCACCATTCAACCTGAGTGTAGAAAATTTGATGTTGACATTCACAACAAAGCATCAAAAGATTTGAAAACCAAAATATTTCCCTACATGCGTGAGGACATTGTTAGCAATATTGTTCGACATGATGAAGCAATTATTCATTATGGAAACTACTTATGTAGAAAATATACTGAAAATCATCACACGTCAGAAATTAGAGCACATTTAAGGAATTTTGGAAAACTATTACTTGCAATCAAAGAAATTGATATAAACCTTCAGAATCTGATTGATATCTTGAATGCTAAACATGTTAATTTAATAATTGATGCTATTGAGAAAGTAGCAGGGAAAGACCAGAAAACTGGCTTATACAGAGCACCATCTACAGCGAAGTCTCTAGGGACTGAGCTGAAAAAACTTTGTAAACTGTTGCAAATGGAGTATGTTAAATCAGAAGATAAAGAAAGACAAAAACAAATGAAAAATCTCTTAATAGTTTTTGATTCAGAATTTCATGTTACTGTGAATAAGATAGGAACAGAAACTCAGAAAATAAATAACCGAAGAAAAAAAATTGTTCTTCCTAAAACTGAAAATATTGCCGAATTTAGGAAATATTTAGAAGAAAAAATAGTATATTTTACAGATAATTTAAATCATAAGTTCTCGAAATTAAGTTGGACGCGTTTAGCAGAATATACATTAGTTTACATAGCTGTTTTCAATAGAAAAAGGCCAGGTGAAACTGAGCGACTTTTAATTGATGATTACTTGAATTATGAAATTGTTAAAGATGAGGAAGTAAAAGACGATGATCTATTATCTCGTGAACAGATAAGGAAGTGGGCTCGTATCAGGTTTACAGGTAAACTTGGTAAAGATAATGCCCTGCTAATCCATAGAGATATAGGATTCAAATCAATTGATCTCATTCTCAAATATCGCGTGTTGGCTGGTGTGAATACATTAAATAAATATGTATTTGGGGAACCATCAGAATGTCATACCCAACAGACATTCAAGGCATGTGCTTTAATTAGAAAAATTGCTGAGGAATCTGGCATCAAGGATTGTCAACTAATAAGGACTAGACTCCTCAGACAGCATTTAGCTACAGAGACAGCACATCAAAACGTAGATCAAAGACTAGAGAATAGGGTATCTGATTTTATGTCGCATCAAAGAAAAATTCATGAAGATTATTACGTCATGACTAAAAAAACAGATGACATTACCAAAGTGTCTACACTACTTGAAAATTTTTCATCAACTCCGAAAGAAAAAATCGTTTCACCTTCATCGATTGTTTTGAAAAAAGGGTATTCACCTACTTGTAACTCTGATGATGAAAGCATCACTGATGGAGAACTAACACATGCAGAGCTCAACTATGTACTGGGTATGTATGATGAATAAACAATTGTAGGTTTTTTATTAGTGAGTTCTGCGTTATGAGTTTAAAATTCTGTGGATGTCTGGTTTATTCTGCCATACAGATCAAGCAGCACTTCACAGTATGTCTCTGGTACTATTTTGAAAAACTGAAATTATTGTAAAGTAGAGGTATATATGATAACTTTTTCAAATATTCATTTCAATATGTTCGTGTGGATTCTTCCTATTTTTTTTATTTGAAGTCTAACTGAATGTTCATATGTAATTTTTCTGCAGGTAAGAAAAGAAACCGATTAAGTTGGACAACTAGAGAAAAAGAAATTACGAAAAATTATTTCAAAGAGGAAATATGTGACAGTAAGAAGTTATGTATGCAGAAAGTGAAAAAGTTTTATTATGAGAATAATTCAATTATGAATAAGCGGACACCTCATTTAATTCGCCAATGGATTTTACGTGAACATGAAAGACACTTGAAACCCTTGGCAGGCCAAAAATGTAAGATAATTTTCAAAATAATATAAGGTTTTCAAAAGAGTTTGAACACCACTTTTTTTTTCTATTGTTATTGAATAAAGTTGATAAAACTTATATTTTCTGTTATTCAATCAGATAATTGTGTAAAAAGGAATTTTGTATATACACAATTATTCTGTATTATTTACGTTGTAATAATTGTTTAATTTCTAAAGAAACTTATGAATCCCCCTTTTCAATTTTAGTACCACGGCAAAGATGGACTACTCCTGAGAGAACGGTGCTGGAAGAATCTGTTAATAAACATTCTTCGGAAGGTTCACTTCCTTCAATACCTGAATGTGAATTCCTTATTGAAAAGAATCCTGTTTTACAAAAAAGAAATCCATCTTCTGTTAAGGCATTTATTTATAATGATCTCAAAAAACGTGCTAGTGTATGATAAAATATATATTATTCAATCAATTTATTTCTATCTTCATTGAACTAAATGCATGCTATAAGATGTTCACTTACAGTTACATTTACTATTTACAATGGTGATACTCCTCTGCAGAACATTACAATAAATCAATCACATGAAAAAATTTCGGCCTTCCATTGCCTATATGAATCTAAATGTGAAAAATATAGAAATTTTTTTTGTAAATAAGTATGAAATTATAGAATTCAAGCCTTGAAATAATACATATATCAAAGCGGAAAAACAAATGAATCATCCTGATTATAATAGAGTGAATTAAAAAAAAAATCTGAATTGATTAGTAATAAGTACTTCAGGACAAGTTAAACGGTGAAATTATGCAGGACGTTTTGGTCAGTTGGGTATTTGACCATTCTCAAGAGAATACTGTAAGTTTTGAGGCTTGAATTCCATTTTATTTTATAGATTTCCACTTATTTACTAAGTTTCAATTTTCAGTTCTCTGATTTAGATTCATATACAGTTATAGACAATGGAAGTCCGACAATTTTCAAATTAAAACACGTCTCATACTTGTAGAGTTGGGAACTGAATAGAAAGCGGAACCTTTAATATATGTGGATAATATAAGTGGATAATGGATAACTACAAAGGGGCACTGTAATAAATGAACAATGGTTGTATAGCTTGTGGTTTTAAGACTAGTCCACATCCCTGAATTTTTAGATGCTCTCGAGTCATTACAAACTTTAAAACATACAATTTCAATGTATCCATTAAGTATATCTACTGAACAAAAAATCAGCGAAGCATTTCAACTTCAACGAACCATAATTAATTTTTCTAGAAAGCATGTATGGCCACGCGTTAGTGTCGTTTGAACAACCCTTTCCAATAGATAGCAGTTAAGAAATAAAGATGAAGGAATATAGGATCGAAATTTGCACATTACTTATCACCTCGAAATAAAATGGTTGCTTATCATGCATATATATTTATAGCTATTTATATAATTTTTATTTATCCACAATTTCAAACTAACCAATTTACTTTCAATTTGTTTACTTTCATTTACTAATGTCTGGAATATATGAGCGTAATTGATATCGCTCCACGAATCGTACGAAGAACTGGGAACAGGAACGGTAACAAGAACGGAAACATTTCCGGATACGATTATAACGTTTGCTTTATCATCAATATTCACGGTAAATGGAAGAATTGAAGAAGTTTGTCATATTTGGCAACTGAGCGAATTCTGCAACTTTTGTCCTCGAAAATTATGGTCCAGCTACTTCCGCATACGATGTATGTTAATACCTGGACGTCCAGGCAATATACACCTTGTCCACGTATTTCCTGATGGAATCGAGAAATCGTCCAGCAACTACCGCATACACGCATATATATATATATATATATATATATATATATATATATATATATATATATATATATATATATATATATATATATATATATATATATATATATATATATATATATATATATATATATATATATATATATATAAATATATATATATATATATATATATATATATATATATATATATATATTAATTTCAAAATAATAATAATAATGCTCGTCTAATGAAGAAATACAATTCTGTATGTGCAAGAATATATGGCAATCCAAAATTACACAAACAAGGAAACCCACTAAGACCTATAATATCAAGTATTAATAGCCCCACTAGTACATTATCGAAATTCATAGCTGACATATTAAAAACGGCATATAACACAAATAATCAATATTACATTAGGGACAGTTTTCAGTTTGCCGAAAGTATAAATGGATATAAGATACCTGAAGGATATAATATAGCTTCTTTGGATGTAATAAATCTGTTGTAGATAACAACTATTGCACATTCCGAGGAAAATACTATAGACAAGTTATTGAATGTGCCATTGGCTCAAAGCTTAGTCCAATATTAGCCCAATTTGTAATGGACCATTTATTGGATGAATGTATACCGAATTTGACATATTAATTACCATTCATGCGGAAATTTGTGGATGACATGATCTTAACGTTACCAGCCAATCGGGATATAGAGTTACTAGAGTGTTTCAATAAGTAGAGTGAACATATAAAATTCACTCTAGAGATGGAAGATGAAAATCACTCAGTACCCTTTCTAGATTGCAAAGTACACAGACATAATGGTATGATCAAACTAAACTGGTATAGGAAGCAAACATGTTCTAATAGATTCATTAACTACCATTCGAATCACGCCATCAATGTGAAGTTAAATTTCATCAAAGAAATAAAAATCGAATTGAAAAGATTTCCCATATAGCATAGACAGAGTTGGTGATATGTTGGTCCAAAACTCGTATCCACCAACTATGGTGAACAAATTATTATATGCAGCAACATCAAGCAAAAACAAAAATAATGATATACTGAACTCTCATAAAGACACAGTAGAAACGCAAGTAGATCGGACAATTTATGCCACAATGACACAAATAGATGGCTTAACAATACAACTGAAAAAACTGTTTAAAAACCACAGTACTGTTAAAAAAATCACAACAAATGCAAGGACCATATCAGGATTGTACTCACATTTGAAAGACAAAATACCAGTTGGTCTCTGCAATGATGTCTATAAACTGAATTGTTGTGGGTGTAATTCTGTATATATTGGTCAAACGTCACAATGGCTGAAAAGCCGTTTAACCATACATGCTAGTGACGTTAGACATGGTAGAGATAGATGTGCACTAGCTACACATGCTAACGCCAATAATCACAGGATAGACTTCGAACAGGTAAAAGTCATAAAAACAGAGAGAAATTACCACAAAAGAATTGTTTACGAGATGATTAGTATACACAATCACAAAGCAGACATAAATAAAAAGGCAGATACACAAAAGCTGAGTAATATCTATTCATATTTATTGGCTACTATACAGAACAATGAGACATGCGATGGGCAACTGGATAATGGAAATAAAGAAGGAGGCCATAATAACGTTAACCAACTATTAAGACATTGACAATATAATAAACCACCATTTTCAACTAGGACTGACAGTTAATTTGTATTTTGATAACTAAATTTGGATGTAATTTTATAGTTGTATATTTTGAATTTGTGAATTTTTCCAATGGTGATTGTATGTAATTCGTGGAAGTTTTTTGTTATGGCAGACGTGATATTTCATAGTTAACCTCAAAGTCGGTAATAACAACAAATCTAGGTTGAGTAACACACATTTTAACAATATTTTTAATTTTGTAGAAGCCCTGATGAAGCAAATAAAGATTTGTGAAAGCTTGGCAAAGATATAAGAGTACTACTCATTTACTCACCACCCAGGAATCGAATACCCTCATTTTGAAATTAATACATAAAATTCACGATTCGTGAAGCAAATAATATACATATATATATATATATATATATATATATATATATATATATATATATATATATATATATATATATATATATATATATATATATATATTATATAATTATATTGATCACATGATGTTCGATAAGTTTGGTATTGTAGGATGTTACAATAATTATCAAGTAATAGAAATTAATTTTCAGAGATTTATACATGGAGTAATATGAAACTGTATAACTATATTCAGATTTAGGTAAAGTATAACTTTCTCACACTGTAAATACTCACAAACATTTGATCACGAATATTCTCCAAAGTCAAAATACCATCACGATAATCCAATTAAATATATCTCTCCCATAAAATATTGATTATTAGCTTTACAATTAGCAGATTGAAGAAATGAATATGGTACTATCAAACACATTCAATTTCATATTTCTTTCTCTTGATATACTGAATATTATAACCTTTATGATTGATCCTATGTTTCAAGAAGGGATTTATAATGCTACAAAAAATATTAGATCATCCTTATATGTATTGTTGGTGATAATTCCTAAGAGTAGGAAGTTAGAATAGTTTTAATAATTTAAACTACTTGGTTTTATTCATTTACTCTACTGCAACAATACATTCGGTAGATAATTCTTATATAATATTGCTTGAGAATTGTCCTTTGATTATATGTAAAATGGTAGTTTCCAGTTAACAATATTGGCTTTTGGTTTCCATTATAACTTATAACTGAACACTTAGATCTAAGTTCAAAACTATGAATTCAAATTATGAACACATATACTAATTCCGTGCTTTACACTATTTGCTTTTATTCATTTGAATACTGGAAATTTCATTCTGCTTGTTTGTTAAGTTTATATGGCAATTTCCAGTTTACAATATTGGCTTCTAGTTTCCATTATTACTTACTTTCCGTGTCCGGTCAAACACAATATTTCCAGTAATCTGCAGCTGCTACTGCCCTTCCACCTGCATCGCAGATGTCCTGCCAGGTACACGGTTCGTTAAGCCCAGGGCAGGCCAATAGGTGACTCGGGTCCTGCACCTGGCCGCACTCGCACAGGGTGTTTTCGTCGGCCGGCAGGAGGCCCCGTCTTTGCAGGTTGGTCTTGCATCTCGACACTCCAGTTCTCAGTCGGTTGAGTGTTCGCCAGGCAGCAAAAGGCAGGCTGCTGCCCGGGGCGAGCTCCTCCCTCGGGTCGATTTCGGGTGCGGTAAGCTCGCTCCTCCACTGGCTGATGCGGTTTGCCTCAGGCGGCCCCTCTAGCGTTCGTGTTCTTGAGAGGAAGCTCTTCCTGGATTTGAGGCGCCCCGCTGCTTGTTGGTGTCCATGCAATGGGTGGCGGGGGTCCGTTTGCTGTTTTGTCCTTTCCATGTCTGCCGCGACCCTTCTACGTATGTGTGGGGGAGCTATCCCCGCACTTGGATAGAGCTTATGCACTGGAGTCGGTCTCAAGCACCCCGTCACGATCCGCACGGATTCATTCACTGCGACATCAACCAGCCCCGCGTGTGCGGAGGCGCCCCATACAGGAGAGGCATACTCCGCTGCTGACACGCACAGCGCCAATGCTGATGTCCTAAGTGTTGTTGGTTGTGCTCCCCAGGTTTTGTTCGTCAGCTTGCGCAGGATGTTGTTGCGCGCGCATACTTTTCCTTTGGTGTTCGCACAGTGCTGCTTAAAAGTCAGTGTTCGATCAAGCGTGACGCCCAGGTATTTTGGTGTCTGGCAGTGTTTCAACTTTTTGCCTCGCCATGTTTCCATTATTAGATTTAATTTATATTTTCCTTCTTATTTCTATTACTCATTATATTTTTTATTCATTATATTTATTATGTGGACAATACATTCTGCTTTTTCTCAGGATTACTTAAAAGTTGTAAAGTTTATATGGTGATTTCCAGTTAACAATAACACGATTCTGATTTTCATTATATGATTCAATTTAAGTTTTCTTTCATATTTCGATTACTTATTACATGAAGAGATTGTAGTACCCTAGTTTTTGAACACATATTCTGGTTCCGTGTTCCGTGCTGCACACTACTTCACAACTTGCATTTATTCATTCGGTTCATTATGTGTACAACAATACTTCGTTTTTTTTTTATCAGGACTTGAAAGCTTTTAGGCCTGGTTGTTACATTTATCTGTATTAGTCATCGGCTATGATTTTCCATGAATTAGGGTTTTTATTTCCATATTAATATTTTCCCCAGTTGTATCTTATTCAGTACAGCAATTTTCTTTCTAAATCGTGAATCAATAATATAACCTAACTTATGTCAAATAGTCAAATCAAACATCTTCGTGAAATTCATATGCATCTTTTCAGTACAGCATTTATATTCGTATTACAACGTGTTTATATTCGTATAACACCGACCTTGCTGCTGTACTGTCGTGTCGCGTAATCCGGCCCCCAATTAGAGACGTACTATTGAAACTAATACTCTGAAGAGCTTATTATAAATCCATTGTAAACATTAAGTCCTCTTACATAAGGGAGAACTAGTTTTTTTTCTATCATACTGAATCTGGTAGAATTGTTTATTAAAAATAAAAAAGTTTATCAAATACCTACTCTTGAGTTAGACACCCATAAAATTCACTATTATATTATCTATGACATTATCGCATCGTTCTCTTTTAGAGTCATTAAATATTGAGAATAGAAACTAGATAACTGAACCAAGTATAATACTGAGAAAACTGAGAGTAATAATTATCATGTCTGTTGGAATTGTCATTCGATCGGATTGAATATTATAGATTGCTCCACTAAAATCTTATATATGTTATATCTGATGCTAGATGGCGCCAGCGGTGCAATTTATAATATTGTGTTTCAGTTGGTTCTGTGGTTTAATGATTTTTGTATGATTGAATAATAATAGTTGTATGTAATGATGTAGTACCGTAAAATGGGGCTACTTTGGACAGCGCAGGTAAATTCGGACATCGAGACCTTGAAGGAAAAATTATTTAGAGGGGAGAGCAAAATCATCGGAGCGGATTCCCCTGAACTGAAGCGTGTTTAAAACAGTTGCCCTCAGACGTTTGTGAAGTACGGATGTATTCTCTATGCCCGTAATTTTTTTACGTCGATTTTTGTAAACAAGCAAATTTTCAACTTTTTTTAAAGTGGAAAAAGTAAGTGACCTACACCTCAACCTATTAATTATGGAGTTTTGGTTTCTTCACTTTTTAATAGGAAATATATTGGTGATGTTTTGTGTTATTTGTAGATTTTTATAGATTGGAAAAGGAGGCTGATAAAAACAGAAAAGATGTCATCGTAGCCGTATACGACCTGCAGGCAGTCATGCAGGTTCCCAAAGGCCAAGTTTCTCTTGTTTTTTTATAAATCTAGAATAAACTGTTTTAACTTTACTGTGAGTGACTTAAAAGCAAAGGATGTTGTATGATTTTTCTGGGAGGAAACCGAAGCCGAGCGTGGTGCAGTTGAGATAGGAAGTTGTGTCCTCAAATACGTTGAGATAGCACTTGAAAATAGTGCTCCTGATACTGGCGTTGATATTATATTCTATAGCGATAATTGCTGTGGACAGCTAAAAAATAAATTCCTATTAACCGTCTATGCTTATGCAGTTAATAAATTAAGAGCTAATTCTATAACCCATAAATTTTTGATTCGTGGACATTCTCAAAATGAAGGGGACAATATCCATAGTGTAATAGAAAAACAAATAAAGAGACACTTGAGATCTGGTCCTATTTATTGTCCACAGCAATATGCTACTTTAATTCCTACTGCCAAAAAAACAGGAAAGCCATATCTTTTGAAGGAACTAACGTAATACGATTTCTACGAACTAAAAGTCCTCCAGGAAACTTGAGGCAACAACTTCAATATTGATGAGGACAATAATCAAGTTAAATGGCATGACATAAAACAACTACGTGTTGAAAAGAAACATCCCTTGACTTTCTTCTACAAAACATCATTTGGGGATAATGATTTCAAGAAAGTCTGTGTACGAAATCGTTCAAGGCGATACAAAGATGAAGACTTCTCTCCACTTTTGGTAAAAGCATATTCAGAAGAACAACCTCTGGCTGTGAACAAAAAAAAAAGATATTATGGAGTTAATCGAGAAAAATATAATTCCTATTCATTATGTCAATTCCTATTATAAGACCGCATTGGATTTACAATAATGTTAGTGACTGAAAAATGAATCTCTAAATTCTTATATTATTAGTTTTAAAGAAGTTTTTCCTGTTTTCACAGTATATACTTTTCATTGAAAATTCAATTTACTTTCAAATAGATAGTGCTTAAGTGAACCTGTGATATTATAATACATTGTGATTTTCAAAAGACTAGTTACTCAATACTGGTAGTAAGTACGTACACCCTTCAACTATTAAGAGTTTGGGGTATTTACAGTGTTCAATATTTCCTTATATAGGTATTATTATTATTTTTATGGAAAGATGTCTTGTTTTTAGAATGAGTACTATTATTGCGTTGGTAAATTCTATGCTGGTTGAGTTTAAAATGTTTACAATTTCCAAATATTGTTTTGTTCATAACAGTTGCAACATTTTTTTATGTGAATGTATTTTTCTTTATTTCTAAGAGTATTTGTGTTATAATTATTGTTTTGTAACAAACTAACTTTTCATTTTTATTTAGCATTTTTCAATCAGAAGAAGATTTCTCAAGATTTATTTCAGTTTTTTGTGATTTATATGTTTTTATTTTCACTATGTGTCCGAACATGTTACTTCTTTATGTTCAGAATGTATGCACTCTTTTAGTTAAGTGATGTAAATTTTTTGTCGTAAGTAGTTCGTTATTTCATATTGAATCTGAATTAAAAAAAAGTAGAATTATAGTGTATTATTTCAGAATCAATCATTAAAAAGGAGTCGAATATCTGTTTAAATTTTGTACAGTCATTCCCCGAAAGTGTATCAAGTCAAAATATGCAATATTCTGTCATATTAACGCATTTTGAATTGACTGAACAATAATAATGCTCACAATATTCGCAATAACTTTGACATTACACTAATTACCAGTTTTTCGTCGACTCTGAAAAATGAGCTATTTTGACTTGGTGCAATGTTGTTCTGGGCGTGCGATATATATATATATATATATATATATATATATATATATATATATATATATATATACATATTATATATATATATATATATATATATTATATATATATATATATATAAATATAAAAATATAAATATATATATATATATATATATATAAATATATATATATATATATATATATATATATATATATATATATATATATATATATATATACATATATATATATATATATATATATATATATATATATATATATATATATATATATACTTCAATAAGGTTAATGGGTTCTTGGATCAAAACAGGCTGTATTATGTAAAACTAAATTTATTCTCGGTCAACGTTTCGGTCGATGTCTGGACCGACTTCTTCAGGACTCTAAAATATTGAAGACTATGCTATTATACATCATTTTTCACAACTACAATTTGAAAACTTATAGAATAGCTGAGTTTGAAAAATTGTTCTCCTTCCTAGCATCGATTGAGAACGAACAAACATGAACAATTCTTACTTGAGAGGGTACTCAAATAGTCAATTTTCAATTATTTTAAGAACACAGGTAAAATAAATCCAGATTACAATGTCACATATATACAATTGCTAGCAGAATAAAACTGAGGTTAGAACATAGACAATTAATCTGAAATCACAGAAACATCACGGACAATTCTCTTATTCTTATATGATATTAAAAAGGAATAAATGTTGCTAATATTTTCTATGTCTTTTCTTGAGTTCATCACATTATCTGTTTGTTTGATGTGAAACATTTCCAAGAATGATCGCTCATTCAAATTTCTTTCAAACTCCAGAATTTTGGTAGCATTATAATCTAACTTATGTTTGGTTTTCCGACCATGATCCGCTAAAGCACAAATCTTTCTGGGATTTTTTATATAACTTTTGTGTTGAAATAATCTCTTCTTCAACTAATGGGAAGTCTGGCCTATATAGCTTAAATTGCATGAAGTACATGGCACACAATATACTACCCCTCTCATTTTCATTTTATCTAACTTATCACTTATTGATGAATAAAGTCTGCCTATATTAAATTGATTTTTTACCGCGATCTTCAGGTGAGAGTCTATATGTGACATTGTAATCTGGATTTATTTTACCTGTGTTCTTAAAATAATTGAAAATTGACTATTTAAGTACCCTCTCAAGTAAGAAGTGTTCATTTTTGATTCAATCCTTGTTGTATGATGGCAGTTGCCTTTTTGTTCGTTCTCAATCGATGCTAGGAAGGAGAACAATTTTTCAAACTCAGCTATTCTGTAAGTTTTTTAATTGTAGTTGTGAAAAATGATGTATAATAGCATAGTCTTCAATATTTTAGAGTACTGAAGAAGGTCCAGACATGGACCGAAACGTTGACCGAGAATAAATGTAGTTTTACATAATACAGCCTGTTTTGATCCAAGAACCCATTAACCTTATTAAAGAATTATTCGATTGGAGTGATTTATATATATATATATATATATATATATATATATATATATATATATATATATATATATATATATATATATATATATATATATATATGAAAACTGGTGAAATGAAGGTCTTAAAAGAAGTTGATATTTTAAAACTAATTGCTCATACATATAATTATAGAGCTGATATTATAGACAAATTGTTATCAAAGAAAAAACATAAGTTGAGAGTAAACGAGGCATACATAAGTCATCAGAGTGATATGGTGAACCCAAGTCCGAGTAATCCTAAAAAATATTTTTCTCTCAGTTTTGTTGGGAGTATTTCATATAAAATTACAAAAATGTTGAGTCAGTATGATTACACAATCTCCTACAAAGTTAAATTCAGCCTACGCGATTTATTGGTCAATAATAGGGATAAAATTGATCCAATGACTTGTTCTGGTATTTATAAGATTAGTTGCGGTTGTTCCCAGTCATATATAGGTAGAACATATAGAAATTCTAAAATACGCAAGAAAGAACATTTAAAACATATCAGGTATAATTCTGACGAATCATTATTTGCAAAACACATACTTGATACTGGTCACAGTTTTCATTCAGATGATAACTTTGAAATTTTACATTTTTGTGGAAAAAATAGATTATTGAATTATCTGGAGATTTTGGAAATTCTGAGAAATACTATGGTGGATGGAAACACTTCATTAAATACTCAAATAAATTTCAACCCCAACTCTTTAATTAAAGTTTTATTTCAGCAGTAAATCCCCCCCGTTTTTATATCTGGTTTTCATGGAGAATTTTTGCTCCTGGAGTAGTATATGTTTTTTAGTTTCTTGGTTCTTCTTGATCAAATTTTAGTTTTTATATTGATGTATACAATTGATGTAAGGTGATATTTGTCACTCAGTTTTCTGTAATTGGATTGTGTATATAGCATATTAGGTCTCACTATATACGATAGAGGGCAGTCAATGCCAGTTAAATATTTTCAAATAAATTCATAAGTTTTTTCTACTAGACAGCTTGATATAAGATCGTTCATTTTGTCGTTATCCTTATGATCTGTGAGTTGTTCGCATTAAATGTTGGGGATTGATTTCAATTCAAATAATATTTTGTTAAATTTCATTGTCAGCAATCTAGTTATGATTGCTCAATCATTGACTACATTATTAATACTTTCCGAGGGACAAATTTCATTGGTTTCTGACAAATCTTGTTTTGATATGTGAGTATTTGATTTATAATACAATTTTCTTTTATTCATACGAGATCACTTGTTATAACTGAATATTGTCAATGTGAATTCTCGTGTTAATTTCAATTATTGTCTTACTTTGATGTAATACGGAATATCCACCTTAAATATTGTTATTCTCAGTTTTTTCAAGTTTTTTTATATAGAGTTCTTGTAGGTTTGGATATTTCACATGTGTAGACAAATTATTGTTGGATTTGTCAATCCATGTTTGTTAATTAAGAGTCAATTGTTCTTTATTGTTATTGTTTTTTGCTCTTATTTTCGATGTTTACCTTGTTTTATCTTTTTTGATCAGCCTTGGTCTGATGATGATGTGCTAGGCACTTCGAAACCGGTAACCATTAATGAAGGAATTGTGAGCTGATTTAAGACCTTCATTTCACCAGTTTTCATTCGTCTTCTCACACTATGGGTTCCACCACAGTTAATATATATATATATATATATATATATATATATATATATATATATATATATATATATATATATATAGGGGTGAGGGGGGGAACATTTTTTTCCCAGCACGCGATAGAGAAAGGATGTAGTAACCTACATAAAACATATTGGTTAATTTTAAAAACAATAATACTAAGAAATAAGCAAAAAACCTCAAAAACTGTCCAAAGTAGCCCTGGTTCACGGTAGTTATAAATTATAAGAAACGTGGTTTGGTTTGATGTATGATGGTTCATAAACGGATTTAAAGTTTTGAGTTTTTCTATTATCCTCTTAATAATATTATGGAGTTATAGGCCCAGAAACGCTGAAGTACAAGTAATAATTATATGGGCAAGGTAGTAATTTTAATAGGAATAAAGCAGCGACCGGGAAAAACAAGAAGGTTAGGAAGCTCGGGAAAAAGGCAGGAATGGTAATAAATTTCAGTGTATTAACAAGAAAATTATATTGAGAATATGTCTGGATTAGATAAAAGATTACACACTGAACCTTTGAATGGTAATAACTTTCACAACTGGAAATTCAGAATTACACTGATACCACTGAAAAATGATGTTCTAGTAAGCATACAGCGCGAAGCGAATTCAGAAGAAGCAACCCAGAGGAAAAAGCACAATAAAGCAAAATCGTTACTGGTCCAGTTTATAGAAGACTCAGAATTAGAAAGTGTTAGAGAACGAAAAACTGCTTTTGAAATGTGGTCAGTATTAGAAAACAAATATGAAAAGAAAGGATTGTATGGACAACTGTTTTTGAAAGGAAGATTATTGAGTATGAAACGCAAGGAAAGTGACTGTCCAATTGAGTTAATAGAAGAATTTGAGAAAAAAGTGAGGCAGTTAAAATCAGCAAATGTGAAAATTAGCGATGGAGATCTAATTTGCACTTTTCTATTGAGTCTCCGAAGCTCATATGATACATTTGTTACAGTGATTGAGAACTTGTCAGAAGTAACATTTGAAATGATAAACAATAAACTGCTAGCTGAACATGAAAAAAGAAGAGTGTTTCGTCTTCACGCTATTAATTTCAACTAGTTAATGATGGACGAATTATTTATCAGAAAATTTAGATTACTCATATTCATTTTCAATAGATTAATTACAAGATGCTTTTACTCGGTCCATTTTCACCTTTACAACCCGTTCCTCATAAAAAACTCCTTAATTACAAGATGCTTTTACTCGGTCCATTTTCACCTTTACAACCCGTTCCTCATAAAAAACTCCTTTAACTCCAGATGGGACGAGAGTCGAAGTGTGGGGACACGACGGGCAATTGAGTGACGAACTTCGTGCAATCAATACGATAAAGAATACATCTTTTACATACCTAATTTTGGTGAATTACATACTTAGATACTTTAAAACTTTTACTTTATATTATCTGTACTTGAGTGATAAGTGTTACTACCAGAACGACACAAAATCCAGCTACAGACTACAGGACAATTCCCGTCCTCCTTTCTTTTCTACATCAACAGGCCGATCCAGACGAACTAGAATTCCCGGATTCCCCGGGTAAGTAAAGTGTCTTGGGTCTATTGCAAAGTATTCATTTTCAGTAATTGTTAAGTCCAATTTACTTAGAACTTCCAGATTAAATACATTATTATACCATATAAACTCTTAGTGCAGGGTTTCAAGAAATCAGTTTCTCCTTAAATTATACAGTCCACTCTTCAGATTTTATTGTCATATACTTTTACATACATTACGAAACATTTTTTGGTCCTTCGAGCCGGATTTACGTTTACTTTGAAAATTTTCATTTGATTTAACCCAGCGCTGAGAGTGCATATGTGTATTTAATTCCTCCATCATTGACCTTGAAATTATTTGCCCACAAAAATATTCTTGATTATTGAATTTAATTCACATCTGGCATATTTCAGGAGAATAAAATTATTATTTTCTTTCGTTCAGTCAGATTTATAGTATCAATTTGAGTAATTATCAGAACAGCTGAATTATTTGATTAATTTGTTAATAATGCCGAGTGAAGATGAAAAAGTAATACGATTACGTGCTCATCGTGAAATGGTTATATCAAGCGTTAATTCATTACATCAACAAGCAGAAATCATAAAAGAAAACCCAGAATTGTTTTCGAATTTTAAAATACGATGTCGAAATTTAGAAAAGTGGAAAAATATTTTTGAAAAACACCATACTGGTATAATTTCTATTGTGTCTGTACGGGGGGAAGCCGAAATGACTTTGGCCGCAGAGTTGGATATTTATAGAGATTTTGAAGAAAAATGTCAATTTATCGATACCATTTATTATGAATTGTTTGAATTACCTGAAGAAAATCGGCTTAACCAATCGACTTTGAATTTTGAAAAACCGAACTTCAACGTTAAATTGCCGAAGATTAATTTACTTACTTTCGACGGGGACATTAAAAAGTTTCCAAGTTTTATTTCAAATTTCAATTCTTTAGTTCACGAAAATCCGAATTTGTCGAATATTGAGAAATTCAATTACCTTAGTTCAGTTATTAAAGGTCCTCCATCAAGTATTTTAAAAACGCTACCGCTGATTGACGATAACTATTACATAGCGTATAATTCATTAGTTACTAGATACCAAAATAAACGATTGTTAGCAAATGCCTACTGGAAGGAAATCGATAATTTCAGCCCAATAACAAGTGATAGGTCACTTAGAAATCTTTTAGATATTTTTCACGAAAACTTGGCAGCTTTGAAAATGCTAGCTTTACCT
Organism: Cynegetis impunctata; assembly: GCA_030704885.1. NCBI lineage: Eukaryota > Metazoa > Arthropoda > Insecta > Coleoptera > Coccinellidae > Cynegetis > Cynegetis impunctata. The sequence continues at coordinate 129,816 of JARQZK010005129.1, read as the reverse complement.
GTAGACGATTGGGATTTTATACTTATGCAAATGCTGATCGATCGTTTAGACTCAGATACGTTAAAAAGTTTTGAGAGAGAATATGCTTCTTCAGAAATACCGTCGTATGATACGGTACGAGATATTTTACGTAAACATTGTGTGGTGGTAGAATCAGTTCTTCTGAATGCGAAAATAAAAGATAAAACCACTATTCATCCTAAACCCAAATTTTCCTCACACAAAGCTTCTTTTTTAACTAGTGCTTCAACTAAGTCAACAACAATTTCAAAATTCAACTCTCGAAACAGGCTCCTATTTTGCATACTTTGTAAAAGAGATCACATTATTTTCAATTGTCCAGATTTTATTGAAAAAAATCCTAATCAACGATTTGAGATTATCAAAAATCATAATGCGTGTATCAACTGTCTAGCGGATTCTCATGCACTTAGTAATTGCAAGTCAAATAAAAGATGTCGTACTTGTCAAAAATCTCATCATACATTATTACATTTTACTCCAAAACAACCGACTATTGAGCCTCTACAGAACAAAGAATCTTCACCTACAAACTTACGAAGTGAGGTTCAATCGTTTAGTAACTTGGTTTCGAAAAATCATTCTACATTTCCACAGGTGTTTCTCTCGACCGTTAAACTCAAAATACAAGATAGTTTCGGTAATTTTAGTTTTGTCAGGGCAATACTTGATTCCGGATCTCAGGTTTCATTTATTTCTAAGGCCTTAGCTAAGAAATTAACTTTAAAACCCTATAACGCCTCCATTATTGTCCAAGGTTTGGATCGTATGTGCACTTCAGCTAAAATGGCAGTTCAGTGTCAAGTTTGCTCCATACATAATGACGACACGGTCATCAAAATTGATGCAGTCATCATAGATAAAATTTGCGATTCTATGCCTGCAATTACATTATCTTCTGATATCCAAAAACAATTCGCCAATCTGTTACTTGCAGATCCAGAATATTTTGAATCTGGAACTGTAGATTTATTACTCGGGGCAGATGTTTTCCCATATTTATTAAATAGTGGTCGAATTTTTACTTCACCAGGTGAACCTGTCGCTATTAATACTATATTGGGATGGATAATTATGGGAAAAATAAATATTCCAAAATCCCAACATGTCAAGTCTTTTTTAATGTTACATACCGCAGAAGAAAATTTGCATCTCAGCGATAATTTACGAAAATTTTGGGAAATTGAAGAAGTTCCCCCAGTAACAAGTCAATCGCCTGAAGATAGATTTTGTGAAAACTATTACACACAATCTACATTCATAAACTCTTCAGGACGCTATACAGTTTCTCTGCCATTCTCCATTAATTGTCCAGATTTCGGTGACACTAGATCTTTGGCTCAAAAACGTTTTTATGCTTTAGAATTAAAACTTATCAAAAATTCAGATCTTTATTCAAAATACTCTTCTCTGATTAGAGAATATTTGGAAAACGATCATATGGAAGTCGTTCCTGATTGGAAATTAAAACAAACAAATAATATTTTCTATTTACCCCATTTTTATGTTTTACGAAAAGAATCTTCATCTACTCCCGTACGGATAGTATTTGACGGAAGTAGCCGTTATCCAGATAAAATATCCCTTAACGATGCCTTATTTACAGGACCAAAATTGCAAAGTAACCTTATTTCTATAATATTACACTTTCGTCTATACAGATTTGTGTTTTGTGCTGACATTCGACAGATGTATCGAATGATCGAAGTTAACTCGGAACATAGAGACTATCTTCGAATTCTTTGGAGGTTTTCGACAAATGAAAAACTACAAGAGTATCGATTGAAAACTCTTCCTTTCGGTCTGAACTGTAGCCCTTACTTAGCTATTCGTACGATTCAACAATTATCCAATGATCACCCTGAATTAAATTTAGCCCGAGAACTAGTACTGAATAACACTTATGTCGATGATATTTCTGGCGGAGACGAATCTTTAGAAGGAGCACTTTCAAAAATGGATCAAATTATTACTTTACTTCGAAACGGAGGGATTGAATTGAGAAAATGGTTAAGCAATAATAATGACCTTCTGAAAAATCTACCAGCTACTCATACTGTCGAAAATGTACAATCCTTGTACTTTAATTTGGAGGATAATTTCCAAAAAATCCTTGGCTTGAATTGGAATCCTTCATTCGACTGTTTCTCATTTTCTACGTTGGATATTCCTCCTGTATGCACGAAAAGAAGTATACTTTCTTGTGTAGCACGTATTTTTGATCCACTAGGATATCTAACTCCCTGTATAATACGTTTAAAAATACTCATCCAAGTTCTTTGGTGTCAAGGACATTCATGGGATAGTACACCTGGAGACGAAATATTTAATCAATTTTCTAAATTTCGCCAGGAGATTCATTATCTCTCCGAGTTGCGAATTCCACGTTATTTCGATTCCATTTTAACTCAAAAATGTGACTTAATAGGATTTTGTGATTCATCTGAGTTGGCTTATTGTGCGGTAGTATATATACGCGTCTATTATGACAGCTCTTTTAGAAACTTTTTGGCATGTGCAAAATCTAAAGTTGCGCCACTTAAAAGACTGTCTATGCCTCGATTGGAATTGTGCGCTGCAGTTCTCCTTTCCAAATTGATCTTATTTGTTACAAGTTCTTACGAGCAAAAAGTAAAATTTTCTAATGTTTTGGCTTTCTCTGATTCCACGGTCGCGCTAACATGGATTAAATCTTCACCCCATAAATGGAAGTCTTTTGTTTCTAATCGTACTGCTTACATTCAAGATATTGTTCCTCCAGAACGGGGGTATCATGTATCATCTGAAAATAATCCAGCGGATATTGGTACTCGCGGAATATCTCCTGCAGCTTTAGTAGGGTGTAAACTTTGGTACGATGGTCCTTCATCTCAAGTTATTAATTCGGAGAAGAGTAATGAATTTCCTTCAAAGGAAAATGAAGAAGTTATACAAGAAAGTGCAAGAACTTGTTTAGCTACGTTTGTACTCGAAGAAGAATTCGTCCATACTTTATTATCCAAATTTACCTCATTGCATAAGATACTTAGAATAATTTGTTATACTGTGCGGTTCCTTAATAATTTAAAATCACGAAACGAAAAAATCTTCACCAATAAGGCAATTACTACGTCTGAACTTCATAATGCTTTATTAATAATCGCTAGGAAAGTCCAGCAATCAGAGTTCTATCGGAAAATCGGACGTTTGATTCCTAAAGCTTTTAGAAAACTTTGCCCATTCATCGACAAAATGGGTCTCTTACGAGTGGGAGGAAGACTTTCGCATTCCAATCTAATTTACGATGGTAAACATCCTATTTTGTTACCAAGAAAACATGTATTCACTACATTACTCATTTTATACATTCATAAGAGCTTTCTTCATCGCGGTGGGAAAATCATTTTGATTTTCATTACTTACAATTTCATACATGAAATACTACATTTTTTTTATTACATTTCAATACTTACCATTACAATTTTACATTTGCTTTCTTTAGTAATTGTTAATTTTGGTTTACAAAAATAAAAATACCCATGCTCTCTTCATCGCGATGGGAAAATCATTTTAATTTTCATTACTTACAATTTCATACATGAAATACTATATTTTTTATTACATTTCAATACTTACCATTACAATTTTACATTTGCTTTCTTTATTAATTCAAAATAACAGTTAAATTACTTCATTACATAAATTCACAACTATGAAGTTCTGTTTTGAATTTTATCTTTTATACCTACTTACTATATATTTTTATTCGAATTTTTTCTATCTCAAAGTTTCTGAATGTGTCCAACTATGCGAACAATACCTTCCGTAACATTGTAATCAGTCAAAACTGCCAATAGACTCGGTTCAAAATTTTGTCATCTCGTTTATTATTGATATGGTGTTCAGGAAATGCTCAACATTTCCAGCGCGGTGGGTATGTTTCGTCTTCACGCTATTAATTTCAACTAGTTAATGATGGACGAATTATTTATCAGAAAATTTAGATTACTCATATTCATTTTCAATAGATTAATTACAAGATGCTTTTACTCGGTCCATTTTCACCTTTACAACCCGTTCCTCATAAAAAACTCCTTTAACTCCAGATGGGACGAGAGTCGAAGTGTGGGGACACGACGGGCAATTGAGTGACGAACTTCGTGCAATCAATACGATAAGGAATACATCTTTTACATACCTGATTTTGGTGAATTACATACTTAGATACTTTAAAACTTTTACTTTATATTATCTGTACTTGAGTGATAAGTGTTACTACCAGAACGACACAAAATCCAGCTACAGACTACAGGACAATTCCCGTCCTCCTTTCTTTTCTACATCAACAGGCCGATCCAGACGAACTAGAATTCCCGGATTCCCCGGGTAAGTAAAGTGTCTTGGGTCTATTGCAAAGTATTCATTTTCAGTAATTGTTAAGTCCAATTTACTTAGAACTTCCAGATTAAATACATTATTATACCATATAAACTCTTAGTGCAGGGTTTCAAGAAATCAGTTTCTCCTTAAATTATACAGTCCACTCTTCAGATTTTATTGTCATATACTTTTACATACATTACGAAACAAAGAGTGAGTTTGAAAAATAACAATTACCCATATAGCATTTGTGTCACAAAAAGGTTGCTTCAAATGTGGCAAAATTGGACATTTTAAGAGGGAATGTCCAGAAAGCAGAAGTCATACATATGTAGGTGGAAATGAAAGGTCAAGGAACTTTAGAGAAGCATTTTTAAGATTGGCTTGTTCAGCTTGGTCTCGTAACTCATCAATTTCAAACTCAAATTGTCATAAGGGTCTCTTTGTGTAACTCCAAATATTAATTTAGCAGGACTAATACCTACTGAACGACAATATGAATTATTTATAGCATATTCTATTATTGGTAAATAATCAGGCAACTTGTTTTGAAAATTGACTAACTTAGAAAGCATAGGTGTTAGATCCCGATTGAATCTTTCAATCTGACCGTTTGCCTGTGGGGAGGCAGTTGCTACTTTAACGTGTGATATTTTGTTGGCGCATAAAATCATCAAATTCGTGAGATGTAAAGCAAGTTCCTCTATCTGAAACTATTTGTAAAGGTTTACTATAATTCTGAAAATAATCTTTTAATTTATTGATTACTTCACAAGTTTTAGTTGTCTTAACTTCATAAAACCTAACAAACTTGGTAAATCCATCTGCGATTTCGAATATATATTTGTAATTTCGAGGTGATTTTTCTAATGGTCCGTAATGATCTATGTGGAGTCTGATAAAAGGTTTATTTCCTTTAGGAATGTTATGAAGAATACCTTCAGGTTTTCCGGACGTGGGAGCATAAGAAATACATTTCAAACAATTCTGTATATAGTTTTTAACCTTTTTGTAATTATTTGGAAACCAATATACTCGAGACATATACTCTATTGTCTTATTAATTCCAATATGACCCATTTCATCATGGCTAGCCCTAATTACTTGATTTTCCATTGCCGAAGGAACGTAAAATAATAATTTATTGGAAGATTTTTTATATAAAATACCGTTGTGGAGTTCAAAATCTTTACACTCTTTAACTTCTAATTTTTTCTTAATTCTATGTATTTCAGGATCTAGATTCTGAGCAATAACAACATTCTGTTCAAACGTATTTTCTTCTAAAATAAATACATTACATCTGCTAAGAGCGTCTACATGTTTCATTCTACTATTACTCCGATGTTCTATTTTATAGTCGAAAGTTTGGAGCATCAATGCCCAGCGATTTATTCGTGGATTGATTTTTTTTTACTCAAAGCAAGTTTAATTGAATTGCAATCTGTTATTATTGTAAAAAAATATCTTACTATAATAAAATACTGGTCTAAATTTTCCATCTTCTTGTCTTTGTAAAAGAATGGCCCCGTATCCTTTGCTGCATGCATCACAATGCAATTCCGTAGGCAAAGAAGCAGAATAAATCACTAGAAGTGGAGCATTAATGAGTTTACTTTTCAATAATTCAAAAGCATCTATTCTTTCTGAATTTAAATGGAAATCATGGCCCTTCCGAAGCAGATCATACAACGGTTTGGCAATCGTGGAAAACGATTGAATAAATTTTCGGAAATAACTAACCAATCCCAAAAACCTGTGTACTTCATGTACATTCTTAGGTATTGGATACTGTGCTATTGCTTCAACGTTTTCTGGATTTGGTGAAATTCCCTGTTTATTTATCAAATATCCTAAATAGATGATATCATTATGCAAGAATTTACATTTTTCCAATCTCAATTCCAAACGGTTTTCAATCATTATCCTCAGAACCAATCTCAAAATTTCACAATGTTCATCAAATGTTAGAGTTGCAATTAATAAGTCATCCAGATACAATAAAATTTTCCCTTGAGCAATTAAATTATGAAAAATAGAATTTATATAGCGCTGAAAAACAGAGGGACCATTGCGTAAACCGAATGGCATTTTAATATATTCAAATTGGCCTAAAGGAGTTATAAAAGAGGTGTATTTAATCGAATTTTGTGCCATATACACGTGGTGGAAACCGTTTTTCAAATCTAATGTTGTGAAATAATTTTTGTCTTTTAATTGATCTATCTGATCTTCAATTAATGGGAGTGGGAAGTGATCTGCAATTGTGATTTTGTTGAGTTCACGATAATCAATACATAATCTTAACGTTCCGTTCTTCTTTTTGACTAAGACAATTGGACTACAATAAGGCGAGTTACTGTCCCTAATAATTTCCTGCTCTTTCAACTCATTTATAATTTTGCCTAATTCGGATTTCTCATGATAAGACAATCTTCTAGGTCTAAAAGAAAATGGTTGTTCATGCTGTAAAATAATATTCATTTCATGAAATATTTTCGGTTTTGGGGGCCTAACAGCGTCTAAGTACTCTTCTTGAATTATCTCATGAACTAAATTTTTATCATCAAATAAAAGGTTACTATCAATATCAAGTGAAGGTTCATTTGTAGTGGGGATGCTAATCTGCATTATTTCCTTTTCATGTGAATCAACCTCAACATAACTCTGAATGTTTCTTTCCTTAACAAGTATTACATTGCCATTGGAAATTAGATATTTTTAAAAAGTCTCTTCCTAAAATTGCTGGTAAGCTCATGGTTTCATCTGAGACAACATACAAGTGCATATTAATAAGTTCATCATTCACATAAAAATGTTCCTTAAATTTTCCTAATAAGTTCAATTTAGACTGGTTAATACCAAAGTAATCTCCATTTACATTATTAAACTCTTCAAAAGAAGCAAAAGGTATACATGAAATTTTTATAAAGCTAATAGGACTACCTGTATCCAGTAAGTTGTCTGACGAACTCCACCTTGATTACTGGCTATGACATAATGTAACTTTACGTGAAATCCTTCCTGACTTTTCAATGGCTCGTTCACTACCATTGTCGTGGAATCCGGAGTTGCTTGTCTTCCAGCTCTGCAGTCTTTACTTATGTGTCCCATTCTTCCACAATTGTAACAGGATCCTCGCTGTCGTTTGGGTAATGGGCAATTGTTAGCTAAATGTACAGATTTGTTACAATTAAAATATTTCGGTGCAATGCCGGATGAACTTCCTTCCTGTTGACTCGTTGTCGGCTTACTCCCTTTCGGTGGGCCCTGATGTCTTCGGTAAGAATAATTTGCAGACTGACCTCGATCATTTTCAGTCAAACCATTCATTGCAGATAATAAGTCACCTATAGAAGTAAACTGGCTCATTCTGGCTTGACTTTGCAAAACACTATTGTCAAATCCATCAATAATGTAATTGATCAAATCGAATTCTTCCAAATTGACTTTATTACCCAGCAGAACTTTTTCACGAAAGTAGTAAAATTTCTCATGCCTTTTCCACTTCCTGGCTTCGAATTTCCTCATAAGGGTGATTTTATCTTCTCGACAATAAAATATTCTAAGAATTTCATTTTTCAACATGTCATAATCATATATAGCTTATTCTGGCTTTGAAAAGTACCATAATTTTGCATCACCATCCAGTTTTGTAATGACAATCATTAATAAATTGGTTTTATCTACCTTGTAAGTGGTCCTAACCTTTTCTACTCGGGAGAACCAATGTTCTGGATCCTCGTTCCCGGTGAATGGAGGTAACAGTGCAGAAACTTCTAGGTTTGAGGCCTTCATATTATCTGATAGATTGATAGCTCTTACTGTTGATGCAATTAATTCTTCCATGGTTATTGTAGAATGTTCAACGGAAGCGGCACCATGTGCTTCTTCTCCAGGCGTATCCCGTTGCATATTCTTCGGAATATTTACGGCAAACATATATTTGAATGGATTCTTCTCACCCCACACCTGATTTGTAGGGTTTGACTAAAAGATAGTTGAGATAACTTAAGTTTTATTCTCTTTCACACTTCTGCATAAGAACACAACCGTAAACCATAAAATCTAATACATAAGTGACATAACCCAGCTTTGGCCTCTTCACTTGGCGGCAAAGTTACTGACATATATGACCACATAATCATATACACTTATAATACATAATATACATCTGTCAAACCACAGAGGGCTGGCACTCCTTCTATGGCGGCAAATTTAAATTTGAATTATTCTACTTAAGGCTTTATTTAAAAAATAAGTAGGAAGTATATAAAAAGTTTGTTGAATATTTGCATATGTTAGAAGCTAAATTTACATGTAAAATTCATAAATTATGATGTGACAACGGTGGGGAATACCTTTCGAGGGTTATTATTAAGGTATGTCGCGAAAAGGGAATAATTATTGATTACACGACACCATATTCGCATCAACAGAATAGAAAGGCTGAACGGAAAAATAGAAGTTTAGTCGAACGTAGTAGATCAATATTAGAGGAGGCGGGTATGCCCGAAGAATTTTGGAATGGGGCTATTAGAACCGCGAATTACGTTTTGAATAGAGGTATCCTATCAAATTTGAACGTCATCCGTTCGAAGAATGTGAAACCAAGCGTTAGTAATTTAATAATTTTTGGATGTACTACGTATAGCCACATACAAAAACAATTCCGGAGTAAATTTGATTCCAAGGTGGAAAAAATGTATAATGGTTGGCTGTGCACCAACAGAGTATAGGTTATGGAATATTGAGAAAGAAAAGATTATAATATTTAGAAATGTTTAAATTAACGAAAATAGTTTTTGGTTTAAATATAATTCAATTCGAGTAAATGATCAAACAGAAATTGAAGCTATTGTAGAAAAAGGAAATAACACAAATGATAATGATGATATAAGAGAAAGCTCAGATGAAGAAAGTGAGAACGAATTTTCAAACAGTAAAGTAAGACATAGGAAAAAAAGAAGTATGAAAATTCCTTCTAAGTACGATGACTCTGAACTTTATATAACGTTTGATGCCACATATTTCGTAGTAGACGTTCCTGAAAAGATTTATGAAACTGAATAGATAAAGAGCTTAACTCAATAAGTAACAATGAAACTTGGCAAGTGCAAGATATGCCTAAAAGTGCTAAATACTTGATACAAGATGGGTTTTCTCCTACAAAAATTTAGGAAATAAGTAAAGATCGATATGAAGCTAGATTAGTTCAAAGGAATTTTTAACAGGATAAAAAAATAGATTATCAAAATATTCATTTACCTGTAGCAAAAATTTTCACTCTCAGACTTTTACTAATAATAGGAAATCAGAATGAATTTTATTTTGTCAAATTGACGTTAAAACGGCATTTCTGAACGGTACAGTGAACGAAGATATTTTATTCATCCCCCCGCAGGTGTTGAGTGTGGAAAAGGTAAAGTGATAAAGCTCAAGAAATCATTATATGGCTTGAAACAATCAAGTGAATGTTGGAATGACACAATTATTTCATTTCTATTAGATATAGGTTTCGAAAGATCCTACAGCAATTATTGTTTATATTATTTGAATAAATCATCTAATAGGGCTCATTTGTTGATTCATGTAGATGATATCATTATCTCTAGTTCTAGTTTACATTTAATAAATAAAATAGAAATACAAATTTCAAGATGGTAGATAAACGTGAAATTAAACATTTTCTTGGTTTAGAGATAAACTTTGATAGGGATGAGGGGATTTTAAAAATAAATCAAGAAAGTTACATCCGTAATTTACTAAAAAAGTTTGAAATAGAGGAACGCAAAATTTCTTCTATACCACTGAAACCAAAATTAAATATTGAAATTTGCAGAATGAAAATGAATTGACAAGGAAGCCATATCGAGTACTAATTGGATGCTTGATGTACCTTATGCAAGGAATAAGGCCTGATATCTGTTTTGCATTAAATTATCATAGTACATTTGAAGACAAAGCCTCTGATACAGCATGGAATAATTTAAAAGTGATACTTAAGCACGGTTGTCGCATAGAATAGAAACAGAATTCAGTTTTTTGCGACAGAAACTGAAACAGGAACAGAATTGTCAAATTCTCTTGTCATTGTCAACAGGAACAGAACACAGTATATTAGCAACAGAAACAAAAAAAAGTAATTTTGACTTCTTTCTGGTGCTAGACAGACAGATATGTCAAACTAATGACATTGCGACATTCTTATTGTTACAATCATTTGTAGCGTGCTATCGAATTATTTTTTTTTTTCATTTTGCGATTTTCTTTGATAAATAAAAATAAAAATCTCGAACAAAGTTGAATGCAGTGCCGAAGATGAAGGAAAAATTATTGAATTTGTGAAATCGAACGAAATTTTGTATAATGTGAAGCATAAGAAATTTCGTTTCGTGATAGCGAAAGCAAAAATCGTTTGTGCAAGACTTCCTCGATAAGACGTGCATTTTTCTAATCCCCTTGAAACTGTCATAACACTCTATGTTAAAATAACCTCTATTGTACGACTGATTTTATTTTAAAACCTCCATAGCACGCATTTATCCCCAGTTAAGATGAATGCTCTTAACCTCTATAACACGTTGTTTGTGGAACTGAACCTTTATAGCACGACATTAACCTCTATAAGACGTTGTTTGTGAAGCTGAACCTTTATAGCACGACATCAGCCGTTCCGGCTTCCGGCCAATGATTCACAGGTCTTAACATGAAAATCGTCAGTTGCACAATTGCTGTTGATTAGTCGCTCACGCTGTCAAAACAGTTACACTTCATTTGTTGTTTTTGTTTGTTCGCTTTGAGTTGTGCGTGTGTATGATGTCTGAAAAACGAAAATTAACGCCGCTTACCGTTTAGTTTGAAAGGAAAGTGATTGAGTGTGTTGAAAACCCCAACGAGAAAAAAAACCGATATTGCTAAGGAGTTTAACATTCCATCAACTACACTACACACAATTTTGAAAAATAAAGATAAATATGAAGAGGGTAGTGGGATCGGTAAAACATGTGCGAGGGCGAAGAAAAGTGAATTTCAAGATTTGGAAGAATGCGTTATTAAATGGCTTAAACAGTGCCGAGATAAAAATTTGCCTATCAGTGGTCCTATCCTACAAGAAAAAGCTCAGGAGTTTGCCAAACACATAGGACATGACAGTTTTCGTGCTAGTAATGGGTGCCTACAAAATTTCAAAAAACGGAATGAAATCGTATTTAAAAATGTTTGCGGTGAAAGTGCCAGTGTTGATAACTCTGTTTGTACTGAGTGGAAAACCCAGATTAAAGACCATGTTGCAGGATATAAACCAGAAGACATTTACAATGCAGATGAGACTGGTCTCTTCTATAAATGTCTATCAGATAAAACGTTAACCTTTAAAGGAGATTCCTGTCATGGGGGAAAACACAGTAAAGAGCGAATCACCGTTCTCCTATGTGCAAACAGTACAGGATCAGACAAAATGAAGCCCCTGGTTATCGGTAAAGCACAAAAGTGTTTCAAAAATATTGAAAGTTTTTCAACTGATTACATCGCCAACAAAAGATCATGGATGAATGGGGATGCTTTTTCAGTTTGGTTAAAAAACTTAGACAAAGAAATGCAAAAGAATAAAAGAAAAATCTTAATTTTTATTGATAACTGCACGGCACATGGCAACATCCCAAAGTTGACAAATATTAAAGTAAAGTTTCTGCCACCTAACACCACGTCGAAGCTACAGCCACTGGACCAAGGCATCATCAAAAACTTTAAAGTGTTCTACCGAAAGGAGTTGGTTCAACTTTACCTCAATAACATAGAAGAAAACACTCCACTGAAAATAAACATTCTTGATGCTATGTGGATGCTAAGCAAAGCTTGGAACAGTGTCACGGAAGATACAATCGCTAATTGTTTCAAAAAAAGTGGGTTCCAAACAACATCTGAGGATGAGGAATCAGTGCAAGATGTAGGCCTACAAGTGATTGATCCAACAGATTGGAAACAAGTTACGGCCTCTCTCGATGTCCAGGGGTTGGAGTTTGAAGACTTTGTGAACTTTGAAGTTGCGGTTTGTGGTGAACTGACAGAAGCAGAAATAATTGAGTCTGTACTGCCTGCCCAAATACCAGAAACACAATTGGAGGAAGAAGAAGACGACGAAGAAGATTCAACTGATCGACCAGTTCCAACGTCTAAGGACGCTCGTAATGCTATTAGTGCTTTGAAGTGTTTTTTTGAGAAAAAAGGTGAAATGAGTGAAAAAGTTGTGAAGTCTATTCATGAGCTAGATAGTGCTTTGGACCACATTTTCATTTACAGTATTATAATTCTGACCTTGATAGCACGACTTTTAGGCTACACATTCTTGATAGCAAAAACCTTGACTAGGAGAGTCCCTCGATAACAAGACTGTTTTCCAAATCCCCTTGAGACTCTTGCTATCGAGGTTGTACTGTATATATAAATATATACCAGGACAACTTTGTTGGAAAAAATCCACCAAAAACATCCCCTAAAACCAGGTCGTCCTACTGTGCTGACCCAAGAGGAAGAAGCGTTGATAACAAAATCTCTCCAGACAGGTGAGCGACTGGGGTTTTCCAATGACGCCAGCAGATGTTCGCCAAGTTGTTTCAAAATTTGTGACTAAACAGGGCAGAAATATTCCAAGATGGAAGAATAATCAACCTGGAGAAGACTTTATACATTGCTTTGCAGCAAGGAACAACTTAAGGACTCGCTTAGCAACAAATATTAAACGCCAGCGAGCTGCGGTTAGTGCACCACAAGTAACTGAATTTTTTAATAACATAAAAGATCGGTTACAAAATGCTCTACCTAAAAATGTCTATAACTATGACGAGACTAATATTACAGACGATCCCAGCGTCAAGAAAGTTTTAGTCCGCAGGGGAACTAAGCGAGTAGAAAGGGTTCAGGACAACCTCGAAACCTACTTAGTTCGTATCTGTTGGACAGGTGTCCCGTCAGGAAACTGACAGCAAATTTAAGTGTTGGAACTGTGGTAATGCTGGACACAGATTTTCGGATTGTAGAAGGCCAAGGAGAGGAACATTTTGTTTCGGTTGTGGGCTGGCAGATGTCATCAGACCTCATTGTCAGAACCTTTTTGTCTGCTTCTGCGTAACCAGTATGCCCGTCAAATAACGGGCATACTGGTTACGCAAAGGCAGGAGGCGTAAAATCTCCCAGTACTCCAAATCAACCTGTCACTACAAGCCGACCGAATTCGAAAAAATAAAACGTTTCGATCGACAGGACTGGAAAGCCTGGCTTCGTACTGTCCGTAAATTTTGTGTAGATTCAGGGGTTCAGACCCAAGTTCGAATATCGAAACCTCAAGATGGGGAGGTGAATGAGCCTGACTCAGTTTGTCTCTTGTTACAGCATTTGGAAAACGACAACAGACCGTATCTGGAAGTATGTATTTGTGAAAATAATGTATTAGCTCTGTTGGATACTGGCAGTAATGTCTCTATATTAGGGTCACCATCTTTGTTTTTATTGAAACAACTTAAACTCTCGTTGAACTACGATGTTTCAATACATTTGACTACTGCTGATGGACAAGTACAAAGCACGTTGGGTTACGTATGGCTACCGGTCACTTTGAATGGGGTAACCAAAACTCTAAAATTTTAGTCGTTCCGTCGATCTCAAATAGGTTAATATTGGGTATGGACTTCATAAAAGCATTCAATTTTGTAGTGGATTTCTCTGGCTTCTCCTATGATTCTTCCAGCCTATTCACGGCGGCGATTCACACTGTTCAGCCGGCCGAGACGTTGAGTGTATGTCAGACAGAACTGTTGAGGGAAGTTGTGGAACTTTTTAGGTCTATAGGACCCGAAGACAAAATTGGTAGAACTCACCTGTTGACCCATGCAATAGTGACGGAGGGTCCACCAATTCGACAACGACAATATCCGTTATCCCCTGCAAGGCAGTCTCTGCTCAACGGTCAAATCGACGAGATGCTGAAATTTGATGTGATCAAGCCGGTAACTACTAGTTCCCCATGGTTATCTCCTTTGTGGGTAATTGCCAAACCTAATGGAGGGGTAAGAGTCCCGTTTGATGGACGTAAATTGAATACAATCCCCCAACAGGATTCCTACCCAATGCCTTTTATTGATACCAAACTCAGCAAGGTACGGAATGCGTCATATATTTCTTCAGTGGACTTGAAGTCTGCATTTTTTCAGAAACCTCTAGATGAAGAATCTTTGTTAAAAACTACGTTTTCAGTTCAAGGGAGAGGTTTATTTTGCTTCAATGTGTTGCCGTTTGGGCTCAATAATTCTGCTCAAGCTATGTGTCGTCTGATGGATATTGTTATAGGCCCTTCTTTAGAACCATATGTATTTTACTACCTTGACGATATAATTATTGTGACCCCTGATTTTGAGACACCTTTGAGTATTTTGAAGAAATTATACAACAGGTTGAAAGAGGCCAATTTAACGGTAAATTTTGATGAATGCCAATTCTGCCGACCTTCTTTGAAGTTTTTGGGATTTTTGGTTGATTCGCAAGGGCTGAGGACCGATCCTGAAAAGATAGAATCGATACTGCAATACCCAGTACCTACGAACACAACACAGATTAGACGCCTGATTGGTCTTATAGGTTATTATCGTAGATTTTTGAAGGATTTTGCGACCGTGTGTGCTCCTATTTCTGATTTATTAAAAGGTCGAAAGAAAGATCAAAGTATCGTATGGAATGAGGAGGCAGATAAGGCATTCTTGGAAATTAAAACTCTGTTGACATCCACCCCTAACTTGGCGAGCCCTGACTTCTCAAGAAAGTTTTACTCAGCTACTGATGCATCGGATAAGTCCGTTGGTAGTGTCCTTTTCCAAGAGAATGATGGACTTGAGCACCCATTTGCTTAATTTAGTAAAACTTTGAATAAATGTCAGCGGAAATACTCTACTACAGAGAGGGAGCTATTGGCTATTTTAATGTCTATTGAACGTTCTCGTCCATAGATTGAGGGTACAGAATTTAGTGTGATTACTGACCATTCATCGCTATTGTGGTTACATTCACCCCCATCTCCAAGACTTGCCCGGTGGATAGTTAGATTGTCGTGTCACAAATTTAACATTCTACATCGTGGTGGCTCTTTCAATACTGTCGCCGATGCTTTGTCACGTATACCTGAACCTTTAGAGATTAATGTGTTAAATTTGAGCTTTGATTTGAAACCTGATAAATGGTATAAGAATATGATGCATAAAGTATCCAGTAACGGTCAACTCTATCCTGTTTTCAGAGTTGAAAATCATATCCTGTGTAAAAATAATGTTGAGGATAATTCCTCTGGATGGAAAATTGTGTTGCCTTTCCCAAATCGATTAAAAGTACTGAGGAGGTTCCACGATGAACCCAGTGCGGCGCATTTAGGAGTTTTCAAGACGTTATCTCGTGTTTCTGAGTTGTACTATTGGCCCCGCATGAGGCAATATGTGGTTTCATATATCCGTAAATGCACGATATGTGCTTCTTGTAAAACTGGTAATTTGTCTCAGGCGGGATTAATGGGAAAGTATAGGGACATAAACTTTCCATTTCAGCTTATTTCTTCCGATCTTCTGGACCCTATCCAAGGTCTAGAAGCGGAAATCAATATGTTTTGGTGGTTACCGATTGGTTTACTAAATTTGTTTTTGTCCACCCTATGGCTCGAGCTACTTCGAAAGCCATAATTAAGTTCATTGAAAACCAAGTCTTTCTTGTGTTTGGCGTTCCGCAAATAGTGGTGGTAGATAATGGTCCACAATTCATATCCAAAGAATTCAAAGATTTCGTCAAGTTATATAATGTACAGAAAATTTGGTTTAATGCAAGGTATTTTCCGCAAATTAATCCTACGGAACGGGTTAATAGAACTATTGTCACAGCTATACGGTCTTATGTGAACGGAGAACATAAGAATTGGGATAAATTCATTCATCACATCGCTCAAGCGATTAGGCTGGCAAAACATGAAGTAACGGGATTTTCACCCTCCTACCTCTGTTTTCTTAGAAATGTACCTGTCGATGGTTCTTTTTATGGAGCCATTTCTGAAAATGCTGACAATAAAGTGCAAATTTCAAACAAAGTTTTAGATTCTGAGATTATAGATAAATTGCCTGAGTTGTATGTGTCAGTACAAATGAACTTGCTCCATGCGTATAAGAAAAGTGCGTCTCGATATAACCTTCGACGTCGTAATGTCAATTTTTATCGAGGACAAAGATTGTGGCAAACCAACTTTACCCTTTCTGATGCCGCAAATAAATATTCTGCCAAATTAGCGCCTAAATACATCCCTTGCATTATGCACAAAGTTATCTCACCGCTTGTTTATAATTTGAAAGACTTGGACGGAAAAGACCTCGGTAATATTCACGTAAAACATATTAAGTAAGATGTTACAGAGGACGATGACGGCAATAGCGACAATTAAATCTTCGATTTAAATTCTACCCTGGTATTGGTGGGGGTTTTTGGAACCAATATATGCTTGGGAAGTATATCCGTCGAATATCTGACGTGATAATAATAGAGAAAATTATACTCTACCCTGGTATTGGTGGGGGTTTTTGGAACCAATATATGCTTGGGAAGTATATCCGTCGAATATCTGACGCGATAATAATAGAGAGAATTATACTCTACCCTGGTATTGGTGGGGATTTTGGAACCAATATATGCTTGGGACATATATCCGTCGAATATCTGACGTTATAATATAAAGGGATTTAAATTCTACCTTGGTATTGGTGGGGATTTTCGGACACCAATATATGCTTGGGAAATATGTCCGTCGAATATCTGACGTGATAATAGAGCGGGTTGATAGAGTATTTTTTTTTAAATTTAACTGAGAATCAGTGGATACTTCTCAAAGTATCCATTGTAACTATGCATCCATTTATTGGCAACACTGACTTTTCGAGGGAAAATTATTGATATGTTATTGCAATAATTTTGAGGCTGAATGTACAAAGAAATGTATGTCAGAATTTTAGTGTTCATTTAATGAACAATTTTTAGTGCTCAGTGAGGGTAGACTTGCTGAGGCATATTTGTTGGTACAATTTTGTTAGGTTGCCGCTTATTTCCTGAAGCCTTTTGTTTTTTATGCGTCGCTTATGCTAATTTGAGTGTAAATTACAGCTGCTTTGGGGCAAATTGGTTCTGCATAGAAATAACCACCTCATAATTTATTCTCACTATTAGTTGATTGAAAAATATACTCAGTTTTACTGGCGCCCTTACTTTGTTTCTTCTCAGTCACATTAATTACTTTGATTCTTGTTACTTTTCCGAATGTCGAAATGTGGAATTAAGCGAATCTAGAAATGATGTAAGGTACCTCTTCTATTGATATAATAACATTATCTGAAAAATACTTGGTTCATAAATACAAATATTACCTTAAATAATTCATATTTAAATTGATTCCTGTTTGTGTGTCAAACTAATTATTTCGGTTTTCACTACTTTCCCTATTGCCGAAATGCTCCTAGAAAGTGAGCGATAATAATGAAATAACATTTCTATGTGAAATAAAAAATATCTTTCCATTTGCCAGTTTTCGTCGGTATGACTTTTCGAGAATGTCTCGTGATCGTATTTAGTCTGAGAAGGAGTTTATCACCTGCTAAGGGCTCCACTCTCAAGCAACCCGACTCTTAAAAGAGACCCTCTCGGAAGGCATAGCGGTCGCTACGGACCTGATACCCCCTATAGGCAGTGAAACCGTTCGACATGGACACTTAGTCGGATTTCTGTCAGTATTTTAGCTGTTATAGCTGTAATTTAATTTGCTATTTTTGAATCAATGATAAAAAGACGGCTGACAAGTGGTTGGGGTTAAGCACTCAAGCAACCTGACAAAACACCTTTCTATACCTGGAGATCAGTTTTGAACAGCAGGAAATAGATTTATTCACTCTTTTTATACAATAGTTTCGAAACTGACACAAATTTATACTTTCACTCTGAACCACAAGACTAGCACTTAATAATAACAGTAAACATTTTTCTTTTATGCATAACATATATATATATATATATATATATATATATATATATATATATATAAATATATATATATATATATATATATATATATATAAATATATATATATATATATATATATATATATATATCAAAATGGTGGAAAGTGATGACGTGTTAGAACGGTACTCCGAGGAAAGTGCCGATTTTGTAGTAAAAACTGCACAAAAATGTAGCAGATATTGTTGCGTTAAAAAGCAATATACAACGTATATATGTAAAAATTGCGGAGGTGCTTACCACTAATCATGTGCAATAAGACTTATGGACAAAAATGGCGTATCATTGTTGGACGAAACCTTCATAAAGTTCTGTGAAATGAATGAATCAACTAAGGTCACAATCGAAAAACTAGAAGGAGAGGTGAAAAATGAATCAAATGAGAGTAAAATTGGACTATTGAATCAGGAAAATACTGCAATGAAGTATGAAAATCAATTGTTACGAGCGGAAATACAGCATCTGAAATGTATGCTAGAAGAAAACAAGTGGAGTAGAGAACGCCTCATTAGTGAAATAAATGATAAAAACATGATTTTAAAGCAAAATAATCAACTATCAATTGAAAGGAGTGAAGGGTTAGTAAAGGATGATGCTAAAAAATTGGAGTCGAAACATGAAAAAAATCGTCAAAACATAGACAATGAAAGCAATGACATTTCAACACCCACAGAAATACCGATAACTCGTATAACCTTGAACTCGAAACCACAGAACACAGTGACAGCAAACAATAAACAAAACCTCAAAATGCATGAGACAGATTTCAGCAAAAATAAAAAATTTACTTCAATTTCTACGGGAATTAATCCTGATATGAAAGGTAAACAACAACAAACACCTAATATTGCAGGAATGCCAGAAAACAAAAAAAAAGCACTTGATTATTGTGGATGGGTTTGGCGTATTTAAGGACAGATTTCAGATTTCTGAAGAGGAACACGGTCAGCTAGTGGGAAAATGGAAACTAGTAGAACATAAAAAGAAAACTCCAAAACAGTTAAGACCAGCTCCAATTAACGGGAAATTAGAAAAATTCAACTTAACAATAGCTGAGAACCAATGCTGCCTTTTTCTGTCAGGTTTGAATCCAGAAGTAGTTGCTCAGGAAGTGAAGGATAACATAGATGAGACTTTCAACATAAAGTCCAAGTGTGAAAAAATGAAAACTAAAAAAGATAAATTTAAAAGCTCCTTTAAAATATATGTCCCAGCTGATTCAAAAGATAAAGTTATGAATGGAAGTATGTGGGGGAAGCGGATTGTTGTCAACCATTATTTACACCTCAGAAGAAACATCAACAGAGAACAGAATCAAGTGATTGCTCAAATATACTGCATCAGAATATACAATGCCTGAGAAACAAACTGGCTGAAATAGAACTCTTTGTAGAAGAACTCGAAAAGCCTCCGGATGTAGTGTGTTTCACCGAACACTGGATGGATAGGCAAGAAATTCAGTTTTTGAAAATCCCAAAATATATTATATCAAATTTCTCCAGGGAAAAGTATATCCATGGGGGAACATGCATCTTGATTAGGGATAATGTCTGTGACTTTGAAGACATTCCAGACATCACCAACATAAGTATGGAAAAGGAGATTGAGGTATCTTGTGTGTAAAGCAAATCAAGGAAATTAATGGTTTTGACTGTATATAGAACTTGTCTGGGAAGTATACAGGTATTTATGACTAAAATGGAACTAAAATGGACTTTGCTAAAAGCAAAGTGGTACTATGTGGTGATTTTAACATCAATTTAATGGAAGAAAGTGAATCAAAATGTAATTTCTTGGATATGCTTAATAGTTATGATTTACAGCCAACAATATATGAACCAACTAGAATATCGAAGACATCAAGATCTTTGTTAGATAACTTTGAGCAATCAATATTTGAGCCTACTAGGGTTACAAAAAAGAGTGCTTCATGTATAGATAACATATTTGTGAATTTTCTAGATTTTAAAAATGCATCATTAATTGTGTCAGCTCTATCGGATCATTATGCTCAGAGCATTTCTATAAATCAACCAGAAACTAAAGCCAAGGAAAACAATTACATCACACTAAGATCCTTTTCGGAGGCTCGATTGGAGCAAGTTTCTCGGGAGCTACAGGTTGTCGATTGGCATGGTGTGCTGGGGGCGACTGATGTTGATCAGGCATACACAATATTTAGCTACATCTTAACTGAAAAATTGAATTTAGTCTGTCCCAGCAAGACTATTAGAAATTCAAGCCGCAGATCAAACAAATGGATAACAACAGATTTAAAGGTATCATGCGGAAATAAAAGGGTAATGTATCAAACAGTAATTCGGGGGGAAGTAACACTTAAATTTCATAAAAAATATACAGAGATCTTAAAAAGAATTATTAAAAAAGCCAAGAGAATAACCAGTCAACAATTTATTGAAGCTTCTGATAATAAGACCAAAGCAACTTGGACCTTGGTAAAAAACATAACTCATCCTGGCTGTAAAAAGCAAAACCTTGTTGATTATTTTCCTAATAAATCTGAAAAAGCAATTTTGAATAAGATAAATTATTTTTTTGTTAATGTATGCCCTGATATTAGGGATGGGGGGATGACAAATTACTCAGGAATATCAGTTAATCAGTCTAGTATTTTGTTGGAACCTGTCACACAAAGTCAAGTTATTAGTATAATAAAATCTCTGAAAAACAATAAATCAGTTGGACATGATAACGTACCTATCTCTGTTCTGAAGGAGGTTGCATCATTTATAAGCCTGCCAGTAACCCATTTACTAAATCTCATGCTTGAAAAAGGGGTATTTCCACACTTACTAAAAAAAAGCCCTTATAAAACCAATTTATAAAAAGGATGACGGTGACAAATGGGACAACTATAGGCCTGTATCACTCCTGTCGAATCTTAGTAAAGTTTTTGAGAGGGTGATATATTCAAGGCTGGTTGGATTTTTTGATCGCTGCAACATACTCTGATAAAAAAAATGGTTTCCGGAAAAAAAAAAGTCAACTGTTCGGGCTGTTTATCAAGCTTTAGAGCAAATAATAATATCTCTGAATAGTGGCAAGGTAACTACAGCCATGTTTCTCGATCTGTCCAAAGCTTTTGATAGTGTAGACCATAGTGTACTTTGCGCTAAGCTTGAGTGATATGGGATCAGGGGGTGGCATTGGACTTGATTGTGTCATACCTGCAGGGGCGCGAACAGTGTGTCATGGAAACAAACAACTTTGGGGTTACTTTCACATCTGAAACTACTTATGTAAGAAGGGGTGTTCCACAGGGGTCTATCCTAGGACCACTCCTTTTTATAATATACACCAATGACCTTGTTTGTGCTACTAATGTCGGTGTGGTGCTGTATGCTGATGACACTTCCTTGATTTTCAGTGAAGACAATCAGGAAGCATGTATTGCTAAGATGGAAGAATCCTTAGATAGGTTGGGAGGCTGGTTTGTTGAAAATAATCTTCTTCTGAATGTTTCAAAGACACAGATTGTTCACTTTTCACAACAAGAAACAGACTTTTCGCTCACATACAGGGACGCAGTGATGAGAGCTGATGAAAATGTGTCTTTTTGGGAGTGGGTCTGGATCAAAGGGTGAACTGGAAGTCTCATGAGCGGAAGGTGGCGGTGGGGGTCAGTAGATACAGCTATGCTCTTCGGGTAATATATAGCAATGTGGGTTGGCAGGCGGTGCTTACAGCATACCATGCTTACGTCCAGTCACAGATTACATATGGAATCATATTCTGGGGCAACTCTGTGGAATCTAACAGAATTTTTATTTTACAAAAGAGGTGCATGTATTTTTTTTGGAATGGACTGTTGTGATAGCTGTAGGGGAGTATTTAAAGACACTGGTATTCTTACATACTATAGTCTTTATATTTTTGAAGCTGTAAAGTTTTTACTGAATAACACTTCGCTTTTTGCTGATAGAAAAAGACAACATCAATATGAGACTAGATTTAGGGACAACCTAATAATAGAAAAACCAAACTTTACATTTGTACAAAAAAGTGTTGTTTTTAATTTTCTAAAAATCTGGAATGTGCTTCCTCTTTCCTTCAGACAGCAACTACCCAGTAAGGTTGTTTGTAGGCTAGGAGCATTTTTGAGGGATAGAGCATATTAAAGCCTTGATGAGTTCTTTCAGGATGGTGATATGCATGGCGCACTAAGTAAAGATTTTGAGTAGGCTTATTATTTTTTCCTTTTTAATTGTATTCTATTTATAGTTGTATTCGAGGATGTGTGGCTGTTGAGGTCGTTTTTTTCATTGTCATTTTTTGCATATTTCATTTTGCGTTTTATCTTGTGTGTATTTTGTCGGAAGTTTTTTATTTTTATTTTGTGTATTATATGTAAATTTGAAGCTATTTTAGATTTTAGTTATTTTTTTAATATATTAATAATATAAGACACGGTCCATATCCCATTTGGGATCTTATGTAATATGTTGGGCTGAATAAAGATTTACTTACTTACTTATACAATATTTTCAGAGTTCTTACCATCTGAAAAGACGGAAACTTATTCTAACTGGCACCCCTTTATGATTTGTTGTTAATTTCAGTTATTTTCCGTTTTGTGTGGATTGACCTACCGGATAGTGTGAATTAGAATATTGGAATGGGTCTTTCCTGATATCATATGTGCCTTAATAGTCCACACATATTTATCACGTTCTTAACCACGATAGGAACGAAAACCTATTTTGTCTGACACATTTGTTATTATTATCAATTAGTTTCAGGGACACAGTCTTGTTTTGACCTTTCTTGTTCGCTTAATTTCCAATGATTTCTGATTTGAAGTATAACTTGAAATTTGTGTAGTGAGAACCAACAATTCTTTCAATTTATTTTGGCATCGCAATTGAAATTGAGACGTCATGTGAGGAATTAATTAGATTCCATTTCATTAACCCATTTCGATTTTGAGTTTGTTCGGAACTTTATTTGTATGAAGAATTTTCTTTATTGTTACACGAACAATTTCAGGCTTTTCCGTGGTTTTAGTAGTTTTGCTTTTGAACAAATAGAGAGTTCTATTTGTATTAAGAAATGAGTTAATGAAAGCTTTTGTATTTTTATTTCTGAATTGTCATCTCACTACAATTTACACCAATATTAGACATTAGTGTTTTGAGTGGTTCAAGTTGTTGAGTATCCTGGTAGGTGACCACTATTTACGTTGTTTGACAACCACTCAAACCAATTTACCGATTTTGACGTTTTTGATTTTGTTTTCTCTGATTAGACATCGTTACTGTTGATTATCCGACAGTAATGATGGAAGTCGTTTTGTGGATTTTGAGACTTTCGAACTTCAAATCCGCCATGCCCTCCCCTACATCGCTCCATCTTGGTCTCGAGTGGCGGTGAGGTTCTCTTTTTAGTTTTTTCGGTTCACAACTCAACCTACACCTTGAGTGTGTGGACACACTTTGTTTTTTTAGTTGAGACTGATCTATTTATTTAGTTGGCAACAGGTCAGACAGGTGAAAATATTTTCACTTGTTTCTAGAAATACCGCCACTATTGATATGAGATTATTTGAATAGTGAAGTTTCGGGCATGTTTTCGGTGTCACTTGAGTGACAGTCAAGACTCTCACTCCACCCCCTTATCGGAGGGTGGCCTTCAGCAAGTGATACTGTTTCAATGTTGTGTTGTTTTTGAGTGTTTCTTTATTGCAGGTTTGAGTTTTAGGGTGACTACATCACAACTATAAACCTGGGATTATTTTATGCATCCTTTTCAGATTCTCAGCTTACTGGCCGTGTACCAGTCCCTCTCGGTTCGTTCATTTTTGGGATCTGTCGATATTTTATTTTTTTAATCTCACCCTCCGAACAGCTTTATAACCCCAAATATCTCTGATAACATTTCCTTTTTTGCTTTGAGATTCTCTGAATGTTTTTTCTTAGAGTTTTTTTCAACTAAACGCAAACGACGTATAATTTTTCATTTACATTATGTTTAACTTCAAATGTAGGTATCTAATACCACAGCATTAATAGTCTCTTCTGACAAAAAAATGTTATTTTGCATTCTGAACTAATTTCAACTCCTTTCGTAAAATTAATTTATTATGCGCGTTAAACTTAGACAACTGTGTTTAATTTATACTTCGCTGAATTTCACTATGAATATTTGCTCTCTTTATAATATTTTTTCAGAACAGCAAACTCTCAATGGAAACTCGTATTTTGTTAATTCAGTTGTAATTGAAGTATTGAAATTTTTTATTAACCAGCAGATAGTCCTTTCTTTTGCACATTGTCATCCTTATCGTTCTGTTTTAGTTGATTGTCAAGAAATTTAGATTTTCAAAAGCGGCTTGCGCGTATTTTTTCTTATTTGAAAAAATGTTTTCTTTGAAAAAATTTTTTTTCGGGTTTTGGGGGTGTTTTACGGAAAAACACGCTCTGAATCATTAGTCTAGAAAAGTCGAGTGAATTACACATAAACGTAGCCAACTAGTTTCAATTCAAGATTCACGTAATTCGTTTAGATCTAAAATATGCCGATATTATAGATTCCGTAAATACCAACTTAGAAGCGCAGACTCCGCAACCCTCCCAATAAATTACTTCTCGACAAGAAACTATATAAATTAAGATTTGACCATTGTGCTACATTTTGCAAAAATCGAATTTTTGAATTCGATTTCTCGAATATTCTTTCACTTTTTACGATCGACGAAGAGGATTTTTTCAAATCCTCTTAATTTTATCACCCTCAAGTGTTGTGTAACGTTCAGTGAAAGTGCCGAGTGAAAAAAGTCCTGTGAACCGTGTTGTGTACTGTATATCGGGTGAGTCTATTCCATTTTATTCATTTATTCCTTTTTATTGATTGCTCATATATATAACCCCGTATGCCTAACACCGTATGCCTAACACCGCCGCCAAGGCGTAAAAAACCACCTGCCTCCGCCCCTACCCCCGTCCCCCGTAGGAGGTCCACCACTCCGAAGAGCGATACTTCGGAGAAACGAACCACCAGGAGTCAGAAAAACGCTACTCCGACATCCCCCATCCCCTCTCTACTCACGCTGAATATTCCCAAACCTGCAACGTCCCAAAATTCCTCTTTCTCATCCATTTTGTCGGACGATTCTTCGAATCGTACCACTGTCCCCAAACCGAAACTTTTTCGCTATGTTGTTCGCAACATTCCGAACAACATAAAATCTCAGAAAGAGTTTTATAAAATCATCAAAACAACAAAATTGACTCTGAGTAATCTCAAAGTAAATTTTAACCAGACCGCCCTCATTGAGTGCACTACCCCTGCCCCCCCTGATTTCCAAAAAATCCTCCAAAATCTTGTTGGCACTCCTTCAATTACCTTTTCATCGCTAAACCGCAATAATTCCCAGAACATTCCTGAACGTCGATCACCTAGAGCAACGGTCAGCAACAGGCGGACCGCGGTCCGTTTGCGGACCGCGAAAGGTTGAACCTCGGACCGCCAAATATTTTAATGTAGGTATTGTAGGTATGTCAAGTATAAACAAATACGTAATATTTTTGAACCAATCTAACTGAGTGCATACCTAATCTAATTAATCTGTTTTACAATATCGACATCGATCAAAAACATCGCGCCGCCGAGTCGCCGCGCGCGCTCTGTTCATACGTACTTATAGCTCCGACGACCACTTGTAACTGAGCGTGAGCGGAGCGCGGCCTAGCGAGCGGGTTTTGTTAACACGCGAGCGAGAGCGAGACGGCATGCACTAGCAACAGCGTACGCGAATTAGGAGGAAAGCAGACTGCCAGTCGGTCTCGCTCGGTCAGTCGCAGCGCAAATCGTGGAGCAACAGTTCATTTGTTTTGTGATTTCTTGCGTTTTAGTTCGTTTAATAAAAAATATTTTTTTACCTAGGCGTGATATGGATCCTAAAAAGCGAAAAGTGGACAGTGAAAATAGGAGGTTTTTAGAAGAATGGACTGAACAATATTGTTTAACGCTGCCTGATAGACCTCAAGCAGTTCCAGTGTGCCTTATATGCAATAAAACTGTTGCTATTGTTAAAAGTGGAAATTTGAAGCGACACTATGAAACAACACATCAGCAATTCCACAAAAACTTCCCTCCTGGCAGTGAGGCTCGTGAAGAAAAACTTCAGGCACATCTCGGTTCTTACAACAAAAGCACAAAATTACTAGTTCGTTGCATGAGCGACCAAGAAAAATCCACAGAAGCAGCGTTACGTGTGTGCTGGACGCTTAATAAACATCAAAAACCATTTTCGGATTCGGAGATAGTGAAGGAATGTATGTTGGCAGTAGTCACAACACTTTTTGAAGAAAAAAAAGATGTTATCACTGGAATTCAAAGTATTCCATTATCAGCAAGAAGCAATACACGAAAGACTGAAATTTTAGCTGCTGATATTAAGATGACTCTTATCAAACTTCTGCAAAAGGCACCTTGCTACGCCATAGCACTTGATGAGTCGTTGTGACATTACTGATGATGAACAAATGTCAATTTTTGTCAGATTTTCTTGACATTGAGTCTAAAACTTTTAGGGAAGAGTTGCTAAACAATATTGCCGTTAAAAGGTAACACTCGAGGAGAAGAATTTATTCAATGTAATTGATGAATTTATTACTATATCTAACATCAGTTACGACATTATGGAGTCTCTTTCTACTGACGGGGCTCCAGCAATGATTGGCAGAGAAAAAGGAGTCGTCAATAGTAACAGGGATAAAAATTCAGTCCTAATATCATATCAGTGCATAATCCACCAGACAGCCCTTTGTGGAAAACTTAGCGATACACTGAAAGAAGTGATGGACAGCTTGGTGAAGTTAATAAATTTTATAAGATCTCATTCCGCTCTTCAGCACCGACATTTCAAGGAGTTTCTTTTTGAATGTGATTCAGCGTATTCTGACTTACTGCAACACAACAATGTTCGTTGGCTAAGTAAGGGTCAAATTATTGAACGTTCTTGGTCAATAAAAGAACAAGTAACCTCCTTCTTGCAAAACTTAGATACGCAGGCAGCTAAGAAGCACCTTAAGTTCGTAACAAATAAGCACAATATGTTGGTTGTGGCTTTTCTAAAAGATATTTTGAAATATCTAAATGCGCTCAACACAGAGTTACAAGGAAATGGAAAATTAATATGTGATCTGATACAAAGCGTGTCTGCTTTTCGTCGTAAGCTGGATATCTTTGAAAAAGATATTGCAAGACAAGAATTTGTTCATTTTCCGACAATTCTGGAATATAATAAGGAGAACTCTGAAGAAGACGTTGCAGTGTTTACAAAATTTTTGGCCGATCTTAGCAACGAATTTGCCACAAGATTCCAAGACTTTGCAGAGATGGGCAAGCTATCTCTGTTTCTTAAGTCACCCTTTGAAGTTGATGCAGCAGCCGAATGGACAGATGTGGCTGCCAAGTTATTTAATCTGCCAAAGCCATCACTTCAAATGGAAATAATCGATCTGCAAGAAGATGTGTCTTTGCAAATATATAAAAAGGTGTCAACTGAAGAATTTTGGGTCAAACATGTCCCAGAAAAATATCAAAATTGCAAAAAACTTGCTATCAATTTGGCCACTATGTTTGGCTCGACATACATATGCGAAACATCTTTTTCAAAAATGAATTTTTTGAAAAACAAATATCGTTCGAGATTAACAGACACTCACTTAGAAGACACTCTTCGAATGAGCTGTTCTTCACGAGAACCAAACTTTAAAAACCTGGCTCAAGACCGCCGATGCAATTTTTCACACTAATTTTAGGTAATAAATAGCTGTACTTAATTATTATCAGTTGTTTTTTTTTCTGGACCGTTTAAAAATTTTCGAGCAATATCCGGACCCTAGTTAAAACTACTTGCCGACCCCTGACCTAGAGTTTTCTACTCTTGTGTGGTCAAATACGTTGACACTAGCTACTCAGTCGAGGAGATATCACAGGCCATTAAATCTCAAAATATCAATTTTAATAAATGCTGGAGAATAACTTCCAGAGCGACAAACAAACCTACGACTCTCATAAGAGTCATCACTTTTTCAAAGACCGCGATCGACGAACTATTGCTTAATGGTTTGTCGATCTACGGTCGTACACACGAAGTGGAACCGTCAAAAGTTCCGCTTCCAATAGCAAAGTTTTGTTCTCTTTGCTCGAAGAACGATCATGATCGCCTCGACTGTGTCGCTAAGCCAGCGTGTGCCTCTTGCGGTGGCAATCACAAAAACAACTTATGCCCCAAACAAAAAAATCCTACTTGAACTAATTGTAGGGGTGATCATCCTGCGTGGGATATGAAGTGCCCTTAACGCAGGGAACCTCCTACAGAATCCCACAAAATCGCCCCCATCCAAGTCCTCAACGAGAGTGTTTCCGAAGATCCACCTATGTGCGAACATTTCGCCCGAATCCATTCCATGATTCGGGTCATCGCCCAAACTCTTTCTAATGTATTCCCTGAAAAACGGGAAATTATTACTAAGGTAATCACCGAATGCTCCAGCGCATTCCTAAACCGCACTGCAATAATTAATTATTGCGGCAGCAAAGTTTTCATTACCATGGCCCCCATCGTTATCGATTTGGACGAATCGATGGAATCTGCAATTTCTTCGATCCCCGAATAAATGGATTTCACAATAGGTACTGTTAACGCTTGCGGTCTACGCCGCAAGCGTCATCTCCTTAAAGCACTCCTCCTAAATCACAATATATCCATCCTTTCAATAACTGAAACCAAGTTGAAACACCCTCTCTTTTTTTCAAATTACAATACATTTCAACGCAATAGTCTACTCGGAGCCATACGTGGCACCGCGTTACTTATTAAAAATTGTTTTGCATCAACTAAATTAACAATTCCGAACGAGTTTTCACATCTAGAGTGCGTAGCCGCGAGGCTCCACCTAAATAATTTAACAGTAACTATTTTTAGTTACTATCATCCCCCTGGCGATATTCTTCCGGCGAATTTTCTGCAATATATATCGACAATCCCGAACTCTATACTGCTTGGCGACCTCAACGCCCGTAATATTCAATTTGGCGATACGTCAACGAACAGAAATAGTCGTATTCTATCCGAATGTCTCATAGAATTTCATCTATGGAGGTGTTATAATACAAATCCTACATTTCTTAACCATAACGGCATATGTGAGAAAGCACATGCCGCATTCAATATTGGAGGGTTCAGCATGATAGTGCATGTATATTTATCAATCTTAAAAAGAGGAAATGTAACTGAGCAATTTACCGAAAAAATCATGAACGGTATTGACCAAGACATGCAGATTAAAGGGCTTAAAATTGACACTCCTAGTTGTAAACTATTTCATTCGTTATTCGGGAATCTTATAGACGATACTAATATTGCAGAGATAACTACTCACTGGTCTAATTTATTACCAGTTTCAGCATTAAGGCTTAAACTTACAGTAATGCAATCCTCAAACAGCGGCTTAACTTCTCTAGTGGTGATAGGCAGAGCAATAAGAATTTTCACGGATTTTTATTGGGGAAGAGTTCGTGCCATGTATGCGGAATCTTGACGCAGCGGTGGTCGCAGTTGGGAATAATACATGGTATGGGTTTAAGAGGGATCTTGGTGTAGTTGCGAGTACAAAATCCAAGAATATTGCTTATGTTTCTAAAGAATTATTAATTAAAGTCAACGGTGAGAACTCCTTACGAATGTATGCTGGATGGGTTAAGAGAGCAAAATATCAGGCAGTTGTTGATTTATTAATCGCCAATTATGAGGAAGCAAAAACGGAGCATATTGCACATCAGGTCGATATGCCACCATTAGGTGTAGACATGGCAGTGGAGGATTTAAGAAACAGAATTAATCAGAATGGAGATGTATATGCTTAGTTTATATGATTATGTTAATGACGTTTTTACTTATGAAAATAATTTACATAAGCCTTTTTATAATCATATAACAATCAAAAATATGAAGATACTACATAATTAAAATTATAAATTGTATTTCCATAACCGACCATCTTCTGATTACGCCTGATCTTATTCGTTATTTTGAGGATCCATGTTTCATCGGACAAACGATAACATCCGACCACCTTCCACTTCTGGTCAATTCTACTTTGTCTACTCCTCCAATCCAACAACCTTCATTTATCACATTTAGGGATTTTAAAAATACGGACTGGGAACAGTTCCGTAATCTTATAACAGAAAATCTTCCCGTCCAGCCAGAAATTCTTAATACTCGTGAATTAGATAATACTATTGTTAATTTCACTCAATTAATTACACAGTCATTTAACACCTCTGCTCCAGAGAAAACAATAAACATTCACCGCCCTCCCCTGCCTCCGTTCATAGTGGAAATTATTAAACAAAAACGACGTCTCTATCGTTTATTTCTTAGAACAAGAGACGCCGCTATTAAAACGGAATACAATCGACTTTCGGCAACAATACGCCGGGAAACTAACCGTTTCAAAGTAAAAAAGTGGTCCGACGCTACGTCGAAACTTGACTTCAGAAACGGCAAAGAATTCTGGCGTAAATTCAAAATTCTTTCAGGATCCAGAAAAACTCAAATACTTGCCTTAAAAACTCCAGATAATCAATTTATAATAGAACCTTAAGAAAAAGCAAATTTGTTCAAACAACATCTAGAAAATATTTTCCAAATTCCTCTAAATCCACTCTTTGATAATCAACTTTTTTCAAATTTAGAACATAATTTAGAAAATATCAGAAACATTAATTTTGAAATCCAATTGAACGGAGGTGATCCACTCACTTCCCCAATAGATCCTGATGTCATGGCGGAAGCCATTCATTCGGGCAAGAACACGGCTCCAGGAGGCGACGGCATATCACGTGCCGTTCTCAGACAACTCCCTCCCGAGGCTATGGAATATATGTCCTAAATCTTCAACCGATGCCTCGAACTGTGTTATTTCCCGCATGCGTGGAAAGAGGCCCACGACAGTTCTTATTCCAAAACCGTTCAAAGATCATACATCCCCAGACAATTACAGGCCGATATCTCTTCTGAATGTCGTTGGTAAGGTGTTCGAAAGAATTATCTGCCAGCGACTCAGAAGTTTTGTCGATGCACGTAATATCATCCCAAACACTCAACATGGTTGAGTGGGCCCTTCCGTAGCACTTCCGATCCCCTTTTGAAATTACATACCGACGTAACTAAAGCTTTGAATACTGGTGACTGCGTTCTCGCTACTTTTCTCGATATCAAGAGAGCGTTCGATCAGGTCTGGCATGCCGGTCTGATTCGGAAGCTTCAGGATATCCATCTCCCCCTCCATCTGATTAAACTTTTAGTTTCTTATCT
Source organism: Cynegetis impunctata (assembly GCA_030704885.1). Classification (NCBI taxonomy): domain Eukaryota; kingdom Metazoa; phylum Arthropoda; class Insecta; order Coleoptera; family Coccinellidae; genus Cynegetis; species Cynegetis impunctata. The sequence goes on along the minus strand of JARQZK010005129.1, from coordinate 98,002 downwards.
TTCCGACCGCAGCATCAGAATAAAAGTACAAAATTCCTTTTCCGAACCATTTATTCCACGAGCGGGAATTCCGCAAGGATCGATTCTCGCTCCCCTCCTTTACCTCCTTTTCACATACGATATTCCCCATCCTTTAAATATAGATACACAGATTTCGCTTTTTGCAGATGACACGGCGATAAGGACCACGGCGAGGACGTCGACACTATGCAACCGCATAGCGCAGGGCCACCTAGACCGGATCAGTACGTGAGCGAGCAAATGGAGAATAACACCTAACCCAAGTAAAACACAAACAATACTTTTCCATCACCCAAATTACACTCAAACACGTAAATTCTATATGCTCTAAGAAGCAGAATTCGAGGATGTAATCCTCAAACTCTGTTAAACCAAAAGACCAGTAGTAGCATATAGATCGTTACTCTATTCGACTTTACCTCACAGATACGTCCAACAGTTGGAGAGCTGCGAAAGAGCAATCTGCCGTAGTATTTTCCATCTAGACAGACGTTATCCGTCACACTTAGTACACGAACACGTAAAAATTCCCCCCATTTTCGAACACCTCCAAAATCTCCAAGCTCGATACGCCCAACGTTCATTGCACGGTCCCAACATTGAAGCCCGGGCGACGCTCATGACGCCGTGGCACCGTCGACGAAGAGTTCTCTGCAGAAGGCCGAAGAAAAGGTTTCCTTTCCCCCCTTCCAGAATCCTCCAAGTGCTTCAGGGCCCTCCTGATGAAGTCCTCGACCACCTAGAGGACATACCACTCCTAATTCGCTGACCCGAAAAGTGCGCGTAGTGCCGAAAGTGCGTGAAACGTCGATACTGCGAGTAGTGCCGAAAGTGCGAGTAGTGTCGACAGTGCGCGAAAAATCAATCTGTCTCCGAAAAACCGAGTGCGGTTCGGTTAGTGCGCGAAACGTCAGCAAATTAATGTATCTATTGTCAAACCATTTTGTAAATTTATATATTATTAATTAAGAATATCAGTACATTGCGTGGGTAAAGGTTTTCTGTGGTTTCCCTTACCATCTAATGTCAGTTGAAATATATTGACCTTGGACCGAATGGCACGTAATTAGCAAAAAAGTCGGCCGCAGCCGCATTATCCCCAAAGATAGGAAAATTAGGTTTTTATTAATACTGTAAATGTTAGAGAATTAATTAAGTAAAGCCAGGGTTGAAGAAGGTTGCAAAACCTTATAACTTCCCACAATAAAATATTTAGCTAGATAACAAAAATGTACCCCATCCCCCCAGAATTTTGAATAAACGTATTTTGATTGATTGATTGATTGCATTGTGCTATAAATTTTTGAATTATACTTTTGAAGTTAACCCTTCCTTTCATATTGTTGCAAATTTGCTACGAACATTTTACGTTCCATAAATTCGATAATTAACCACTGTTTCATAGTGTATCTAACTTGCAACACACTATACAGCAGTCATAAATTAATATTAGATCCATAGGTGGCGCTCCCATGCATAAAATTGTAGAATATTCAAATTATTTCAAATAGCCCAGTGAACGGTTTTGACAAGTTGAAAACGTGGTTTACAAAAATTGTGTTTTTTCTAAAATTATTCAATTTGTTGTTAAAAAAGTGTCACAAATGTATTGTAAAGGTATGTAAAAGGTATATTATATAAATAATATAGTAGTTTTACACATACTACTAATTACGATAGTTGCTAAAACAACGTGTTGCATATTTGCAACATCATGGAAATTGGCGGTAATATAATCATTGTATTTTTAGATGCGGAATGACAGAAACCATTGTCTGAAGCAGAACTGCTGCAAATTATTTATAATTTAGGTGCAAGCGAATATGAATATGAAGAATTTTCTGATACAGATAGTATTGCTGGCCCAGAGTATGTCCCAGAAGCTGACGACGATGATGACAAAACCATAATGTTGCATATTTGCAACATATGTATTTTTTCTGTTCAATTGAGCTTGGCTATTTTTCGCTATTTTTCCCATAATCTAGGACATAAAATGACATCAAAAATATTTTTTTTTTCAAAAAAATTAAAATCATGAAATGAAGGGTTAATAGAGTTATTTAGAGATTTTTGATTTACCAGTACACTCTGGTAGTTTTAATTTTTAACTTCTACTAAAGTTATTGTGCAAAGGAGGACATATCACGGTAAGTAATTATTTCATGATTTCAGATGCCGCCATTATCCAGTTTTAATACTTCACTACAACCTGAAATTATTTTATAGTTTCTATGATTTTCTTTCGCATATTTTTTGTTCCATTTTACAGGTGATTTTTATGCTCTAATTTATTTCTTCATATGCTTTCGGGTGCTTAATTTTCTGAATATTTCTTTTACGACGAATTCTCGACTCGGGAATTTCTGGGATAATTTAATGGATTTTTAACTTCAGCATTTTGTTTGTGAGTTAACTTCCAACTTCTCTTCAAGAAAATAATCCATATTAGCAATTTTTGTAATTACGTGACCCGGGCAGAAATCCTAGAGTTGAGAATTACGTTCATTCGAACACGTAATTGAACCTCTGTCAGTCCTCCTTATTTTGGAGCCTTATTTTCGAGACTTATTTTGGAGCCTTAGTTTGGATTCCTAATTTTGGAGCTTTATTTTGGATTCCTTATTTTGGAGTATTATTTTGGGGCCATATTTTTGGGTCCAAGTTTAAAGGAGACAAAAATACGTGGATGATTGGAGAAACACGCCATCACGAGGTCAAGATTTAAGAGAGATTCTAACCACTTCAAACAGAAAAGATTTAGCACCTGTTAGGCCTTCTGGAACATCAATCCGGACCACATTATTGTACGAAGAATGCTGAACTAATCCACCACCCTAGGGACACCGTATATGTACTACTGAGGTCACGTGAATTTAATTCATGTTTCAATGTCGTTAAATATTTAATTATTTTATCTAGTTGCTTTATTGTTGAGGGAAAACAGAGAAAACTAACTCAAACCCCTGAGGTTAAGTCGTTTTTGTTACAAAGAAAGTTACAAAAGGCGAAGATAAATTTTAAAGATAGGTATTCAAAATATCTAACTAAACTATGTAAGTGAAAACAATAATTCAAGAACCAGAACTTGCAGAAAAAAAGTCTAAGTAAATTTAAGCAAAAACAAATATAAATGGAGATTATTCAAAATTTAGAAAGAGATTAATCAAGAAATTTATAAACTCATGTTCAAGTTATTACCACTGAGAACCAACCAGAACAGAAAAGTTAAACTGAAAAAAATTAGGCCTTTTACGTTGGGATGCCAATTATGTTGTATTGTATTGAAGCAGTCACAGAAACAACCTGTAATACAATCCAATACGACAAAATAAGACACCTTATTGCACATATTAATCATTCAGAGAAAAATGGCGAAAACAGCTGTGTTTGTCGTGTCCAAAGAATACACTTGAAATTGACGCTGACAAAATTATGCTCCAAGTAAATGAGGTTTTTAAACATAATAACGTGTCTACGAGTTGGGTTGGGGAGAAAAATTTAAATACAGTGGAATTGAAGAAATTTAATTTCACTGTATTTGAAAACGGAAGAGATCACAACAGTATTGCGTCAGACGAAGAGACGAGAGAACTCCATGATGAAGCATGCGGTTCGCAGAAAGCCGCGGACTGCAGCATCAGCGATGATGACATGGAATTAACGTGCCAATCCTCAATCACTTTGGCTGGAGCCAGAAAGCAACTTTAGCTGGAGCCAGAAAGCAACCTTGGCTAGAGCCAGAAAGTAACCTTGGCTGGAGCTAGAAAATAACCTTGGCTGGAGCTAGAAAATAACCTTGGCTGGAGCTAGAGATTAACCTCGGCTGGAGCTAGAAAATAATTGGCTGGAGTCACAAAGTAACCTTGGACGGGAGCTTCCGAATCGTAGGGACAAGAGCAAAAACTATAAAACCACCTTGAGGGAAACTACCCATTTCCTGTAGTAGGGCATAGGCAATCAACCGAGTATACCATCAACCTAACTAGGATTAGAAAAACCTCGACAGAAACTTATAAATATATAAGATACGTCTTATTTGTAAATGTGAAAGAAAGAAGTAAATTCCTTCATTTTTTATATTGCTATTATTCCCGTGAACTTCCCAGAACCTATATATATATATATATATATATATATATATATATATATATATATATATATATATATATATATATATATATAACCTCTCTCGGCTAGCTCGGGCATTATAAAAAATGAGAGAGGGGTAACATAATTTCCAAGAGTCTCTGTAGAATATCGATGGCCAATTCAAATTAACATATATATTAATCTCAATCAAAGATGCTAAGAAAGACAGTATATGTTCCAACATTAAACTGAACATAAGATATGACCACGTGAAATTTGTCATCGTTAGCCTAAAAAAATCTTGTGTCAAATTGAGAGAGTAGAGAGTGAAATAAGCAGATAAATCAAAAATATTTTAAATTAGGAAATGCAAGATGATTATTTCAATATTGAAAGATGAATAATTTAATATAGATATATGAAAAAAAATGTGAAATGGCGTAATATAAAAAAAAATCAACTCAGATTTTCAAGACAATGCATTTATACGAAATAATTAGAATTCTTCTCACAACTCACCGTCAATCAGACGCCACAGATAATTAACAACTTCTATATATTGACTATTCGCTCAATAGATACTTATTGAATATAACTTGAAATTTGAAGAAGTGAGAGATGTTGCTTCTTCAACTGGTATTTACGAAAAGGAAAGATATTTCACGTGTACTCCGACGCTATCCTCATATTCTGGTCATACGCAAGTCATTCGCGACTGGACGAGTCTATTATTAAGAGGTAAAACAAAAGTATTTGGGCGAGTCCAGTAAGGTAGCATTTAATATGCCATTGAAATTGAAATTGCAGGTTCGACATCAAAAGTAAAATTAAATGAAATTTCAGTAATGGAATTAATCTGTATTCGATTACTAATCACTCAATGTATTTCAAATTAATCCCAGCGAAAATAAAAGAAAACGGAATAAATTCAATAGAAATTGGACCGATATACCCGAATTCAAAACATGGATTGAAAAGTCCAATGGGAATGAAATGGCATACTGTAAACTATGTCATTTACCAAGCTTATACGAGCACCTAAAAGCGGTTTAGTGGAAATCGATTTAGGATAATTCGCATGTATGAACACCCGTAAACCGCTTTAAACTACCGTGTAAACACCTGTCACCACTAAACCGATTTAACTCCCAGTGCTACCAACACAAATGCGCAAATGCTTTAAAAATAGTAAATGATCATATATTTCAAGGTAAGAGGTGAATTTTTTGCCAAATTAGCTCATTTGGTTATCACTTTTATTGAAAAATTTTGTGCACTCATTTGAAATGGAGAAGGAGAAAGGTAAAAGAGTCAACTGGATGAAACTGGAAACGCACTATTTGCTCACCATAATAAGGGATCAAAATATACTAGAAATGTTGGATCGAAAGAGGTTTAGGAATGCGGAAATCTTCAAGATTATTGAGGAGGAGCTAAAAAAAAGAAGTTATTTGAAGACTGGGGCCCAAATACGGGCAAAGTGGAAGGTCTTAAAACAAAATTATTTTGTAGCAAAAAGAGCCAATGCTATTAGTGGCAGCGAAAGGGTAGAGTGCCGCTTTTGGGAGGAATTGGACGAAATACTGGGCCACAGGACCGTTTGCAATGTTGAGGGAGTTGATACTTCTTTTATTAGTCCAGACGAATGTAAGTATGCCAGTATAGCATTATTATACAGGGTGTTTCCTGTAAGCTGTTCATGCTTTCTGGTAATGATAGGGGACATGAAAATAATAATTTTAATATGGTGGGCGCCCTCCCTAACGAAGCGGCACTTATTTTTTAACTGTACTGGTTTTGTTGATAAAAGCCGTTACATATTTTAAGACTTAAAATATAGACGAGTGCATGATTGAATCTCTTGAAATTAAAAGTGAATTTGAATATAAACTTCATTTTTTCAAACATCTATTATTATATATTTGATATTTAGGTATTGTTTTTCTTTAACTTTAAATGAAATGTTTTAAAAATAATGATCCATAGTCTTTCTCCTTTTAAACGAAGCAACTGGCATCTAATAATTTTTATAGCTGAAGGAGGTACCACACAAGAAAGTACCACATCAGAACTTTCAATGAGTGATGGCATTCCTGAAACTCAACCAGAATCACTAGCAGGCACTAGTATGCAACAGCAGCAGGAATTTGAAAGGAAACCAGGTGCTGTTAGAAAACAAAGAAAAAGTACAAATAAAATTTTTTAAACAAATCTTCTTGGTAATTACTATACATGATTATCCAATTTTTTTTTCAGTTTTGAAAAAAAACTATGGGAAGGCACTTAATTGTTTTTCAAGAGACCTAAAGGAATCCCAACAGAAAATGAATTGCTGCTAAAGGAGCAGCAGAAATAGTGACCAAGGAGCTAGAAACACAAAGGCAGTGGGAACAGCGACTGCTAGAAGAAGACAGGAAAGCAACCGAAAAATTGTTGACGAATATGATGTCAACATTTTTCCAAAACATTCATAATATATCTTCTTTCAATCGTCAATTCACTTTTTTTAATCCATCCGATAATCCCTTACACAATCCCAATATCATTACTATCCCATTTCCTTCTCCCCCTGATTTAAGTTTTTCGAATTACCCCAGTCCCAGACTGAAGAAAATGGCAATGAAAAATTAAAATAAAATATTGTTTATAAAGAAAAATAGTTTTATTAGAAAAAATACATTACATGTAGGTACTGTTATAAAAAAACAGTATTCATTTTACATGCATGTGCACGTCTTGAAAAAAAATACTAAAAAGAAGTTTCAACAACCTTCATTGGGTTCAATATTTAAAAATGTCGATGAATTGATTGTCGCAATATATAGTTTTAACACCTATATGCAGCATAGTAGGTTGTGGAAATAGAATTTGGGCTTCATGCAATCACTCTAACCATTGGGTAACAAATACTTCTTTATTGGCCTCAACGATATTATGCAGAACGCAACAGGCAGAAACCAAATTAGGAACAAAAGTATGGCTAACATCAACCCTTTTCATGATACATCTCCATCTAGTCTTTAATCGACCTATAGCATTTTCTACCAAAATCCTTGAGGAGCTTAGATAGCAGTTAAATGACTCCTCTTGTGCAGTTACGACCCCTGTGTCAGGTTTCAACAGCCATGATATAAAGTTGGAAAATGGTTTAAAATTGCAGATTATACCGCATACGAGGTAGATAATTTCGAATATTCGTTGGAAAATTCAATTTCAGTTCTATTCGACGAGTTTATGTTTACGTTACTACGAGAATAATTTATATTTCGATGTTTACAAGGTACAAGTTACATTTAATCCAATTCCAGCCTTTATTTATCGTCGGTCGATAATGTGGATTATTTTTCAGATAATTTTCAACTGGAAAACTTGCAGAAATTACGTAATTTCGAATTTTATTTTAGCCACTGCAGTAGTGAAACGAAAGAAGTAATTGGCGACACTCATTGGGAAATAGGAATTCGAAATATTGTTCAAAGTAGCGAATTATTACGAATACAAGTGAACTGTTTGAAATACTTATTGGAAATTGCAAATTTCGACATATACTAATAAGTACGTAAATATAATATGTAAATATGCTTCGCCATTCACTGGCACCCTGTGAATAGGCTATAGGGTAAGTTAATGTGATATTACTTATAATTTCAACGTTATTAGTAACTGTCTAATTATTCATTTTAGCAAAAGAACAATAATGAAATTTCGAGTGAGGTTATAACCTCACAACAACAATAAAAATTTAATTTCAAATAAATTACGAAGGAAAATTGAGGAATAACCATAAAAATTCCCCAGTTTGGTGAATCAGATTAATATAGTGGACCATACACGTAAGGAAAATTCAGGACAATGAAAATACCAAAGAAAATAGAAGTAGATATATTTCGATTGACTTTGTTCATTCTACAGTGAAAACTTGCACAGGGTATAAGATATTTGCCATGGAAAGTGCTGAAATTATACTGGCACGATATTATATGTCTGAGTACATATGAATTTATTCCTGATGATTCTTGCATAGCAAAAATATAAAGTTGGATACTTTCAATCTACTCGAACAAGGTAAGTTTGCATGTACCATTCCCAAAATGAATGTATAGGTTGTTCATATTGCCTAATTAAGTTTAAATCAATGCTCCACTTTATAAATATCAGTGGTATATCGTTGAATATTATTCGAACCACTATGTGTAATGAACTGGTAGCAACTTTCAAGTAAGCGATAACTCAGGTAACATAGAAGTGACACGGAATCCTCTGAACAATGTGCATCAATTGATATTTGTTTAAGTACTTATACCTTTTATTTATGCAACATAGAATAAGAATTAAAACTATTTTATTTTATTATTTTTATTTTATTTCAGTTTACCTTATGCCAATATAAATGAGACAATATAAAAACTATTGTATACACAAATTTACATAAAAAAATTACAGTAATTGTTGTGCAAAGTGTAATCAACTTGACACGTACCTGACTAAATGTCAAAATTAAAGAAACAATGTTCATAGTCTACTATAATTAATGTTTATATAATATAGGGTTTGAAATAAAGAAATTCTAATAATTATTAAAAATACATTTTTGGCAATACCATGCATTATTTGGAGTGTCGAATAATCCCACACATTCAAAATGAAATCAACCTATCTCACAGTCTTCTCCATCACACTGAATCATAGGTCTCCCATCAGCTACGCTATGACAAATACACCAATGATTTACTTCAGTAATTCCCTCTTTCCTTGTAAAATATTTTCCCAATAGCTCAGGCATTATGACTCTCTGAATGAAATTTAATTGCAATATGACTCTCCTTTTCAAAAAATTCAATATCTCGCAAAATTCTTTCTTTACAAAAAATGTTGGGTAACCATAAAACAAAATCAAAATATTTTAATTTTGTTACAAATATTGGCATTTGTACTTAATAGTAGTAACTATGTGATTTTTTCAAAGTTACCTTACCATTCTCCCTAATTAAACATAAACTTTTTAAAGATACATATTCATTCATATCTGTAAAATTATTTGTATACAACAAATATGGGCACTTTACTTCCAGACACCCTCCCAAACAACACTCACAAAACACTAGTCTATCAAGAGTTGCACCAAGGCAAGGCCAATTTTTGCTCATTAAAAATCTGACTTCGTCGGATTTATTCCCCATAAAGTAGCTTTATTACCTAACAAAGTTTTTGTTGGATAACAAAAAAATTAAACATCAGTGACAAAAAATGTTTGATTTTGTTTGTTTTTCAAACAGCTCTAAATTTTGATGATTCTTCAATGTTCATAATTTGTTCGTAATCTAATGATAAATTTAATGTCTTGGATATTTCAAGAAGTTCCAAGTAGGTTTTAGTTGTGTGACTCTCATCAAATAGGGTAGGATTTTATTCACTTGTGTTGCTATATCACTAGCAAATGGTTCTACTATGCGCATCGTTGCAGCATTAAGTCTCAATTCCTTCATTTTTTCCAAGAGATTTTGTATGTTAATTGGTTTTGGTATAACATCCCTATTTTTATGTTGACCAGCTGAAGGTTTTCCCCAATCCATCTTGTTTGTTCGCGTGCAGTTCAGTACTAATGAATCCACTGCTGTGATATATAAAGAATGGCTAACACCGCGACAACTGGAAGTTTGGTGGCCGCCATTCAAATTTCAATCAGAAATCTACAAAGCAGTTAAAGCCGGCAAAAAGCTCACAAAAGAGTAAATTATACATGGAGCATCTCAGTGTTATTTTGAATGTGGTTAGATAATTATTTGATGACATCTTTTTTCTTCAAAGAATAGAAATTCAAAATAAATATTTTACCAAAAATGCATGCATATTCACAAGAAACTCATATTTTTTATATGATTATAATAACGCCAAAAATGAAATTAACATTCTCCAATACACTGTTACGGAAAAACACGCTCTAAATTGAAACTTTTGAAAACTAGAGTGAATTACACATAAACGTAGCCAACTAGTATCATTCAAGATTCACAAATTTGTTCAAATCTAAAATCTGCCGATATTATAGATTTCGTAAATACCGACTTATAAGCGCAGACTCCGCAACCCTCCCAAACAACTACTTCTTGACTAGAGACTATATAAAATAAGGTGTGACGACATTGTGCTATGAATTTTTGAAATATATTTTTGGAGTTAATAGAGTTCCATAGGGATTTTTGATTTGCCAGTATACTCTGGTATTATTAATTTTAACTCTTTGTGAAGTTATTGTGCAAAAGGAGGACATATCACGATAATTAATCATTTCACGATTTCAGAAGATTTGGTTCTTGTTATTTTTTGGAATATCAAAATGTGAAATTGAACGAATCTGGAAATAGTCGTATAGGGTACCTCTTTTATCGATATAATTCCATTATCTGGAGGAAGAAAAGCAAAACTTAGTTCATAAATATAAACTCATTAATAAATCCAATTTATATTCTCCTACTAAAATAAATTGTACTTATTCCCTACTAGATAAAAACATTTCAATAATTGCTCGATGCATACCCATCGTACTTTGTGAGGAGTTCGCACCTTCCAATTTGTGATTAGTTCTCTTTTTATTTGCGTCACGAAAATAATTATGTAGAATTATCAGCCTTTTATTGATTTGCTCTATTTTGTTACACCAAATTTGGTTACACTATTATTCTGTTTTGTACTTTTTGATGAATACTCAAACGGTCACAGATTTAATTGGGTGTACTCTAATGATTGAATCTTCGGCTAGACAGACACAACACCTATCTTATCTTTGGGGGGGTTATTATTATCCAATTTTTTTCCGTTATTACGTTTATTGCGAATTATGTTGGATTCACAGCCTGTCAACACTCCGAAAATAATCCAGGATTTTCACTTGAGTTGTTCGAACTCTAGATTTAATCAGGGAGCTTTTTGGGTAGATTGATCCACTGGATATCGAAAATTAGAATATTCAAATAGGTCTCTTTTGATATTTTACGTGCCTCAATAATCTGCGTGAATTTATCGCGTTCTTACCATCAGAAGGGACAGAAACTTATTGTATCTGACAGCCCTCATAACTTGTTATTATTTTTAGTTATTTTACGTGACACAATTCTTGTTTTGACCTTTTTGGTTCGCTAAATATTCAATGTCCTCCGATTTGAAGTAATTTGAGAATCGTATAGTGAGAGCCAACAATTCTTTCATTTCGTTATGTTAGGAATTATATTGAATTCCAATCCATTAACCCATTTTGATTTTGAGTTTTAAGATTATCCGGAAAGAAATAGTTGTTCCGAGCTTTCTTTGTATGAAGAATTTTCTTTATTGTTACTCGAACAACTTAAGGCTCTTCCTTGGATTTTGTAGTTTTGCTTATGAACAATTGAGTGTTTGTTCTATTATGGAAATAAGAAATATGAGTTAATGGAAATTATTTATTTGAGTTCTGGATTGTTCGTGTCTTACTATAAATTGCACCGATATTAGACGTTAGTGTTTTGAGTGGTTCAAGTTGTTGAGTATTCTGGCAGGTGACCACTATTTACGTAGTTTGACAACCACTCATACCAATTTACTGATTTTGACCTTTTTGATTATGTTTTTCTTGAATTAGACATCGTCACTATTGATTATCCAACAGTAAAGGACGAATTCGTTTTGTGGTCTTTGATACTTTTGAACTTCAAAACATCCATGCTTTCCCCTACATCGTTTCATCTTGGTCTCGGGTGGCGATGAGGTTCTCTGTTAATTTTTCTTCGGTTCACAACTCAACTTAAACTTTGAGTGTGAGTTGTTTTTTAGACGAGACTGATTTATTTGTTCAGTTGGCAATAGGTCGGACAGGTGAGAATAATGAGAATATTTTCACTTGTTCCTAAAAATACCGCCAACTATAATAATGGGACTTTTGATTAGTGAGTTTCGCCTTTGGCAGCTAATGAATGAACAGAGTAGCTCAGAGGCGGCCAATGCCGGTCCCAAGGCCAGCTACCTGCTCCACGTAAAACGAATACGCATCTCACAGAACCGGAGAAAAAGCCTCGGAACCAGGATGGACCTCTACGGTGACGACCCAGGCTATGACAAGGAACAAACGAACCTGGAAAACCAAACGCAACATTACCAGAATGGCCTGCTGGAATATAACTTCGTGGAATCGAAGGGATCAGGAGGTACTTATAGGCCAAGGGCATGTGACGTCACACGCCAACTGTCAATCAGCCTACTGGACAAACAAACCGTATTTCAATGAATTACAATGGTAATTTAATGGGATTGATATTGCAATTCTGAGAAGATCATGGGTTTATCCTTAGTATACCTGAAAGAGCGGAACCTAATTTGATATTGTATTCATTATTCTTTCTGCTTGCACCGAGATAGTTTGTGAGAAGGCTGATAAAAGTGATTATTACAACACCTTGTCTATGGATGTCCAGAATAGATATTTAGAGAAGATAAAAGAAAGTAATGGATGTGATCCTTATTTATTGAAATTTGGGAATTGTAGTAATTCTGTGAAGGACTTTCCTAAAGTTTCAATGTACGACATTATTAACTATTTTGTATATAAGAAGAGTGCAAGAGTGCAAGCCTATCAAAGTTTGGACTCATACAATATGTTCAGAAGTAAATGGATTAGAAGGATTGGAGTGAAGCTTGTGAAGAATACTGAAAATGTATTGATTATTGCCCAAGTAAGTAGCCATTCTGTTATACTTGAAATTAAGCAGATGGTTTTCTACCAAATCATCTTATCTTCGCCCCCAATATGAAAATATAATGAACTCGAAAGTAACGAACATTCAGATACATTCATCCTACTACCACAGTCAAAACCTTAGTAGTATAGCCTCAAAAAATTAACTAGGCAAGTTACTCTGTTGAAAGTGCAAAAGTCGGTAATATTCCATTAATCCCCCGCAACACGCTAGCAAATATTTCCTTTTTGGAGAGTACGTCTTTTGGTCTCCTGAACAAAAAATCTGAATGAAGTTTTTGACGGTCTTAACTAATTTCGAAGATATGGGCCTATTTTTCTTTGATTATTGGCATTTTCTAGTACACGTTCCTACGGGAAAAAAAACGAACAAAATGCCTCCTTCTTTCTTTCAGCTTGATGAATATACCCGAATTCACCCGTTTTACACATTTCCATTGAATATAACACACCGGCATTCATTTGCTTCATCGACCTAACCAAAGCATTTGGTAAAGTACAACTGAACGACGTCATCAACATCCTGATAGAGAGAGAAACACCAGCCAACATAGTGAATGTAATCTACGATCTCAATACCGCCAATTCCACCCAAGTTAAAGTAGGACAACATTACACGTCAAGCATTCCAACAACAGAAGGAAACAGGGAGAGATAGCCTCAGTCCACTCCTATTTAATATTCTTATAGACAAAATCATAAAAGAAGTAGCTACCTCAAATATGGGATTCAGAATGAACAACAAACCTATCAGCATGGTATGCTATGCTGACGATGCAGCAATATTCGCAGAAAACGAAGACGACTTGCAACGACAGTTATTCAAGTTCTACCAAGCGAGTCGACAGCTTGATATGAGCATATCCATCGAAAAAAACAAAAAGCATGACCATCGCCAAAGAACCACTCAGATGCAAGCTCGTAATTGAAAATAAGACCACAGAGCAAGTGATGCAGTTTAAATACATCGGCATGAATATCTCCAGCAACCACGATCCAACAAGGGACCTAAGAGGCCAAATTAATAAAGCAACAATAACATCAGGCTGCCTAAGAGAAATTGTATTGGCCAACCAATACATGAGAAAGGACAGTAAGATTAAAATCTACAAAACATGCATAAGACTCGTCATGACCTACGCAATAGAAGCAAGAGAAGACACCAACAAAACCAAAAGCATGCTACGCGTAGCAGAAATGAGGGTGCTGAGAACGATAGCCGGCAAAACCCGAAGGGATCACGTAAGATACAGTGGTATAAGAGAACAATGCGGAGTACAGGACATAGTAAGATGGGAAAGGCAAAGAAGACAGGAATGGTACAACCACGTCAGGATGACTGCCCCGTATAGCACTTGAGGGCACACCAGTGGGTAGCCGACCACCCAGAAGACCATCAAAGAGATGGAAAGACATCGGGCAATCCACATTACAAGAATTACTACGACGGCAAGCCCGGAACCAACAGATCATTCTGATCTCAATCGAGTATAAGAAGAAGAAGAAGAGTTTCGGGCATGTTTTTGGTGTCACTTGAGTGACAGGCAAGGCTCTTACTCCCCCTCCTTATGGCAGGGTGGCCTTCTGCAAGTGATACCGCTTCAATCTTGTGTTATTTTTAAGTGTTTCTATATTGCAGGTTTGAGTTTTAGGGTGACATCATCTCAACAACAAACCTGGGCTTATTTTATACGAGCTTTTCAGATCCTCATAAATCCCCAAATAATTCCTTGGTTCAAATTTTGAATAGCTTGTCAGAAATAAACACTTCAAGTATTCCTCGAAAAGAAACTGATGGGGAAATATTAGTCATGTTAGAACATATGTCAGGGCCTTCATTACTAAATAATACTTATAATTTCAAACAATACAGAAAGCTACTTTTCAAAACTATTACTTTTTCAGTTTCAACTCACTCAAGGGCAGATGCATATTGTATTATAGATAATGTGACAATAATTCAAATAGAAAATATTTTAACTTATACACATGAAAACCAGATATTTCTAATGCGAAAAAAATTTTACTGCTAAGCCTATTTTTCTGTGAACCTGTAGATTCTACTGTGCTTGGAATACATGTTATACAACAGCCTCATAGTTTCTCGGTACTTCATATTTGGAACCTTGATAGTAAAACCTCAATCGCCAAAAGCCCCGTTTTTCCATATAAGGAAAACTACATTTCTTTTCCTCTTATTCGTTCAACAAACTAATTATAAGACTTTGATTATACGAGGGCGGATTGAGAATGAAGCTACCTAGCGCTAGATGGCAGCACAAACACAACGTCAGCTGTTAAAATTTCACCAAAATTCCTCGATTAGTTTATTTGTTGTAGTTGAATGAACAACTTTTGTGTTTCTTGAAAAATGGAAAAAAACGAGTTTCGTGCAGTGATTAAACACTATTATTTGAAAGGGAAAACGGCGAAAGAGACAAAAGAAAAGCTCGATAAACATTACGGTGAGTCTGCTCCGTCAGATTACATGGTAAAATATTGGATTGCAGAATTTAAACGCGGCCGAAGAAGCACTGCAACAATACCATGACCAGGAAGGCCAAAAGAGGTGGTTACTGAAGAAAATATCAAGAAAATTCTCGATATCGTTATGAATGATCGCCGAGTCAAGTTACGTGAGATTGTTGAAATGATAAACATATCATATGAACGTGTGTTCAACATTTTGCATGAACATTTGCATATGAAAAAGCTATCGGCAAGATGGGTGCCGCGTTTGCTCAGTGTCGAACAAAAACGAGTTCGACAGACCACTTCACAGCGGTGTTTGGACATGATAAAGCGTAATCCTGTTGATTTTTGGCGTCGATTAATAACTGTTGATGAAACGTGGGTCCACCACTACACACCTAAACCCAAAAATCAATCGAAACAATGGGTGGAAGCTGGTGGAAGTGCTCCGAAGAAGGCAAAAGAATTGAAATCGGCTGGCAAGGTTATGGCCACTATATTTTGGGATATTGCTCATCGATTATCTTGAAAAAGGATCGACAATCACAGGGAAGTATTATCGTGCATTATTGGATCAATTGGTTGATGCAATCAAGGAAAAACGACTACATTTAAAGAAGAAAAAAGTGCTCTTTCTTCAAGACAACCCACCGGTTCACACAGCATTAGATACGATGCTGAAATTACGTGAAATACACTTCGAATTGGTTGATCATCCACCTTATAGTCCAGATTTAGCTCCTAGTGACTTTTTCCTTTATCCAAACTTGAAAAAATGGATCGCAGGAAAAAGATTAATCTCAGAGGAAGGAGTGATTATCGAAACTAACGCGTATTTTGAGGGGTTCCCGAAATTGTATTATTCAGATGGTATAAAAAAGTTGGAATATCGTCTTACAAAGTGTGTCGAATTAAATGGAGACTATGTTGAGAAATAAATGGTTTTTAGCAGAAAAAAATTTTGTTTTCCTACTTAGGTAGCTTCATTTTCAATCCGCCCTCGTATATCTAAACTGTTATTCTTTTTGAGCGTATTATTTTTCAATGGGTTATAAAATCTCAAAAAACGATCTTATAGGTTAGTTGAAAGCTATGTTGTTTCTTTTTGTTTGGTTTTTAAATATAGTTAATGATTTGACTTTAAAATTATTTTTCTAAAATGTATATATTAGAAACAATGTACAGGCTGTCCCATTTTCGATGTCCTTACGGTATAATTCGCTTATTTTTGAAGATAGAAATTTGCGGTTTTCGTGAACGTTGGCTACTTTTTTGTGAATCTAACGATATCGCAAACAAAATTTTCATAGCTTTCTTCGATCTTCAGATACAGTGCGAAATTGAAAATAGTGCATTTTGGCTTCCGCCTTGTATCACAGCTATCTTTCAACTTATAGAAAAAGTCAAAATAGTTTTTTATACACTTTTTTTATGTAGAATCCAGTGGAGTAGTGAGATTTTTGAAATGAGCTGTCATTGTTCAGATATAACCGAAAGTTATATTTTTTAAAGGACACTCTGTATATTTTTCCATATTCAAAACATAAATGCTTCGAGCTCTTCAAAAATATATAATATTTATATAATATTTCAAGTATTAGCCCTGTATTTAGATAAATTTCATTTTTGTTATAGCAAGTCAAGACAAATATCACTTTAGTAGAACGTTTAGCGCAATAAACAAATATCACTCTTATTTATATATGGTATCATGGAAAGTATTCATTCAAAAAATATTATTTAGTATAAGTCACTAAATAATTTGACAAAACAATAAATTTAAACTCTTATGAAACACTCTTTATCGACTATAAACGCTGTGGACCTAATAAGTAGGTAGCTATGAAAAAAGAACAAGTGCAGAATGTATATAGTTCCTGTCACCTACCTGTCAAAGCTAACAAATTTTTCTTACAATAGCGAATGATAATCCAAGCTAACAAAACTACGAAAAATTAGATATCCCAAATCAAGCGATGGACCTCTATTTTGAAAGGTATTCACTATTACCCATTGACTGGATGTCAGTAAGATAATAAAATAGGAATTTTAGGTTTCCTGAAAGGAGACAACCGAGTTGGAGTATTTGGCCGACTAAAAAAAAATTTGGAAAATTTTGGATCTTTTGAAAAGCCTAGACCAAAAAGTTATATAAAAAAAATGCTGAAGATGCTGAAATTAGTGTCCTCGCAAACGTAGAAGAGAACAAAAATACTTCTTGCAGAGAAATTGAAGATTCGATTGGCATTCCAAAGACAAGAGTTTCGAAGATATTGAAAAAGCATAAATATACCCCCTACATATCTAAAACTATACATCACCCAGGTGATGCTGAGAAGCGCATTGAGTTTTGTAGGTGGTATATACAAAAGACGGGAGAAAATATGAATTTTGGGCGTTTAGTGGTATGGTCCGTTGAAAGCCATATAGGTAGCGCTGGCATTTTTAATCGAAATAATCATCGTTATTGGTCAAATGAAAATGAACACGTTACGGTGGCTCGTCAACAGCAAGGCAGATTCGGCTTTAATGTATCTTGTTTCATTTTTGGAGGAAGATGGGCCTACCGCATTTTCGATGGTAACTTGAATCACCGAAGATATTTGGAAATTTTGGATGATTGTCTTTGTGAACTACGTGACAAAATTCCGTTGGCTCAATACAGACACAGTTATTTCCAACAAGATGGCGCACCTTGTCATAACGCAGGTCCCGTTAGGGCTTTTATTAATGAAAGCTTCCAAAACCAGTGGATTGGTAATAATGGTCCCATTAACTGGCCACCAAGTTCCCCTGACTTATCGATATTAGATTTTTTCATATGTGGCTTTATGAAAAATAAAATAAACCACACGCGGCACGAAAATTGAGAAGCTCTCATGAATGCCACGAGAGAAGCTTTCGAATTCTTACGCATAAGACCCTTGTTCTTACTGCGGTCGATTGACGCTATGCTCAGAAGATGTCGGTTGTGTCTTTAGCAGAATATACAGCAATTTGAACAATATTTATAAAATATTCTCAACCGAAAAATAATAGAGCTTTGTTTTGTAGCAGTGGTTCATATAAATTTCAATTTTTGTTATAATAATTTTCAAATGAATCTTTGTTCAGTAACTTATATTGAATAATAATTTTTTAATTATTACTTTTCATTCTGCTCTATATAAATTAGAGTAGTATTCGTTTATTGCGCCAAGAGATCTATTTTAGGAGTAATATTTGTCTTCACTTGCTATAGAAAAGTGAAATTTATCTAAATACAGAGCTAATATTAAAAATATTATATGAGTATCATATATTTTCGAAAAGCGCAAGGCATTTATGTTTCGAATAGTTGAAAATATACAAAGTGTTTCATTTAAAAAATCAAACTTTGGGTTATATCTAAACAATGACAGCTCATTTCAAAAATTTCACTACGCCACTGGATTCTACGTAAAAAATGTTTAAAAAACAGTTTTCATTTTTCTATAAGTTGAAAGATAGCTGTGATACAAGGCGGGGGCCAAAATGCACTATTTTCAATTTCGCACTGTAACTCAAGAACGAAGCAAGCTATGCAAATTTTGTTCGCGATATCGTTAGATCCACAAAGAAAGTAGCCAACGTTCGCGAAAATCGCAAACCTCTATCTTCAAAAATAAGCGAGTTATACCGTAAGGACATCGAAAATGGGACAGCCTGTACAGGATAATTTTTATAATTGAAACGCTCAGTGAATTTTTCATTAGAATTGATTTGTCCATGTATTTATTTTTGCGTTTTCAATTTCTCAGAAACTTACACTATATAAAAATATTTTGTGAAAATAGCTCTCAGCATATTTTGCATTATGTTGATTTTTGGTCATATTAAGTTAATTTTGGCGATCATTGAAACTGCAGCCGTTTAAATCTCGGAAACCGTTTATTATTCATGCGGAAAAGTTGTTAATGAAAAATCACTTGTTTTTAATTTTTTTAATGTCTCAGGAGGGTTGAAATAGGTTCCTCCTGAAAAATGTTTATTTTCTCATTAAAATATTTATTTATTAATCTTAACTGTCTCTTACTTGTGAAGTAATTTTTTTTAAATGTATCACTTTTTTTGAGTTATTGGATGCTGAAAAAATTTCATTAACATTATTTCATGCTTCATTTTACTGATACATTACCAAATATATAACATAATAATTTTGGATAAGTGGTTGTGAGAAACAGAACCAGTCTTCGATTGTTACAAATAATTTAAATCATTTTGAAATTTTTGCCTGAAATGTAAGATTTGCCATCTGTACCTCGAAGGTGTATTCTTACGTCAAAACTTTTTATTTTCATATTCACCCTAAGTTTTATTTCTCGCCCGTTATAATATTGCATCTATGATCATAAAAAATTATAGCATATTACTGAACGAATATAAAATAAAATTCATTTATTTGAAAATTAGTAGCATATTGTATGAAAGTTTGTTGGATAAGTTCACTATTATTGAACTATTTATTTTGGACAATTGAAAGTAACTCTTATGGTAATTTTATCGTCAGTTGTTGCGTCATTTTGACGTTACATTATTTCGTCACATTTCGACGTCACAATACTGACGTCGCAGGGCTGTGATATTAACCCGTCATTTTTACGTCACAAAAACGTCACGTCTGAAATGTCCAATTAATGACGTCATTCTAAAGATCTCATGACTCATAAATGACGTACTTTCGACGTCACCTGGTTAGCTGGGAAACTGGTATGATGAACTCCCTACGAGAGGCTCTTTTGGGTGAAATTGAAAACTGAGAGCTACAAATTTCTACAGAATACCAACTTGATCAATTCGATCATACGTAATAATTTTCTTTCGTAATAAATACCATTATATGCAAACTAAAATGTAACTGTTCCATAATGCTCATGATCTGAGATATCGAAGCACACTAAATTTTAATTTAAAAAAATTAGACTAATAATAATTTTAGTATATAATAATAATATTTGTGTCATGTTACTTGTTATAATGTATTATTTGCTCAATAAATGCACTTATATGATGATATTCAGTAGTTTTAATTGATAGTGAATTTGTTTGAATCCCGTTTTTTCATGATGTGAAAATGACGTGAATTTGACGTCAGATACATCACGTCATCGGTCTGTAATTTTCCCGTCATCTTCTCGTGATACGATCACGTCATCCCTGGAGAATAAGACGTCATTTTGATGAGATTCTGTGGATTGAGTTGGAACAAGAACTATATATTCTAGTAGTTTACAATGTCCTGTAAAAAAGGCTGAAATATTGAAAGTTACAAATTATTTGATTAACGACCATTTAAAGGCGAACTCAGGAGTTCCTGTTGAACGGAATTTGATACTGAAAAATATTACTATTAGTATATCTAATATGAATTTAACTAATGAAAATACGATTAATGCAGTAATTTCAGAAGTCCCAATCCGCGGGAATATTCCTAGTGAGCTGAATTTTCGTACAATCCTTCATTACGGTATTCTAATGAATATGTGAAAAATCGGCATTGATATCGTGCCATCTAAAAGAGTTATAATGGTCAAAATCACGCCAAAATCATGCTAGGAGATCTGGAGGTTATCACAAAAATTGTTCATTGTGCAATTATCTACAAAAAACCCCTCTTGCATTATTTCTGTTAGATCAACGGTTTCTGCAGTTGAACGCTGAGAGAGCGCTCGGAGTAGAATGCAAGGAGAATACTCGCCTGTGTCCCATCACCCCCTTTCAAAGAAAAGAAAATGACTGGCCACGACAATGTCCACAAAATTTTGAGCATTTCAAACCAATTTTTTTGCATCCACATTTGCCGCCACAACCCTTTGTATAATTATAGATGATTGTGTTCAGTAGGTCATGGGGTGATGAGTTCAATGAAGTTGTTACTGACAGCAGTATGTTACTTTTTAACTCCTAAGAACACTGTTCTCTTCTTAGCCTGTTTTGTATTTGATAATACAACTGATAAATATGCTGTTGAGTATTCACACAAGTAACAGTAATCAAATATTCAATATTACCATCACCTCTATCAATACTAGCATTTTTTAATGTTTTTAAACCACGTGTAATTTCCACTACATCACAATCCGACAAAAATTCACTGCATATAAAACATTTACCACTCATTATGAAAATGGTTTCCGAGCACTCAATAAATATTTTTCAAGTAATCTAAACACAGTCCGACGGCCTATAACAGGTATAAAGGGGCCACTGCCAGTGAAAGAAGTTTGTTGATATATAGTAGATTTTACTAGTAAGAAATCTCCGTCGCCTATTAAATAGATCCATAGGCGGGGGCCTATGGAGCGCCCCGAGCGCCATCTGCGCGCTGTCACAAATCTGGCCGTCGTGCGGAATCAGCTGATTCCGCACGCGGGAACTCGTTACTACGACACGATTGGGCCTCCCTCGCCCGGCAACTTCGGATCGGAGTTTACACCGTCCAATTACTCGTTCGAAAGCCGGTCACAAGAATTTTGCTTCGTTTGATGGAAAAATAGTTCTTAACCCTCCATTAGTCGCTATCGGTCTCTGAGACCGACGAAGTACATATACCCTATTAAAATTCGTTCAAGGCGAAGTTCGTCGTTCCCTCTCCAGGTACCTTCCTATATTCCCTCGATAAACGTTAGTTCGAATCATGAGTTATGTGAGTGCAGTTGGTCTGATTTCTTGGCTAATTTCGGAATCTGAGACCGAAGCGACTAAACTAGATTTGTTTTGAATAACTTCTGTGTTTTTCTTTTAAATAATTCATTTGTGTTTTATACCATAATGAGCCAAAACAGGTATGATTAGCTAATATTGACGTACGTTGTTTATTTATGTTAGAATTTCGTTTTCCATAGATATGAATTCCTATGAAGCCGAGCAACGCCGCCTTTAGGAGATGTGGGATATAGACCGGGAGCCGAGAGGGTTTTTGCATGTATCATAGGCCCCACGACGAGGCTTTGGGGGCTGATAGACAATGTTATTCCCAACTTTGAATTCTCGGTATGGCACCCCTAAAGTGTAGCTTTTAGGAGGGGTGAATTTTCAAACGTGTTGTCTATATCCGTGCCGCTGGATCATAGGCCCCACTTTGATTCTTGTATTATGTGCCTAAGCAAGTCGCCAAAGTCCGCAAACTCGATATGCCATACCAATATGGCGTCACTTAAGGTCCGCCATACTTTCCGAAACGTGTAATTTTTTCACTGTGAAAATGGATCATAGGCCCCACGCTGTTGTTTCGTGATCTTTGTTAACAATGAATTGTAGAACGAAGATCTCAAAACGCCATACCTCTGGAGCGTCGCCAAGTGGCCGCCATACTGGGGCAAACATGTCATTTTCAGCAACGAACATGTATAATAGGCCCCACTATGAAAATGTGTCTCATTTGTTCATTTTGATGTCCTGAACAAAGTTCTGAAAGCGCCATACCCATGCGATGTCACCAACGTCAGATATTGGCTTAAAAAGATGTCACATTTGAATGTGTATTTGTGGCATATCGCTAACGTCAGATATTGGCAAAATGGTCACATTTTTATAGTTTAAGTGTATTCAAGACCCCACTGCAATACCGGCAATTTTAGGTGTATTTTGAATTATAAAGCAGGAATATATCACAGTCATACCCATAGTATGTCGCTAAAGTGCACAATTAATCGTGTATATATATATATATATATATATATATATATATATATATATATATATATATATATATATATATATATATATATATATATATATATATATATATATATATATATATATATATATATATATATATATATATATATTCAGGGTTTATTTCACTAGGATAATGTCAACATTTAATAATTATTTGCACACACATTTACTATTTATTAAAATATACTATAATTATTATTTACGCGTTTCGACTTCTAGTCATTTTCAAAACAATTTCACAATTAATTCATTATTCAACAGTCTTTGTATTACATAGCAAGGTCGTCGATGTCATACTGGTTATCTCACGTGATTAACTCCTCCTCTTTCTTAATTCGTATTTTCTCAGTTTTCTCGGTGAATGATGTTATGGTATATTCTTCCGAAGTTTTCAATGTCAGCTCTTGAGTTTAATGTTGTTTTTTCTTCTCTTTGGATGGCTATCATCTCCATTATGTTTCTTTTTTGTTGTTGTTTTTCTTTTCCAATAATTTTCGCATTTTTAAAATCGAACGAATGTAGTTGTTCAATAGCATGTTTTGCAAGCGCAGTTGTTTTTTTGTTTGTTCGTATAGAGTATTCATGTTCGTATAATCTTCTGTTCAAATACTGTTTTGTGTTACCTATATAACACGTATCACAATCAATGCAATCTATTGAATATACCGTATGTGTTTCGTTTTGTCGTTCTATTTTCGGTTTCATTTTTGTATACAACGAGCCAGTTATGTTATTAGGTATGTGGCCTATTTTTATATTGTACTTCTTCAGGACGTTGCTTATTTTGTAAGATATTTCTGGTATAAATTCCATTCCCACGTATTTTATTTCCTCATCGACATTTTTTGTTTTTTGGCTATTTTGGTTATAAATTTGTTGTATTCTTTTTTTAATAATTGGTTCGTAAAATTTTTTTGGATAATCGTTCTTGTCTAAAACTTCTTTAATTTTTCTTATATTTTTAGGTCTTAATTCAGGGTAGGTAAAAATTTCCTGTAGCGACCTGACGCGTCATGTCTCGTGACGGTGTTTTCGTATCTGCCTACCTCTTGGTCTGTAATGGACGTCAAGTGGGCTTCCGGACACGAAGCAAAGTCGACTCTGACAATGTTAGAGTAGGCGAGATCATAGGTTTCGATCCGAGACCAAAGACATCTGATTATTCCAAGTTTATTCATTCGAAAGGAGACAGCGCTCTCAACGGATTTGTGATTCCAGACGCCCAACTGTTGGTTGATGTTGACGATTTTTTATCTGGCATCATCAATGGCGTGAAAGTTGCTTATAACGCTAGATTACGGACAGAGCGAGAAAGTATCAGCAACGGCAAAAAGCATACTATTTTCTCTACGGAATCTGTCAAAGACGATGATCTGAATGACATTCGTCAAGTGACAGGTCTCGCAGATTGGAAAATTCCAAACAGAAAGAATTCTAAAAATACTAAACAACAAGTCGCGAAACCGACTTCTGCGGCTACGAAGCCCCAACATTTGATGCAACACACTAAACCCATTGGAAAATCACCAAAGGGTAGTCCAAATGTCGCTGATGCAACCATGTCTGTGACAAAGTTAGATAAAGAATTGATGAATTCAGAAAATGTGACTTCTGCACTTTCGCTAGTCGCGTCTCGACGTAACAGTATCTCCAGCCCCGGGAGACTGCGACCAGAATTAGAGAACTATGGAACTATAGTTTATGAGACCATTTCCCTATTCGAGGCGGAGGCGGACGTTTTGATGCATAGCATTAGCGCGGATTATTCTCTATCTAAGGGGATCGCGCGAACGTTCGACGATAAATTTAACGATCGTGCGAAAATCTGCAATATCGGGGATGGCGACTGCCCTGACGCCATATTGCTAAATCCGGATCGTGAATCAATGGCGTTTAGATGCGCGTTAGTTACCAACAGGCAAAAACACGAAAAGTCCACTTTAATTAACATAACTAGAGCATTAAAGTTAGCAGTGAATGTACTGAGAAGCAACAATTTACGCTCTATCGCGATGCCTAGGATAGAGTGCGGCTTGAATCGGCACAATTGGGAAGAAATTGAGCCCTTAATAAAGAAATTCCTAGCCAACGAGGGATTTGAAATTATTGTATGCGATAATGATGATAATAATTACCAACGAACTTATATATATATATATATATATATATATATATATATATATATATATATATATATATATATATATATATATATATATATATCGAACTTATATATATATATATATATATATATATATATATATATATATATATATACCATATATATAATAAAGTATAAACTTTAAAATAATGAGTTCATAACTCGAAACATGTTGACTATTCGTAACTGCTAAATACAGTATCTAAAATATTTTTATATAGTGAAACATAAGCCAAGTGTATTTTCTTTTAAAGTTTATGCTTTATTCTTTATGATGTTTTCACCAAGTGATGTGCGAGAATTCAATATCAGTTATTATATATATATATATATATATATATATATATATATATATATATATATATATATATATATACATATATATACATATATACATATATATATACATACATATATACATATATATATACATATACATATAAATATTTATATATATATATATATATATATATATATATATATATATATATATAATTTTTTTTCAAATTTGTATGTACCTATATAATAATATTGTGTAGAATTTTTTTTGCATGTATAGACATATTAAAAAAAAATAACAGTGGTTATTCTCAAGTAAAATTGTTGTCGAAATGAATACTTATAATATAATGTATATTATACAGCTCTGCGCTGCAAAAACAGGTGTTTTTTGTTAAAAATATTTTTCGTTAAAAAACACAAACAAGTTATGAAATAAAATAATGTATGCCAAATAAATGCTTAGCCTTTCCAGGTTTACATTAAGAAAGAAATTTATTTCAATTCAAAAACACTTCGCTCGAAAATAATTAAATTTGAACTGATAGCTGACATAGAAAGAATGCAAAATATACTACAGTCCCAATTATAAATATTTTTGCCCTTTTCGGTAGGTATCTATATATTCCTATCTCTCCCTATCCCAGGTTTTATCCAGATGTTGGAAATTCTGTAATCATAAAATAATAAAAATTCTTTCTTGACCGGACGCTGCCAGTTCACCGGGGTTCGAATCCAACCATTTTTCTGCCGGCAGTTTGTGTGAGAAGTATACGTGAAATTCTTGCCGCTATGGATAATGACATTTTTAATGAGAAACGAGCCTGTTTTATTTGTAAATTAAGGGATGAAAGCATTATTTCATTCATTTCTTATTAAATATGAACTCACATAGGGATAATACCAATTCATATATATATATATACATATATATATATATATATATATATATATATATATATATACATAAACATATATATATATATATATATATATTATATATATATATATATATATATCAGATTATGTATCGTACTCATAGAAATCTTAATATATATAATAATAATAAATAGTATATATAGTATATATCTATGATCGTGCCCTGTAGACGCGTTTCAATTTTATAATTGTTTCATTTTCAGTAATATTGTATACACCGTAAACATAATATTAGTAATTCTCGTTGATCAGTAGTTTAACGATAAAATTCAATCATCAGTGATCTCGATAAGCTATAAGTACGCATTTTCAGAAAAAAAGGAGCATTTTGAATATTTTTTCCGCTATATTGGATCCGCCATTTTGATTTTCACAATTTTGACATCATATTCGTAATCAGCGACCTCGAAAACTTATAAATACAAGTTTTGAGGCAATTCTGCCGATCCATTTCAGAGCGTGGCTGAAAATTTTAAAAAATGGTTTTTTCGGTATGGCACCACTTTAACGACACTCTATAGGTATGGCAGTGTGATACCAGCTAAAGTGGTGTGAAAGAGCATCGTAAAACCAAAACGCCATACCGCTACCTATTATACATGTTCATGGCAAAAAAATGACATGTTTGCCCCAGTATGGCGGCCACTTGGCGACGCCTCAGAGGTATGGCGTTTTGAGATCTTCGTTCTACAGTTCATTGTTAACAAAGATCACGAAACAACAGCGTGGGGCCTATGATCCATTTTCACAGTGAAAAAATTACACGTTTCGGTAAGTATGGCGGACCTTAAGTGACGCCATATTGGTATGGCATATTGAGTTTGCGGACTTTGGCGACTTGCTTAACCACATAATACAAGAATCAAAGTGGGGCCTATGATCCAGCGGCACGGATATAGACAACACGTTTGAAAATTCACCCCTCCTAAAAGCTACACTTTAGGGGTGCCATACCGAGAATTCAAAGTAGGGAATAACATTGTCTATCAGCCCCCAAAGCCTCGTCGTGGGGCCTATGATACATGCAAAAACCCTCTCGGCTCCCGGTCTAATATGTATATATCATCGGACGAGGAAGTTGCTGTCGATGAAAGTAATGATGAAGAGGACAATGTTGAGGAGAGAGAAGGAAATAGTGAATCTGAGCAGGACATAAGTGAAAATGAAGATGAAGGAGTTGAAATAGGGGAAGCTGAGCATAACAGTCGACTTTGTTTTATCGTTAAAGATGGGATTACAAAATGGAAGAACCTAATGGAACCTAAAACTGTTAGGACTAGACAGGAAAATTATGTTATTCGTTTGCCAATGTCACGGCTACCTGCAAGAGGTCTCAAAGCCCCTTTAGAAATATGGAAGTATTTCATAACGGATGGAATGTTACAAAATATCGGAGATAATACCAATAAGTTTATTATTTCCGAGAGAAAAAACTTTGCGCGTGGCAGAGATGCACGACCTACTGATTTTCTGCAATGCAAGCTTTCATTGGACTACTGTATTATGCGGGCATTCTAAAGGTCAACCATTTGAATGCAGATGATCTTTGGAAAACGGACGGCTCTGGTGTTGAAATTTTTCGCTTGACAATGTCGTTATCTCGTTTCCGATTTCTTCTAAGATGTATAAGAATGGATGATAAATCGACTCGTACAGAACGGGCAAAAATTGATAAACTTTACGCACCTATACGAGATTTTTTTGACAAGTTTGTGGATCGTTGCAAGAGCGGGTATAGTCTGTCAGAATATGTTACAGTTGACGAGAAGCTTGAGGCGTTTCGAGGGCGATGCAGCTTCCGACAATACATACCATCCAAGCCTAATAAATACGGTATGAAGATATTTGCCCTGGCAGATGCGAAAATGATGTATGTTTCCAACATGGAGGTATACGTTGGACAACAACCCGACGGCCCTACTCGGGTTAGCAACAGTCCAGACTCCGTCGTAAAAAGATTATGTCATCATATTCATGGTTCAGGTCGAAATTTGACCATAGATAATTGGTTTACGAGTATTAGCCTAGTTGATGCACTGCTAAAAAAAAATCACCGTGAGTTACCAGTTGAATTTACAAACCCCACTCATCCGGTAAATTCAAGTATGTTTGTATATAGGACAAATTGTACTCTAGTATCCTATATTCCTAAAAAAAAAGAAAAATGTCTTACTAGTATCCTCAATGCACTTCAACGACAATATTGATGAGCATACAGGTGAAAAGTGTAAACCCGAAATTATAACTACATACAATAAAACTAAATGCGGAGTCGACGTAGTTGATCAACTTTCTTCGAATTAAAACAGCGCGAGAAGTACCAGGCGTTGGCCAATGGTAGTGTTCTATTCTATACTGAATGTAGGTGGATTTAATTCTATGGTTGTCTGGAATTCTAATAACCCTGATCTTCGTACTAAAAAAAGCGCTTGTTTATGCAAGGTCTAGCATTTGATCTAATAAAGCCCTATTTACAAGTCCGAGTGCAAGTACAAAATCTTCCAGTGACAAAAAAAACACGCATTTATGAAATTTGTGATCAAAATCAAGAGCCAATCCAGGAAGACGAGAAGAGAAATGGCCGCTGTAATTTTTGCAGCACAAAAAAAAACAGGCGTACCCGATACTTTTGTGTAAACTGTAATAAATTTATGTGCTTGTAGCATCTACAGGGTATTTGCGAAACTTGCAAAGAAAACGCTTTTCATTGATAAAACTTGAAGTTTGTTTTATACTTTATGTAAGAAATAACAGTTCAGGTTTTGTAAATGTTTGACGATTAAAACGGAACAGTTCTTAAGTTACCTTTTATCGATAAAAATATGTATTTGTTAAATCTTGGATTGTTTTATTGCTAAATGTCATTAAAATAGAACCCCTAAAGAGATAAATGTGATTATATGTCTCATAAGTAAAAGGTTATGGTAAATTTAGGCTCAAACATTAATTTTTTCGCAAAGAGTCCTATGTTGATATGAAAAAAGTCGTATGTTACTGTAATTATCTTATTTGTCAATTTAATGTTTCAGAAGTTACATTATACATTAGTTACTATGGAAAAAGCAGACAGAAATATAATAATGAAATCATACTAATAAATTATACGGAAATAATCAGTTTTTATGCTTCCCTGTAAAGTAATTAACTTTTACATGCGACCTTTTGCACTAACAGTAACGATATATGATAATTCAAACTTTAACTGCAATAGTCTCAACAGAAATTGTTTCTGTAATGTTTTAGCATCATCTCTTGGCAGCATTCGGTTAATTCTGCCAGAGCAGTAAGTGAGGCGAGTTGATAGTCTGTTATATTCATCTCTAGAGAACGTATTACTAACATCAGTGATCATATCTGCCATCTCCCAATGAAAGTTGCAGCTCGGCAATAGGTGAGGAAAACATACAGATCAACTAAAGAAACGAACCTATGGTTGGCGTTTCCTTGAGAAAGTGTCTCTCTGAATGTTTTGCGGCTTCTCTCTACAGTATCAGTAACAATCCTTCATAACCTCAGTGAATCTTCGCTAATTCAGGAGCTTTCAAAAAATTAGGATACTTGGCTATGCTATTGATGATGACCGATTAAATATGAGATATTATATGCCTAAATTCAAACGAAGCGAACGGAAATATATAACAGTAAATAGAGACAAATGAAGGTTTAAGGCAAGAAATCCAATAAGAGTAACACATGCAAAATGTGGAATATTAGAGAACAGAAAGTTTTCACACTCTCCGATAAATCCCGTTGATAAGAAATTTGTGTTTCTCAGATCACTGTTCAACACTGCCTGGATTGAAAAACATTCAGGTATCTATAAAAACGAGCACACTGGGCCCACTAATTGTGCGCCATTTGTAAAACGTACTTCTCCACACAAAGGAGCACGTATACAAGTGAACATGATTTATTCACAATACAGACAGAGAAACAACTGAAATCGTTTACTAAAAACTATATTTCAGAGAAAACAATTCTTTATTTAAAAATTACAATGACTTCACAATGAAAATTTTTCTTCTCGAAAAGATAATTCATTACATAAGATAAGATATCCAGTTAAACTTGAATTAATATTATCTCATTTCATGAGTATTGAATATAAATCTGTCAAAATACTGGTAATTTAGTTATGACGATATATTCGTCACCCCAGGAATGTTTACATACACTCGAATATTCTTCTCAGAAAGCATCATAGTATTATTGTCCCACAACTAAATGCCTTAATTATTACCGAGTACTGAAGGAATACTTCTACAACGTCTTGGTTGTACAACGTGTTGATTCTGCAACGTTTTGGTTCTACAACGTGTTGGGTATCACAACGTGAGGGTCCTACAACGGGTTTCTTGGAATATCGCACTTCAATAAAATAGTGGAGGTGATTTAATTCTGAAATGGAAATTTTTTTTCTTCTCAAGATTACGTTGATATATTCCCATGACCATTGATTTATGCAAACAACAATATATCGGGTTGAATTCATTACAATTCACACTGATGTCAATTGATTAAAAAATTTATATTCAAGTTTAGTACATTTATGAGAGTACATTCAAAATCTTTAATAGAGAGAAATTATATGAAATGACTTACAGAGTGTATTCGACAATCAATTATTAGGTAAGTACTTCATCTATAATTCAATTTGTTTGGTGCTGGTGCCTGTTTTACGATGATTTCGTTCATAATGAAGTTAGTAAAACTTCTATATTATATCAGAACCATATAAGAAATAAAGAATGAAATAATCATTTTGTTATGTCATCATAGATATATACGAAGCATCATGTAGATAAAGCGAAATAATTTTATTCTACTTGTATAGAAAACATCAACGTATGCACAAGGTTCTTCATAATAGGGAGCAAGGCAGATTGAAATGTTTGTTTGACGAGTATTCTTCTGGATCTGAACATGAAGAATCAGATCTATATGAGAATGATGGAGAGTATGGATCAGATCAGGACTATGTACCAAGTGAATACTGTTCAGTCAGATTTGAAGAATGATAAAGCAGATTTGAGCTCCAATTCGGAGGCTGACAATGACCCTAATATTGATCAAGATCTTCCTCCAAGTTCATCACTGACAATGTTATTTCAGCAAGCTCAAAACAATGGGTACAACGATTGGAAGGACACATCAACAGATATACCAGATTTTAACTTGGATGAAGCTAGCAACTATTTTAAAAATTCTTGATGACAACTCCAGTTCACTTCAGGTATTTGAAAAGCTTTTCACTCCTGAAATACAAAAATATATTTTACAATGCTCAAACTTCCATGGAAATAGCTTAGTCAACATCAACAGACCAAATACTAGATATTGTAGAGACGCAAATTTCCGAACCATTTAAAATGATGAAATTAATCAATTTCTTGGCTTATGCTTACTCCGAGGCCAGATATCTGCAAAGAATATGATACGATACTTTTCTTATTCTTATCCGTTGTATTATCATCCAGTCTTCATTCTGACTATGTCTGTAGGGCCAAACAACAAAACCACATAGTTAACTGCTGTTGCCCTCCTGATTCGAGATCTGAAGACAGTGCAACCCCTTCTCGATATGTTGACCGCCCACTTCCAGAGCGTCTACGGTACAGACAAGGTACACACAATTTTTCTCGATGAAAGTCTACATTTTCGTGAAAGATTATGATTTCGAGTGTATATAAGAAACAAGAAAAGTAGATATGGCTTCAAGTTCTTCGAGTTGACCACTTCAGATTGGTATCTTCTCAACATGGAATTGTATAGTGGTTCTCAGGCTGCAGCACTCGGCAATAGTGTCAGTAAAACCGAAGGTCTCGTACTAAGAATGCTGAATCTCCATATCATGAAAAGACATCACATTTTCATGGATAACTACTACATCAGCTAAGAGTTATCAAAGAAGCTTTTGAAGTTGAGAAGACACACAAACTGAACTCAAAGGGCTAATCGAAAAAAAAACCGAAAACTGTGGGATCTAAACTTAAAAGGGAGGAATATATCTGGCAACGCAGAGGAAACCTATATGTCTCTTAATGTAAGGACAAGAGAGATGTTTTCGTGATTACAACTCGGAACCATCCACGCTTGGTGGCAACGGCAAACAAGTTTGGAAAAGAATATGTGAAGCCTGAAGAAGTTGTTACGTATAATGATCACATCTCGATAATCGATATAGTTGCCATCAAATGACTTAAACATATTCTTCTCCACGCAAGACGCTTAGATGGTTCAAGAAAGTTCTGTTCCATTTATTGGACGTGTCAGTTTGGAATTCTTTCTATCCTAAAGAAAGTGTTCCAAGGGCGCAGAGGGAAAATACTCTCATCTTCAATTCAAGGATAATTTGATCGAGTGAATCATAAACATGCCTGAATACATCGAGATAAAGAGCTAAGTAAGAACAAGCAGACAAAGTAAGAGAAGTTTTCAAAACTCTGTATCAGAAGAAAACTTAGGCCATTGGCCCAAAAAAAATTCTGGTGTCTCAGGACCTAGATCTGGAAAGACGGTCTGTTTTCTGAAGTGTAAACTAGGTAGAGGAGGCCGGAGTTCAAAGTGCAGGAGGTAGGTTGTTCCGATCGAAATAGCTATTCGAAAAAGAGAGCTAGCAATAACCGGCCTTTTGCCCGACACTAATATTTCATTATTGAAATTGGGTCAAAATGAGGAATCACAGTTCCAAGAAATAGCAGACCCTGAAGAGTCTCAAATAGATCAAATAGATAGAATATGGAAGTCATACAAGGTAGCGAGCCACGTCCAGCAACAACAGGATCAATGACCAACCAACCTCTACCAGGGCCCTCGAAAATTGCTAATTTGCCAAACAATGTTGTAATTCAAGCCACATCCAGCACATTTTCTCCAGAAGATATCAAACCCTTACCAAAAACCCCACCAAAATCGTCTAAATCAACTAAGCGACGAAAAAGAAAATCAGCAATACTGACAGGCACACCTGAAAAGAACACTTCCGCTGAAGAAAAAACGAGAAGAGGAAAGAGCAATAATAAAATAAAGGAGAAGGAATTCAGAGATAAAGTCGGAAAGAAAAAATAAACCGGTAGAGACAAGCGAAATAGTAGAGTGACAAGTAAATCCGCAAATGGTAAAGAAAATGCAAAACGCAAAGTCCTTCAAGATGATGACCATGGAAGTGAAAATTAGGAAGACAGCCTAGAATGGTATTGTTTAATATGACTCATATTCCAATTCACTACATTATTTCTGTTGAGTGACTACCTGACAGGCGAAAATTATCCGGGAAAAGAAGAAGCAAAAGGAACATATTCCCCTGTTTCGAATAGTAGCAATAAAGAAATTACTTTAATAGCTAAACGAGAGAGGATTAGGTTCGCAAGCCGAGGTTGGGAGAGAAACATGCAAAAACAGAAAAAGATTACTGAAGAAAGCTACTTTGATAGGGAAGGTCGTGAAATTCCCAAAAATTTGGTTAATCTGATAGACTGCCTATGTCGATTTAAATGTAGGGATGCATTCACAGTTGCACAACAGACATCGCTGTTTAATTAGTATTGAAGTTTTGGGAGTACAGTATATCAAAAGGATTTTTCGTGCTCCCTCATCGAAGAAACCCTTGTAGCTAGGAAAAAATTTCAAGATTCGGGTATTGATAAAACTATGAGCTTGTTTTACAAGTTACCAAATAGAAACGGTGAGACCATACGGGTTTGCCAAAAATTCTTTTGCAACAGTTTTGCTATCTCCAAAATAATTCCAACCGATGCACTACTTCAAAAAAGTCAGAACGGAAGTTATAGAGGCCAGGATCGAAGAAAAGGGAGGCCAGCGACTAATGCCACTCCAAACGAAAAAGTGCGGGAAATTCAAGCATTTCTTGCTGTATTTCCCAAAGTTACTTCCCATTACTGCCGCCTGCGAAGTTTCAGATTATACATTTTACCAGACCTCTCAATTGTGAAACTTCATACAATATAATGATAAATAAGGGTCAGGGGCTTTGAGTGAGAATGTCTTTCGACGATTATTTAAAGAACATGATCCGCCACTAGCAATTTTCAAGCCCAAGAAAGACCAGTGTTCCATTTGCAATTAAGCCGAACGTATAAATTCCAAAAGCACAGATATGAAATACCAAGAGCATCTAAAAATGATCCTAAAATTAGCTTATTAACTCCACTGTCTTCAACTCTCGAGAAGAAATATTGCTTTTCATGGGATGAAACAAACGGAAAGAAGGGCAGTGTTGAAATAGCAACTTGTTTATTACAATACATTGACACGTTAAGTCCTTCGATTGAACAACTGGTATTTGATGCCGACTGGTTGCTATTGAAATTAACGTATTAATTTCATAAATGCAATTTAGCGTTTAAATGTAATATCACAATATTTAGGAATGTCTACATATATGTCACTTTGTGATATAAAATCAATTAACTGATGATCGAATGAATTACACAACGTACCGCAACAAACATAATCACGAAATAAATGGCGAACTCTAACACCTAATCCTTTGGTCCCCGTCCCCTACAGGTCTCCTTTGTTTTGGTTGCACGGTCAGAATTGTTGTAGCCCAGGTACAAAAATATAACCTTCATTCTTAACTAAAAAATAACACAGATACAAGAACAAAAGGAATTTCAATCTAGAATGATTGTTGTCAACATTTTACATGCCCACAATAGTGGTTCAGTCATGAGGCTGGCTGCCCCTTCTACTATACCTAAGACGGGTGTTACACCCTTAGTTTGGCATCAGTTCAGTATATGATTGTGGTCTGAACGATGTGTAATTCATAGACTGACAGTATTTGACTATGCGGAGTCCAATAAAATTAATCATCCTTTCAATAAAGACAAAAAGGAAGCCGAAAAAAATTGGCTGTATGGTTTTCTCAGAAGACATCCGGAAATTAGCATCAGACGTCCTGAACCCACCAGTATTATTAGAATCCTTGCATTCAATTCCAGTGTAGTTAATGTTTTCTTTAATAACCTGATGTCAGTTTTGGAGAAGTAATATTTTGCTGGACGTAGAATTTTCAATGTCGACGAAACGGGCATAAATAGTGTACACAAACCTGGAAGAATTCTTGCTCCTGAAGGAATCAAACAAGTAGGTGCCGCCACTAGTTGGGAGCGAGGAAAAAATATAACAATTTGTTGTTGCGTAAATCCAACAGGTCAATACATCCCTCCATTAATAATCTATCCCCGAATTAGAATGCACCCGTCTCTGAAACAAGGAGGGCCTCCTGCATCTGTCTATAACTGTACCAAGTCCTAAGCTTCCTTAGAAGATCCAGTTTTGTTAGTACTGGATAATAATTCCAGCCACATTTCACTAAGAATATATAATTATTGTCGCAGCAACGGTGTTACATGTTAACACTCCCTCCCCACAAGTCACACCGATTACAACCGTTGGACCTTACAGTATTTGGTCCATTGAAAAGAGCTTTATATGAAGACTGCGATACCTATATGAAGATAAATAACTATGAAAAACTTACTCCTTTGCAACTGATCCCACTGTTAACAAAAACTTACGTCACCATTACAAATGTAGAAAGGTTATAAGTGGATTCAAATCAGCGGGTATATTCCCATTTGATCAGAATTTATTTACCGACCTCATCGAAGGGGCAGATGATGGTCCTCCTGAAACGATTTCCGCCGAACAAGTTGTCAGTGTTTTAGAATCAGAATCTAACCAGGTAGAAGGGAACACATCAAATGAGCAGTCTGATAATCAACAACCGTCAACATCCAGAACCCAGACAATAGCATTGTAGTTGGAAACTTAAGCCACGTACTCCGCAAGTTCAAGGCCAAAAGTCTGTCCTGAAAGTATTGTTCGGAAACCAAAACTTTGTACGGGTTTGGCTTTCAATAATTTTGATAGGTTTGTTGATACAATAGATGGGAAGGACACTCTACATGACACATGTAGGAATTATTTTTCAGAACGATGTAGGAGTACGTGTTGAAAATGATGATAGCATTCAAGATCAAGACATTGAACTGAGAAAAGTGCGTAGAAGAACTTTTGATGCCATAGCCCTAGAGTTGGAACCCTTAAAAAAACAAAAAGGAGAAAAACTTTCAAAACCACTCCAGACTGGTGAGGACGAACACAGAGATGCAGAAAGTCAAAAAGGAATTGATGTTTTATGGATGATTACACATGCAATAGGTATCCCTAAAACTCCAATGTGGGTTGGTTTTAATAGCTTGACTTTCATAGATGAATCGATGAAGCAGAAGATCGCTTATATGACAACAATCAATTTATCTCCAACGAATCACGCAGTCGTGAAAGAGACAATGAATCAAGCCAAACAAGTAGCTCTCCTCGAAGGCAATGATTTGGCTATAGCGAAAATATCATTGAACATTCAGTCAATGGAAAGGCCAACATTTGATAATCTTTTTATTTACGTAGGAGGCTTTCATATAATGATGGCTGTTGGAAAATTTATTGATGATTGTGGTTTGCCAAATATAATAATCGATGCTCAGTTACTTGCTGGTGGCTCAATGAATGGTTTCAGCACCGGTAAACATTTCAATAGATCTAAAAGATTGCATACTATAGCGAGTCTGGCCTTGTCGATTTTGCATTTCAATAATTTCATGGTTGAAAATAATGTGGTGATTTGTGAACAAACCAGGCAATATCTTGAAAGCTGCGTAAAAAGTAAACAAACTTACGGAGGAATTTATTGTCCAGCATTGATGAATATTATTGAAGAACGTGCTTTTTTAAATTAATAATAACATAGCTATCTTGTTTTATTATTACTTTTTCTCGTTCTCTCAGTACATTATTCCCACTTAACCATGAAATTCGAAACTACAGAAGATTTTCATTTATTCCGTTTGATCGGACGAAGTTTATGTTTAATAGTTGATTATCAAATTGCATTTCATGTCCAATTTGAATACCTGATATTCAGCACAAAGGTGCTATGTACTTACATAATTTATTTTAACATGAATTAAGCGAATAAGAAAAATTTGATTGTATTATTTTCACAAAGGTTATGTACTATGCAGTTAGTGAATATAAAAATATATTGAGCTACCTTTTCAGAGTTATGCACCAATCAAAACTTGAGTTTGAGTTTTCCTAAAACAGTAAGGAATGGACAAAGCACAGTTGTGCTTCGAGGTATCGATTTCACAAAACAGACAGTGAAACAACTAAAATCATTCACTAAAAACTTAAAAAAAAAACAATTCCTGATTCAAAGATTAAAGTGACTACAATCAAAATTTCTCTTCTCGAAAAGATTATTGATTTTTCATAAGGTGAGGTAACTAGTTGAACTCGAATTAATATTCTCTTTTTGTGAGTATATTGTATGGAATTTTTTTTGGCAATATCTGTCAACATACTGGTTATTTAGTTAGACGATCTATTCGCTACTCCAGGGATGTTTACATACACTCAAATATTCTTCTCAGAAAGCATCAAAGTATTATCATCTCACAACTAAGTGCCTAAATTATTATCGATTACTGAAGGAATACTTTATAAGAAATACATTTAACCATGACAGCCTTTTATCTGAACTGATCATATAGGAGGATTAAGACTGCAAGCTTGGACATAACTCAAAATAATTCTTCTACTTATTGTAGAGTATATAACCGGAGTTAAATGTTATATAATAGGACAAGGGGAGAATCAAATACTCAAAATCATGCTTACGATAACAGGCATGCTCCTCTCTAGAAGAGAGAGACTTTCATCAGAATTAAACAGCGTTTTATGAAAAAGAAAATTAGTGATAATTGATTGATAAACTATTAGATATAGCTGAAGGATTTGGGCTGGTTATAAAATATGACGAAAGTTGGATATCTTCTAATTTTATTAATTATGGTAAAGATATTATATATGAAGAAGCATTTATGTTTCAAGTACTGAAAAGAGTGTCAGGAACAATGTCAGATATGAATGATGCTCATCCTACAGGATGCTAAACTATTACCTCTACAAACAGAAGATACCGTCTTCAAATGAATATTTCCTGAATAACGTATATAGACTATTATTCAATTCAGAAACCTTAATGACAGTAATTAGAGATATCAGCTCTCCTTTAATTCCATTATCGACATTCAGTGAATCGCTATAGATTATGTGTATAGAGGGCATCCTATATCTTCTCATGCCTATAAGTTTCATTACAAGTTTCAAGAATAAATGCAAACTTTGTAGTTAAATATTATTATACAGGGTGTCCCAATTTTTCTGTTCAATTAAATTTGACAAAAGTGCATTTTAGAACATTACTGTCCTGTCGGTAATAAAAAAACCCAAAAGAAACTGTAGAAGAGCCACCTTCATCCCCTTATATTTCTTTCAGAACTGTATTAGAGGTGGTAGTACGGTTGTCAAATTCTTTTAGCGAGAAGGCTGATTAATCTTTATATTGTTACTCTTGCAAGAATTTCGCAATCCAAACATGAAAAAAATGTTTTTTTGAATCCTGATAACAGATATTCCTAGTATTAATTCAATAAAATTGATATACAAAATTTAGTTGGTAGAGGAAACAAAGGCAACACACATTGTAATTTTGACCGAAAACAAAATCATTATCATACAAGTTTGTTGTTAACTGCAAATATTCCTATAATTTCTCTAATTTGGTTACTATCGCGAGTACTATTACTTTTTAATCAATTGTTACTTTAAGCTATAAAATATTAATTTTTCTTTTAGTGAGCAGGCCGAAATGATTTCAGTTTTTAGATTGTGACGAAAAATAGCGACAACTCTCCTCACGGGAAGATGGTAGATTTTGGAACATAAATTGGGTCCAGTTGACTTATTTTGACATCTACTACACTTGATATTATTCATTATAATTTTGGAACACGCTGTATATACTCGAGAGAAAATATAGAGTAGGTTGATTGATGATCCTATAGATATTAATATAAAACTGCCTACTGCATTATCTACTAAATTTAACAAAGATATAACTAAGAAAATATTATATCATATATTGTTACTGAAATATTCATGAATACTCTTTTCTCTTATAATTTGGATGCCTGAATCTCGATGTTGATTCCCTATATAACAGTGACAATTATTACAGTAGGAAAGATCTTATTGTAGTTCGAAAGCCTCATATTTCAGAAAACATAGATCATGACAATTATGTGCCATGTGGAAAGTTTAATCCCATGTATTCAATATTGTCATTCAGAGCTCATTATGCGAATTATGATGAAAGTATGGAAAAAAATCAGTGGAAACAGTGTTATCTGCAAGTCGTATGAGATGTTTCATTAATAAGAAGGCCAACAGAATAATGATAAATAAAATACATCCATTCATGCGTAATACTGGCATCAATGACAAAGTAAGAGCTCAAGACCTGATAATTACATTTGGTAGTAGACTCACACAAGAATATTTTTCATCACACTTGTACAAAATCATTCATAGTTAAGAACGCTTCTATTGGTTCTTCAAAAAAACCTACGTTATTTTGAAAATA
The DNA here is from genome assembly GCA_030704885.1 of Cynegetis impunctata. Lineage (NCBI taxonomy): Eukaryota > Metazoa > Arthropoda > Insecta > Coleoptera > Coccinellidae > Cynegetis > Cynegetis impunctata. Next base: position 58,096 of record JARQZK010005129.1, on the reverse strand, counting down.
TTTTTTATCTTGGAAGTTATGATATCGTTGTTTTCTCATTTATTGACGTGGCGAGACTTCATGAAGATATGGGACCGTATATAGCTTCTGCTACAGCAGTTTGCATTAGTGGCTATCTGAAGAAATTAGCCTTATGTCTAGTTGGTGAGATGAACAAACAGAAAAATTAACCCAAATTACAGGACGTGCGGTATTTCTTGCAACTGTTAAATGATAGGCTAAGGTATAATGTTGTGAAAACATCGAATGAAAATCAAGAAGAAATGAAAAGGAACAAAAATATTCTTCTACCATCAATTGAAGATATAAGCTGCTTATTTAAATAGATTGATCAAACATTCCTTTCAGGAAATGAATTAATAGAATGTTGGATATAATTAGGAAGCGCTCATTTAGTAGCATTGCAATTATTCAAAACAGACCTGTCGGTGAAATGTAAATAGTGAAGATTAAAGATTCGTTTCAATATGAGAATGTTAGGCAAAACCTAGAAATGGCTTCAGTACAAATTCTAAGAAATTAAAATTATGTCAAATTTTGAATAAGAGGAAGGAGCGTTCTTATTCAGGTCAATGAATATAAGCTGAAATATCTCAGAATATTTTCACAGTTTAGGAAGGTAGCAGGGTAAAATGATCCCATTTGTTTCGAATTGAAGAATGAAATGATATGCAGCATTTCTACGCCCTTAAATGTGGTGCCAAAAATTCAGAAAGGCTTAGAGAAACTGAGTTGAGTTAACATTTTGGAACTAAATGTAGTACTATTGATTAATCCTGGTGTAGTTGCGGTAGATCTGACAGACTTTGCGCTCCGAACTTCTTCGGATATTATCGCATTTGTTCCCCCACCACTAAGCGCATCATGTAGCTTATCGATTTGTCGGATGTGCCGAGTGATTATGGAGGGTCGTGCAACTCGTTACCTCTCAAACATCTCGAGTCTCTGGACAATGAGGAGGAGCAGAAAAAAAATCATTTGCAAGGAACGGGAGTTTCCCCAGTGTTTCAGGAAATACTGAAATTTCTGAAACTAAACTACTTTTTAATTGGGAGGAAGAAATTGCAAAAGTGTCATCTGCAGATGAGTTAATTGACGTTCCTAGAACTCCAAGCCCTAAGCTAGATCATACATACATGAAAGAAAACAAAAAAAGGAAGAGGTTTACGCCTACTTAGCTGCAAATGCTGCAACAGTGCTAGTGCAAAACTCAGAGAGAGATTTGGAGATTAGGGAGAGGTACTACACCAAAAAGACAGAATTAATGGAGAGGCAGACCGTGGCTTTAGAAAAAATAGCCAACCATATATGCAACAAATAGTTTTATTTTAATTTTATTTGCTTTGTTTCTCTTATATCCTTTGTTTCATTTCTCATTATATATATATATATATATATATATATATATATATATATATATATATATATATATATATATATATATATATATATATATATTTGTTTGCAGTATTTGCAACTTCTATGTAAACATACAGCCTGAATGATTACAGAACGAAACTTTTGTGTCTATAAACAAGTTAAACCAAGTGCAATAATCTTTGCTATAAGTAATACACCAACTATTCGTGCTCTACGTGATACAGTGATACACGAATAGAAGGGACCTACAGTTTTACGATGGTTTCGAATGTCTTTATAGAGAGGCTTAACTAGGATGAATATTTCTCGGTGGTTTGCCATTAGTGTTGCCAACTTAACGGATTTCCCGTCATATCTAACAGATTTTGATTAAGGGCAGCGAAAAACAATCAGTTTTAACGGGTGACTGATTTTTCAACGGAATCTGAGTTTTCATCAAAAAAATTAAAGTAAGTTCTGTAAATGTAATTTCACTGGTTGTTTACCGATTTAAACTATATATTTTTTCTGCAAATAGCATAATAATATCATATTATACTATGTCATTGTTTACGACCGATTGGCAACACTGACAACCGAGCGAAAGGCAACCGGGACTTCCCTGGCACTCGAATCTTCTCAAAACCTAACCTAAAGAAAAACAATAATTATTGGTTCATTGCATTGTGTACGTGACAAGTTAAAGCAGTTTGATTTTAGTGAGCTGAACAATTTAAATCTATGTGTTGTACGTACAGTACAGTAGTCTTGTTTAAAGTGACAAAAATGCTGACATAAACAAAAATTTCGTAGTGAATGGCTCCAAGACAAGCTGCTCAATGACTGGATTATTATGAAAACAGATAAAAAATCTGGAGTCATTTCCTGAGTGCAAATTTTGTCGATGCATCATCAGTAGTAGCAATAAATATTCTGATTTAAAAGCTCATATGATTTCAAAGAAACATATAAAAAATACTGATATGTTGGCGCCATCACGCCAAGGAACAATTGAATTAATTCCCAAAAAGACAGAAAAAAACAAATATTCGGAAGCTTATACAACACTGTTTATTGCCGAACATTGCAGTGTGCTAACAGTAGATCATTTAGGACAGATAATGAAAAAGGCGGCGGGTGATTCACAAGCTTTTAAAGACATACAATTGCATCGCACAAAGTGTTCCAATATCATTAAAAATATTTTAAGCCCTCACTTTAAAGTTGATTTAAAAGAATATCTTGGCATTGTAATTATAAACTACATCACAAAATCTAAGAAAATAAAAATATATTTTTTAAAATTGGCACCACTAACGGCATGCAATGCAGAAGGAATAGTTTCCGCGGTTAAAGAGACGCTAACCGAATTTGGTTTGGAGTACAAAAATATTCTTGGCATCGGAACTGACAATGCCAGTGTTATGACGGGTGTGAATAATGGCGTACATGCAATTCTAAAAAGACATTCCAGGATTGGTTCTTGTACGATGTGTCTGTCACTCGATTCAGCTTGCGGTGTCTCACGCCTCAGAAGGTACTTTACCGAGGAATCTAGATTTTATGGTTTCTGAAACATACAATTGGTTCTCCCAGTGATCAGGTCGACAGGCTGAATACAGAGAGCTGTACCGCACAATTAATGAAGGTCACGAACCACTAAAAATTATTAGAGCCACCCGATGGTTATCAATATATTCGGATGTTGATAAAATTGTAAAGCAATGGCTTGAACTTGAAACGCATTTCAAAATAGTCCGGCAAAATTATACTGCTGAACTGTTATACAATATGTATAAAGATTATACTAATTTGGCTTTATTCTCATTTCTATGTCCCATATTAGAACAGTTGCAACGAGTGAACAAATCTTTTGAAGCCAAAGATGGTGATCCATGTAAATTGTTTACGGATTTATCTACGCTTATTGGATTTCTAGTTTCAAAAGTAGTCATGCCACGTCCCAATATTGATCCGCTAATTATAATTGTGGAGAATCATTTAGACCCTAAGCCATACCTTGGTTACGGATTCGAAACCAAAATACGAGAAACGAGGGAGAAATTGAGTTACGCAAAAGCAATTGAGTTACGCAAAAGCAGACACTATCAAAATACAGATTTTATCTGACGAATAACACTCACAACAAAAATGTTCAACAAAGCAAGGATAGGGAAGAGTCTAAACCTTAAGTTCAAGGATCTAACATTGAGCCCTGAAGCAACCAACAAAGCAAAGTAAATGTACCGATGAAAGAAGTATCATGTGAAACCGAATTAGAATTTGTCCTAGCACTGAAGAGAAGTTTGGATATACACTTAAATAGAAAGTTTGCGGGTAAGGCTAATTAAACTTTCCTTTTCCCAATATAATAAATGAAAATATAAACAAATTACACGTTCCTGAATACCCTTCATTTCTACTTTTACGTTACTACATATATTGTATTCTGATCTAGCTGACGAGATTTGCCCAATGTACAAATCGAAGGTCTATACTTCTTTAATAAATTCATATGTCTCTATAATACCCGAAAGTCCCTCTAAAGAACTAGATTTTCCATCTGCTCCGGCCAACGATGAATTCTTGACCAATGAAAAGAATATGAAAATAATGGAATTTACATCATATTTAGAAATGATGAAACACAAATTCAACTGTGGGTTATACCAACATGAGGACAGAGTCAAAATAGAAAAAATGATAACAATACTAACCCAATTCTATTCCCTGGATACAAATCATGAAGACCATGCTCAAACATATGATTTCTTGGAAGCGGAATTATTTAAAATAGCGTCAACATGTATAGATAGATGTTGGAGCTACTTCTTCAATGATGTGAGGAACAAAAGTCTATCTTTTACAAAGAAAATCAACAATAATTTGGTTTCCTCTTGATTCTCTATTTCTTATTTACAAATATAGTGTGTATGCGTATAGCAATTAGTTTGTATGGGAAGCTATTATATCTGATAGTTGGCAATCAACGATTGTTGTATGATAAAGGTCTTATAAACGAACAAAGTGAACAAGATCTTCGTCAACGGTGTATCCACTTTACAATAAAATTAATTCAGCAATTACGTTCTAGGTAAGTCGTCTGTTTCTCACTTCTCAATGTTTCCTAAAAGTCTCCGTCTTGTTCATTGTAGGTTACCTGACAATATCGAGATCCTGCAGAAAATAGATTTACTCTCATGCAAAAAAGTATTAAGGGTTCACAAAGAATCTATAACCCCCTTATTGGCTCATTTAGGGTATTCAAATAATGAAATATCTCTAATCGAGACGCAATGGAACGCCATTCACTACACTCAATGGGAGAACATTAATGACACCGTGGCATTTTGGTCCCAAGTCAAGGAACATCAAGATGCTACCAGCACAAATCCTTTTAAAGAGTTGTGCGATTTGGCCTTTTCAATCCTCCTTTTCCCATACTCCAATGCAGAGGTAGAACGGGTGTTTAGTGTCATGAATAATGTATTCAAAGCTTCGGAATAAAATGAAGGAAAATATGGTGAATGCGATTTTAAACATTAGATCAGGGCTGAAGAGGAACGACAAAACCTGCTTTTCTTATGAGTTGCCAGAAAAAATAATTCGTATGGTTGGGACTATACAAAGCTATAGTCAAAGCGAACCTTCAACCTCCACTGCTATGAGTCAATCTGTTGATGGTACGAACAGCGATGATGACGACTTTAATTTCGATTTGTAAAACTAGTTTCTGTTTTGTAAAATTTATTTATGAAATACATTCTGTTTCTTTAAGCCCGTTTGACACGGTGATATTTTTCCGGATATATCTTCGCGAATTTCTTGCGGACATGCGCAGTGAACGTTACTTATTTTTTTAAGTCCTTCTAGGAGAAAAGTTATCGGCTTTCAAATGCTATAATAATGAAATCACTTCTATTTAAATATTTATCTTTGAATAGATACAGGGTGATTCATTAATACGTGTAAATATTCTAACGGGAGAATTTTGAGCCCAAAATATGAAGATCTAACCCAATTTGCTCATATAAAATATTTCTCCTTACTGAGTTACAGGGTGTTTTATTTCGATTATTAAAAATGAATTTTGTTCATTACTTCAATGCTGCTTGATATTTCTTTATGATATTTGGCAGTAAGTTAAGGTAGTTTGGGACACATCAAATAATAGTAAAGAAGACTTTCTCGCTATCACCAGTGGCGTACGGCAGGGGCACGGGAAGAGTTCTCGTTTCCTAAATTCTACGCCACTGGCAGAATTGTCATTTTAGTATAATTTTTCGATTCTCCTATATTTTCTCTGTAAATAAGGTATTCTTTTTTCGTAACACTAGAGCCACTATTTTTCGAGATATTTAACGTTGAACATATGGCTGCACAATTCCTTTGATTTTAATGTACGAGTCATATCGGGTTTTTTGTCATACGATTGCATGTATTTAAATTGAAAAAAAAATTATTAGGTATTTTTTTAAAATTTATAATAATATTAACAAACAATTTAAAACATAACAACTACAAAAATATCTAGTGCTACATAAAAAAAGTTCAAAATAAATACTTAATTATGAAGATCTTCTTTACAAATTTTGGAAGAATATCAAATTTATGAACAAAACTTGAAAACAATTTACAATAAATGTTCAATATGCTCTCCGTTTACCTCAATAAGTTTTTTCATTCTTTCGTTGAACGATCTTCTAACTTTAAAAAATATGTTTGGCTGATTCGCAAAAAAATTAGCAGAATTTACAATTTGCTGCCATAGTTCCTGGCTAGTATTTCTCGTTTGGGAGTATAGCCACTATTTTTCGAGATATTTAACGTTGATATGGCTGCATAATTACTTTGATTTTAATTATGTATCAATCATGTTGGTGTTTTTGTAATAGAATTGTTAATTAAGTAATTATTATGCATGTGTCTAATGTCATAATAGATGCAGTTCACATTTATTTGGAAATAGATATGAGGAAGTCTTAAATAATTATTTTGATCTAGTAGGATGGTGTCACAACTGACAGTTGTTGACAATATTATCTATGAAGATTGTGACTGTTATAAATTTTTTAAAAGCAGATTAAGTGAAGATGCAGCGCCCTAATGTTTTTTGTAATACTGAAATGCGCGATATGCTTTGTGTTTATGCACAAGAAAATTATTCCTGTCTTGCTGCTACTCAAAGATATGGAGAAATGTATCCAGATAGAGTTCAGCCCAATCATCAAACTTTTCGCAATATTTTTAGAAGATTAGGAGAGACTGGACAATTCAAGCCAAAACGTGATGTGGGCCGACCTAAACATATTTCTGTAGATCAGGAAGATGACATATTAGTGAGAATTGCAGAAAATCCACAACTTAGCACTCGTCGCTTATCTTCAATGACTGGGGTAAGCCAATCTACAGTTTTTAGAATACTGAAAAAGGGAAATTTGAAACCTTACCATTTTACTCCAGTACAAAACTTATTACCAAGAGATCTTCCTGCAAGATTGAATATCGCTCAGTCGATGGCAAATAAAAAAAATGAAAATCTGAACTTTTATGAAAATGTTATCTTTAGCGACGAAGCTACTTGTACACGGAGAGGAATATTTAACTGGATGAATAGCCACAGTTGGGATACTGAAAATCCTCATTTATTACATTTTCAACGCGAGTTTAAAATTAATGTTTAGTGCGGTATACTCGGAGACCGTTTGTTACGTCCATATGAACTACCTGAAAATTTAAATGGTAATTCGTATTTGGAGTTTCCACAAACTAAACTTTTCGATGAGCTAGAACAATTGCCACTTAACCAAAGGAGAGACATGTGGTTCATGCACGATGGAGCACCACCCCATTATACATCAATAGTGCGGAATTATCTAGATAATAAATTTCCTCATCGTTGGATTGGCAGAGGTAGTGAATTTCCGTGGCCGCCTCGAAGTCCCGATTGTAATCCATTAGATTTCTATTTCTGGGGGAATATGAAATCACTGGTATACTCCCAAACAATAAATACTCGCCAGGAACTATGGCAGGAAATTGTAAATTCCGCTAATTTTATTGCGAATCAGCCAAATATATTTTTTAAAGTTAGAAGATCGTTCAACGAAAGAATGAATTAACTTATTGAGGTAAACGGAGATCACATTGAACATTTGTTGTAAATTGTTTTTAAGTTTTGTTCATAAATTTGATATTCTTCCAAAATTTGTAAAGAAGATCTTCATATTTAAGTATTTATTTTTGAACTTTTTTTATGTAGCGCTGGATATTTTTGTAGTTGTTTATGTTTTAAATTGTTTGTTAATATTATTATAAATATAAAAAAATACCTAATAATTTTTTTTTTCAATTTAAAATACATGCAATCGTATGACAAAAAACCCGATATGACTCGTACATAAAAATCAAAAGGAATTGTGCAGCCATATGTTCAACGTTAAATATCTCGAAAAATAGTGGCTCTAGCGTTACGAAAAAAGAATACGTTATTTACAGAGAAAATATAGGAGAATCGAAAAATTATACTAAAATGACAATTCTGCCAGTGGCGTAGAATTTAGGAAACGAGAACTCTTCCCGTGCCCCTGCCGTACGCCACTGGTGATAGCGAGAAAGTCTTCTTTACTATTATTTGATGTGTCCCAAACTACTTTAACTTACTGCCAAATATCATAAAGAAATATCAAGCAGCATTGAAGTAATGAACAAAATACATTTTTAATAATCGAAATAAAACACCCTGTAACTCAGTAAGGAGAAATATTTTATAATGGCAAATTGGGTTAGATCTTCATATTTTGGGCTCAAAATTCTCCCGTTAAAATATTTACACGTATTAATGAATCACCCTGTATATTAAAAACCAACGTTTGCAGCTGATTCATATTGTTGAGAAAAAATTCGCGAAGATATTCCCCGAAAAATATCACCGTGTCAAACAGGCTTTAGACTTATATAAAAAATAGTTTAACGGATTTTTGACGGAAATTACGACCAAGCTTAACGGAACTAACAAGAATACTGTTGGCAACACTGTTTGCCATTGCCTTCCGAGATGTGGCTCCGCATTAATTCGTTGGTTCGGTCGGGATTCGATCCAGCGACCTTCTGTTCAGTAGCCCAATGCACTGACCACTGAACTACGAAGCCACTGAAATTCTGAAATTACTTTTACAAATTCATTTTCATATAACTTAATCTTGTAATTGACTAACTCTGGATTAAAGCGTGCATTCTCATTGTTTCTCTCATTAGGTGGTTCATTTATTAACACATTCACTGCTAACGACCCGGATCTGTGTCACCTCTTACTTGTAGCCGCGTGCGCATGACACGGATCCGTGTCGCGCGTATTCGTAAAGTCAGGTTGGCAGTGTGCCGCGAGCATCGGTTGAAAGCAGTCGTGCGCTTATTAGCATATAGCCAAAGCATAGGAAATTCGTATTTTTCGCGCCGTTTCCGTATCAGACTTTCGTAACAGCTGATATTAGTGCAAAATGGCGGATAGTGTGGCAGGGCCCTCGGAGCCTATTAAAAGCAAATTAACTTTTAAAAACCCTAGTAAATTGACTGAAGATGAGCTTCAGGCAGCATTTTATGAATCCTTTAGCGACTTTGATACTGATGAAGCGTCGGATTACATTCCTAGTGACGACAATGACGATGAGAGTTTCAACACATCCGACTTAGGTAAGTGTGTTTGTTGTGTTTTTTTTTGTACTCGGACTCAGGAGACAATTGTTTTAATTTCAGATGATGATGTACCTCTGATAAATTTTACAAGAATGAACCAGGCCAATGAACAAGCATCAAATAAAGCAGGGCCTGGTGCCGATAATATTCCTTTTCTATGGGACGACCGTTCTAATGGGATGCACAACTTCCCATTTTCGAAAAAAAATGAACTTCTGGTCCCCTTACCGGGTGAAAAACCAATTGATTATTTTCGTTTCCTGCTCGACGACGATTTCCTGAACTTGATAGTGGAGCAAACCAATATTTACGCCGAAGAATTATTTTGTCAGCCAGGTATGTCCGAAAAATCCAGAATTCTACGATGGAAACCATTATCGAAAGCGGAATTGCTTACATTTCTGGGTCTGGTATTGCACACAGGCACGATAAAATTAAACAGAATTCAAGACTACTGGAAAGTGCATCCAATGTTTAATTTTAAATGTTTTTCGAGTCGTATGGGTCGTGACAGGTTCCTCCTCATTATGCGATGTTTGCATTTCGCAAAGAATCCAACTGAGGGTGAAACTACAAATGATCGATTGTATAAGCTGTCCCCATTCTGAACTTTTTCAATGAAAAGATGGCCGCAGTTTACTACCCAGGGAAACAACTTTCGTTGGACGAGTCCATGGTTTTATGGAGGGGCCGCTTGTTATTCAGACAATATATAAAAAACAAGCGGCATAAATACGGAATAAAGCTCTATATGCTTTCCGAACCAAATGGCATCATTTTGAATATAGCTGTGTATACTGGAGTACTAGATAGTAAAGGAGGAAAGGGTCATGCGGCAAACGTTGTCTTGCATCTGATGGAAGGTAAACTGAATTGTGGCCATTCCCTCTTCTTGGATAACTTTTACAACAGTTGTGGCTTAGCAGAAACTTTACTACATAAACAGACTTATTGTACTGGAACACTTCGTGCCGATCGAAAAAATAATCCAAAGGAAGTTGTCAGAGCAAAACTGGGAAAAGGAGAGACTATATCCTCCAAATATTCGAAGAAAATATTGGTGGGAAAGTGGAAAGACAGGAGGGATGTTCTTTTTATATCAACGGAGTTTGAAAATGAAATGGTTGAATATAGAGATAAAAGAGATAGAGCACGAGTGAAGCCTTTGCCTATCCTAGAATATAATAAGTACATGGGAGGGGTTGACAGACAAGACCAAATGTCCTCGTATTATCCATGTGAAAGAAAGACGCTTCGGTGGTACAAGAAATTAGGTCTTCATATTATACAGCTTATGCTTTTGAATGCGTATTATTTGCACGGAAAATATTCTTCGAAACAAAAAATGTCATTATATGATTTCCGGCTGGCGGTTATAGAAGAGCTGTTGGAGATAGAGACAAAATCTACTCCGAATTTCAAAGACACAGCAGTCGTTTCCCACCACCCAACAAAAATTTCTGACGTTTCTAATAAGAACGAAACAAAGAGAAAGAGGTGTAGGGTATGCTCGCAAAATAAGATTAGAAAAAGCACTATATATCACTGCGAGAAATGCCCTGATGCGCCTGGATTGTGTCCAGGAAAATGTTTTGTGATATATCATGCCAAATAATGCTTTTTTATAGTAGAAAAAATATTTCTCATGTTAATGTAGCCTTTTTCATGTATGTATTCTATGTTTTACATTCAGTATTATTTTATTTGTTTCAATATATTTGTGTTCTGAAATCATATGTTGAATTTTTTTTTTACGAAAAGGAATGTAGCTTGCATTTTACCACCCGCAAGAAGAGAAAAAAACATAAACTAGTCGACACGGATCCGTGTCGGTCAGCACACAACAAGAAAATTTTTACTAGGTGCTCATGACACGGATCCGTGTCATGCATACAATGCTTACGAACACTCGGTATATTTCGATAAAAATAGTGAATTCATATTTGCAACAAGATAATGAAAGAAAAACATCAAAAAAAAAAATTAGCACCCAGGATGAGTAAGTTTAAAAAATTCCGCAGTCAAAGTGTTAAACCAAAACCAAAATCGAAATCTTCATCATCTTCCTCAATCTCTATGTTTCTTAAAATGCATATATTGTGAAGTACTACACATGCATGAATTATTTTAGAGGCCACGGTTGGACTATAGTGTAAAACTCTATGTTTCGACAAACATCGGAACCTCATTATTAGTATACCATTTAAGGTATACGCGCACTTATCGGAAGCGTCGCGAACGGAAGCGCCGCGAAGAAAATTGTGGACTCTTCGCCCGAGAAGTTTACATTAGTTTCAATGGCAGCCCGCTCACTATGGCGTCTCGAACCGAAGAGTCGCGTCAGTCGACGCGCGAATTCTCTTCGGACCAACTAGGAGTCGTTTCTCTTGACGCTTCGCCTCAATGCGCGGTGAGAAGATTCGTCGAGAAGATTCAAATATTTGTTGATTCTTGTCTCATATTGCAGTTTGTAGCAGTATTTGGTAGGAAGTGGTGCTAAATTTGTTGGCAAATATTGTTCTTTTTCAGTATCTAGCCGTGCAGAGACATTAATTACAAAGGTAATTTAAATATTTTTGATATGATTGTAAAAATTGGTTTTCAGATTGAAATTTAAAATGCATGTGCTTTAGTTTTGATTATGTTGAAAGAAAATTAGAACATAAATAAAATCATTTTCAAGAAGTGGAAAATGAATGAAGAGGAACTCATTACACATGTTCAATCGTTTTTTATATGATCTAACAGATAAAAGATACAGCAACATGCTTATCAGGGAAAATGCATGGGAAGAAATAGGACATAAATTGAAATGCAAAGGTAAGCTAAATTTCATTGCAAAATATCCTAACATATATATATATATATATATATATATATATATATATATATATATATATATATATATATATATATATATATATATATATATATATATATATATATATATATACAGTGCTTTCATGATGAAAGGAACAAATTCATTAAAAAATTAGGTTTCTATTTCATGTTAAAATCCTCGGACAGGTCGATTAGTATTTTTATTTGGGAATTTTTCGCAATAAAAATTTTGTATACAGGGTGTCTCATTCAAGAGCTATGGCTTTGTCATTAGTTTTTTTAAAGGTAATACCCTGTATATTATTTCACTTTACAATTCTACGATAAATTCTTATCACTTTTTGTGAACATACCATATGCCTCAACTTGATGGATTCCCAGATTATAACGGAGATAGTGGAGCACCTGGAGATTTAAAATGTGGATTAAAAGTACAAACAAAAATTTAGGTAAACATTGTCATTAAATCTGAAGAATGAAATTTCACATGTACCATCTGAATTCATTCACTGGTGCTGTATAGTCCGCAGTTTTCACGTTTTTAACGCTCCAGGCACTACACTACTTCATTGTTTAAGAAAATGCAATTACTTGAGAGAGAACGTATTGAAGTACTTATGATGATTGGTTTTGGAGATAGGGTGCGTTCACAAGAAGAAGTCTGCAATCTATTCAATGAAAATCATCCTGATCGTCCGCCAATTACTAGATCGACAGTCAGCAAAATTGAATCAAAAATTCAGGAGATACAGCCACGTTAGAGATTTACCTAAAGGAAGACCACCGAGAGTATGCTGAAGAAACAGTGCTGAACGTTCTACTAGAAACCCAAGATAACCCTCATACATCCATTACTACAATTTCCAATAATTTCAATTTATCAGTAGGGTCCGTGCATAAAATACTTAAGGTAAATGAGTATCATCCCTATAAAATTAAGCTGGTACAATGAATTATTAGAAGACGATTTTGACCGAAGAGTACAGTTTTGTGAGCAGATTCTTGAAATTCATAATCAACATCTAAATTTCATTACAAAACATAATTTTTTTTCTGATGAAGCCACCTTTACTTTAAATGGCCACGTCAACAGACAAAACTGTAGGTATTGGGCGACCGAGAATCCTCATTGGATGCAAGAATGCCACACACAGCGGCCTCAAAAAATTAATACATGGGCAGCGATTGTTCGAAATCGTATAGTTGGTCCCTATTTTTTTGAAGGAACACTAAACGGAGAGGACTACTTGAACTTTCTCCAGTTCGAACTCATTCCGGCTTTAGCTGTTTTGTTTCCTAACCCACAAGATCCTGACATACCTAATAACGAGATATGGTTTCAACAAGATGGGGCACCTCCTCACTATTCAATCGCTGTTCGACAATTTCTTGATGCAACTTTTCCCAACAGATGGATAGGACGGAGAGGTCCGATTGAGTGGCCGCCAAGATCACCGGACATAACCCCATTGGATTTTTTCTTATGGGGTTATTTGAAGTCTAAAGTTTATTTGAATAGACCAAATAATATTGATGATCTAAAAGAGAGAATCAGGCAGAAAATAAGACTTATCAGTCCAGAAGTAATTGAAAATGTGCAACGGGAAACATTGAATCGACTTCAAAAATGTCTCGAAGTAAACGGACAACAGATTGAACATATGTAAAAATTAAATTAGTAATTACATTTGTGTGTTTTCATATCGTACCTCTCATTACCCACTATCTCCGTTTCTGGCAATCCATCGAGTTGAGGCATATGGTATGTTCACAAAAAGTGATAAGAATTTATCGTAGAATTGTAAAGTGAAATAATATACAGGGTATTACCTTTAAAAAAACTAATGACAAAGCCATAGCTCTTGAATGAGACACCCTGTATACAAAATTTTTATTGCGAAAAATGCCCAAATAAAAATACTAATCGACCTGTCCGAGGATTTTAACATGAAATAGAAACCTAATTTTTTAATGAATTTGTTCCTTTCATCATGAAAGCACTGTATATATATATATATATATATATATATATATATATATATATATATATATATATATATAGATATATATATATATATATATATATATATATATATATATATATATATATACCGTGTTCGAAATTATCTTAATAATTTTTACATAGTACTTTTCGAATAAATGTTGGTTATCATTTTAATTATCTTTGTTTTGACTTGCCATTCTTTTGCGAACAATTGGCAGCTGCCAATCTACTGACGCAACTGTACTGCTAAAATAATCCTTAAATCTTTCTCTGACTAACAACGCCGTCCCTGAAAATAAAGCACTGAAACGAGTTATTGCATGTATGACACTGTTTCCTGAAACTTCTTCTTCGCGCATTTCTTTAAACATTACTTCGGAATCGTCTCTTAGAAAATTATAGAGGCAACATGTTGCTGAGACTACTATATCAAGATGTTCGGGTGTTTAACGGGCTGATAAAAGTGATTTTGATATTATAAGTATATTTTTTTTGTTTTTGCATTATATTTTTTTTTATTACATTGAAATACAATTCTTTATATTAGAGTTTTTTTTTTCAATGGGATATAGTTTGATATTTCATTTATTTGTTAGTGTTACAGAATTTCTATATTTTTTAAGCAAACTGGATTATAGTTAAAAACTATATTTTGGATAACTGGGTGACCCATTTTCCAGGCAGGCCTGTAAAGAGAATCCAGTCATGCAACAATAACAAAACTTGTTTGAGAAATAAACTATGCTTTCAAAAATGTGAAATTACTACCTAACGACTTAAAGTTGAAGTTTTCCTACAAATATAGTGAAGTCCGCTTGCAACAAACCCATTCATAGTGAACTTCCTGTTAAAACTAACATTTCTGCAATGAACAAGAAATCACCCATTATACAGGATGACAAGACAACAGTGATTTTGTTGATTTGAAATCATGGTAGGTTGGTAAGCAGGACAGGTAACCAGGGACTTTCCCGTATTTGTTTGAATACTATTATCGCTAGTTGGCTTATCTTATGAACTTCTGATGTTTCTTGTGTTTTCACAATTTTTTTTCAGTTGGTGAATCAATCGTTATAAAATGGAAAAGAAAAAAACGTAAAGCTTTCACTCTGACAGAAAAGTATGAAGTAATTGGGAAAGTCTACTGTTGCAACGAAATGGAAATATAGACAATTCAATATATCGAAATGTAACAAACCAACTGTAAGAAATCTAAAAAATCTGCACATCTAGAGGTTGATAAAAATTTTCATTGGTTTACCCAAAAAAGTCCCTCAAGTGGTATTATGTTGTAAGAATTTGTTTTATTTTATTTTTTATTTTATTTGAAAAGTCAACGGATCAATGATTACATCAAAGATCCTTTTTTATAAAAAATTATACAAATTAAACAAAATAAGAGTAATTTGGTAATAACAAACTTGTTGATAGTATAGCCAATAGTTTATAATAGCTATATAAGATAATTATATGAATATAACAATATACAATTTTAGTAGGCAAAATAGACTCTCATTAGAAATAACGATTAACAATAAGTTTCAGTTCCCTTCTGAATATTTTCAAGTTATCAGTACGTAGCACAACTGTGGGCATAACAATTTTGTTCCACTTTCTTCTTAACCTAAAAATGGTAGAGATAAATATAATTCCGATGAGTTTCATGCTCTAGAAGAGGTCTTATGCGCCTTAGCTCATGAGGGACCTCCCTTTCAGTCAACATCCCAAGAAGATATTCACAGTTTACGAGACCCATTAATGCTTTTTTAACAAAATAAATATCATGGAGGGATTTGATAGATTCCAAATTAACGGATAAAGAAAATTGAGTGTATTCGTGCTCTTTATAAGAAAATCTATTACCCATTTTAGATGCAAGGAATCTGAAAAATTTATGTTGGATTGACTCTAAAATCGGAATGTGCGTTAACTTGGATGGAGACCATATAATTGAACCATAAATCATAATGGCGTTTTGTATAGATGAATTATAGATTCGTGGGATTTAAACTCTTTTGTAGACCTAATAATAAAACCTGAAGACCTGTAGGCCTTAGAAACAGTGGCATTTAGGTGGAGGTCAAATTCAAAATTACTTTGGTGAATTACACCTAGATCCTAATATTACAAACATTATCCAGTATTTCACCATTAATGGAATAATTGAATTTTAGTTTCTTATTTCTACTTCTAGTAATAGGTAAAACTTTACATTTGGTATAGTTCAATTTTATTTGGTTTGTACAAGACCAATTGTAAATAAGGACCAGATCTTTCTGCAACTTAATCTGGTCATAGAAGCACCTAACTCTGTTGAAAATTTTTATGTCCTCGGCAAATATTGATACAAAACCAAACTTGAGAGAGTCGCATATATCATTTATGAATAGGATAAACAACAATGGGCCTAGGTGCGAACCCTGAGGCACCCCAGAAGTTGCAATAAATGGATAAGATAGATTTCCCTTAATACGTACTTGAAGTTTCAGTTTAGTAAGATATGATAATATCCATTTTAAGGTGCCCCTCAGTCCGAACTTAGATAATTTATAAACAAGAAGATTGTGGTTGACAGAATCAAAAGCCTTAGCAAAATCCAGGTAGATAGAATCCACCTGTTTAACCTCATCAGGGCAGGATTCATCATTTAGGGTATCAGCAATAAAATTGTTACAAAATATAAGATTAGTAATAGTGGACCTCCCTTTGACAAATCCATGCTTATTCCCAATTATAAATTGAAGGCATAGTTCAGAGAGTTTCATAGCTACAATGGAATCGAAAATTTTAGGTATGGTACCAATGATGGCAATAGGGCGATAATTTACGTCACGTTTATTACCAGCTTTAAATATTGGGGTAATAAAGGTTTTTTCCACAAGGTGGGCATGCACCCAGTAATCAAAGATTGCTCATATAGTAAGTAAAGAGGTTCAACTAAAGAACTAGAACAGTTTTTAACAAATAAAGCAGACAACCCATCTGTTTTGTTAATTTTTAAAATTAATTAATACTTAACAGTTTATAAAGATCTTCAGATATAACGTACCTTTTCAAATTCATTGTATCCAGATATTACTGTAGTTCAATCAATTCTGCATGGTAATTGGCCATCAAGTAGAAACTGCCTTTTTAATATTCAAGTAGCAATATATTTTCAAGTGCATATGTGCACTTTTATAATATTTATTATTGTTGAGCCAAACTAAATAAAAACTACATTGTTAAAGTCCTGATTTTAAAAAAACAATTTGAATCATTTATCATACCTTCAATTCAACAAGACATAATTGCAAATTTTAGACCTGAAAATTTCAGAGCATTCATTTCACACTGACTGGACAGCAATAGTAAATAAATACTTTGTTTTTGATATAAATTAAAAGTATTGGAGTAAATGATGAAATTCACTTACTTTTTCAACAAAAAAATGCTGAACTAATCTTACACCAATATATGAACATATTACAATAGTACGCCAACTTCTAACTTTTTAAAAAGCAAGTTATATTCTTAAATGGTGCAATATTAATTTTATAGTTTAACAGACTATTCATACATATGAAATTTCTTTATCAGTAAACAATTATTTACTTTCTACTATCTTGTCCAAATAAGTTTTTACTTTTTAAAACAAAAACATTAGTGTAAACATTAAAATACTTTTTTTTTAAATTCCATTTTTAAAAAAGATTGCACTTGGTGGCATATATGTTTAAGCATTACATTCTGATAATGCTTAAACATACATGCCACCAAGTGCAATCTTTTTTAAAAATGGAATTAAAAAAAACAACCATTTACCTTAAAGATACTTCAATGTCATATTATACAAAACACATAACCTATTTGCCCTTTGAGTCTCTTTCTGCTTTACGCACTGCTGCTTTTTTAAGCTGTTGCTTTGTACTAAGATTATGCCTCTTAGAAAACTTTTGATTTTTCAAGAATTTTAGATCCATCTGTAAGAAACAGGTAAAACGTGATCAGTATATCAAGGATTAAAACACATAATGAAATTAAGTGAAACTGATAATCTAACATAAATATGAAGATCTGGTTTATTGAAACTATAAAAATTTATATTCACTATTTGACTGTACTATTCCACGAAGTCTGGTCAATGAAATGACGAATTTATGTTCAATATATTTCTAAATTTATTTACTCCCAAAGTAGATTCGTGTCTGTACTGTTTGGGTTTCTTGAGGCCATTTCTGTGGGCTTTTTTATCTGAAAGTTACAAATATAATAGACTAAAATATCAAAATTAAAAAAATTGTTAACTTACTCTGGTTATGATTTGTGTGTTTCTTTGACTTGGCCATATCGAGATCTGTTTTATTTGCTGGAAGAAGAGTAAGGTTTTTACACCTTTTTTGTGAGAATTCCAAAACCATCCTCGCTAACGTTCCTAGCTCTACTTAGTCTGTAATTATAGACTTTTTTGTTTTCATCGCCACGTAGTTGTTCCCCAGGATAAGGCCCCATCAACTGTTCGTTTAGAGGAAAAGCCTCATCTCCAACTAGGACATGTGGCATAACTGTTGTTGTTCCCGGCAAAGATTTGCCAGGCGAAAAGTCAAGATCTCCGTTGAAAAATCTCTTTTCAAATGAACAGTCCGATAAAACACCTCCATCACTGTTTTTTCCATATGCACCAACATCAATTAGTGTAAACTTATAGTAAGCATCAAACACGGCAAGAAGAATAATGCTGCAAGTTTTTTTATAGTTCAAGTACATCGACCCACTTTTTTTTGGTTTTTGAAAGACAACATGCTTCCCATCGATGGCGCCAATACAATTTGGAAAATTCCATTTCTGCCTAAATTCTTTTTCTTTTTGCTGCCACATCTTTCTATCTGGCTCTGGCATTACAATTGACTTGAGTACATTCCAAATTGACTCACAAGCTTCATACACAATTTCTCGTACAGTTGTTTCTCCAAGACGATAACTGAAAGCTATAGTTCCAAAACTATCACCCGTCGCTAAAAATCTGAAAAAGAAAATTAATATATATATTTTTCAGCTGTGAACTACAAAAATAAGTGGAAATCAGTTCGCGATAAAAGCTAGAGCCACAAAGTCTGGACAGGCAGCAATAAACAATAAAAACTTGGATATTCGAAAAAAAGTTTTAACAGCAATATGTGGTGTCTGAAAAAGAAGAAAACAGCAACGTTCAGTCAAAAATCTGCTTGCAGTGTTGTCAGTGACGATGAAAGAAACAAAACTGAGATATCACAAACGTGTTCCAGGGAAACAACTCCACTTGAGTCACCACTAGGTTCTCCTGGAACATCTGCTTTCAACAAAACATTGCGAATAGCAAAAAGGAAGAAAAATTCCTCAACCTCCGAATATTCGGCCTCAGTAGGTTCAGGAGTATAAAAAATTGAAAGACAATAATCCAGTCGATCACTTGACTAAATATTTCCGTCAATCCTACACATAGCTGAATATGAATGTCATATTATGATCAATCTGAAGTTTCGCAACAGGCCTCTCCGATTCAGCATACCACACAGCTCAGCAACCAATCACCATTTTCATGCAACCTACTTCAACAATCTTTTGTCTTACCTTCTTCGAATTTTTCGTCTTTACGCCCACATAATCAAAAAGCACACATAATCTCACAACAAACAACTTTGCAAACATTTGGAAAAAAAGTCCTACATATCCCCAACGACAATATTTGCAAACATGGACGGATGAAACAGTGTATCCACAACAATCAAAATATCTGGATGGAAAAAGTCAGTATAATTTCCTACAATCACCTTTAGTAGGCAGGAAATGCCTGATAACCATCCACCCCACTACTACGAAGATGATGCGTCTTTGTCACCGTCATGAACGGGATGTTATGAGTTTTTTAAGTGTATTTTGAATAGTTATAAACCAAATAAAAATGAAGATATCAATAAAAAAAAATGTTTATTCCAAAATTTTCTAAAATATTTATACTCATAGTCTTAAACATGTGTATACAGCCAAAGGTGAAGTAAGAAATAATGTAGTTATAAGGTGTTTCAATTCTATTTAAAATGAATTTTTTCTGGAACTAGATGATAGATATTGACCTAGTTTAATGAAAACGTGAAAAAATATTTTGAAATATTCTTTACCTTAGACAAACAGCAAGTCGCTCCTCAATAGACACTGCGCTTCGAAATCTGGTATTTTTATGTTCTATGAAATCCTTTATTGAACCAAGAAGCTCACAAAACTTTTCCTCTGACAAACAGAAATATTTGAAAAATCAAACAAATGATTAAATTCACCGTACGTATGTCTCTTTTCATTAATATTGTAAACCCAGCATTTTCTCTTGTTTTTTTCTTCTTCTTCCATAGCGGCAATTAAACCCAATACAATGAGATCTCCTTCTGACGAAGTGCTCATCGTACCTTACTAGACAACGTACTGCATTCGTTCAAATACATAAATAAATAAAATTCTAGCCGAGCCGTTCGAGAAGTGACGCGACGCTTCGGCCAAGTGCGCGGACATCAGCTAAATGACGCTTCGTCTCGCAACGCTTCCGATAAGTGCGCGTATACCTTTACACGTTCTATGTTTGCTCTAGCACTCTTATGTCTCATATTGTACCTTCCTTCTTGTTCACCATGTGGATTTACTAAAGAAGTGAGAAGCCATAGATGAAGTCCATAGCCAGAATCACCTAGAATACATACATTGTAATTATTGGTACACAAAAATGGTCATTTATGTACCTAACAAATTCTTTTGTCAACTCTATTATAGATGTTCCTTAGTATTTGCTGGACATTACTTGTATTCCAGATGCGGGAATCATGGCAACCTCCAGGAAATCTAGCATTAACATGAAATATATATATATATATATATATATATATATATATATATATATATATATATATATATATATATATATATATATAGATGTATAGATGTATATGTATATATATATATATATATATATATATATATATATATATATATATATATATATATATATATATATATATATATATATATATATATATATATATATATATATATATATATATATATATACAGTCAAACCTGGATAAGTGAGAAAACTCTATAAGTGAGAGTAATAGCCAGGCCCTGTCATTTTAAGCTCCCAAAACCTCTATTAGCGAGAAACAGAAACCTCTGTCAGAGAGAGTCGTTTTTCCCTCATAGACCTCCGTAAGTGAGACTGCTACTTATCTATACCTCTATAAGCGACAGTCGAGCTTTATTTACAAATTTAACATGTGCTATTTTATGACTCATTCTTAACTTTCGTGGAACTTCTCCTACCATTGTTTTTGTATTCTCGTCAATATTGTACCTATTCTATTTCGTGGAACTAAATAATGTTGTATCGCATTCTTTCCAAATGGACACGTGTGCCTGTGTACCGTCCTGCTTGTCGGACTTACTCAGTTTATAGTTATCAATTGCTAAGGAAAGTTCTGTTCTGCATCATGTCAAAACGGAAAATTAAAGTACTGTCATTAAGTGATAAACTTAAAATAGTGAAGGCGTTTGAATCCGGAAAATCGCGAAATGAAATTCAGAGGGAGTTTAATTTACCAGAATCCACCTATTATAAAATTATAAAATCAAAAGACTCTATAAAGTCTGAGTGCTCTGATGGACATGGAAATATTAAGAGGGCTAGAGTTTCTGAATTTCTCAATATCGAAAAGTGCATTTTGGAATGAATAAAACAAACTCTCGATAAGAACGTTCCCATAGATGGACCTTTGTTGAAAGAAAAATCAAAAGAGTTTGCTACAAAACTGGGAATCCAGAACTTTTCTGCTAGCAACGGCTGGTTAGAGGGTTTTAAAAGGCGTCATGACATAGCTTTCAAAAAAGCAGCTGGAGAAAGTAACTTTGTGGACCAAGGTGTGTGCAACCACTGGACTGAAGATCTGCCAAATCTTTTAGAAGGGTATGAAACCAGACGATATTTTACAACGCTGAGGAAACTGCTTTATTATTTAAGTACCGTCAGGAAAAAACATGTACAGTTAAAGGCGAAAAATGCCATGGAGGAAAACAAAGCAAGGAACGCCTTACACTTCTCCAGTGTGTAAATATGAGTGGTACGGACAAACTACCCCTTCTCATCATCGGGAAATCAAAGCGACCTAGATGTTTTAAAGGTGTCAAGACTCTACCCGTTGATTATGCAATAATACAAAAGGCTTGGATGACAAGACATTATTTAAAGATTGGTTGAAAAAAGTTGACAAACAAATGAAGATAAACCGAAAAAAAATTCTGCTATTCATTGACAACTGTGCTGCCCATACGGACTTACCAACACTTGCAAATGTAAAGTAATGTTTTTACCTGCTAACACCACTAGTAAACTTCAACCATTAGATCAAGGCATCATTCCACACTTTTGAACGATTTTATCGCAGAGAAGTCGTTAAACATATTCTTACGAGTCTGGAAGAAAACAGAAGCCCTGACATTAACGTACTTCTAGCTATGAAATTTGCTAGAAAGCATGGTACTTAGTCAGCGACGTTACTGTCAAAAACTGCTTCAAGAAAGCTGGGTTTCGGAAAAGTACAGATGAGCAAGACCTGCCAGAGGAAAATGGTGTTGAAGTTGGACCTAGCAACGAGGAATGGACTAAGCTTGTGTCTCACGAATCCAATATGTTAACGCCGAGCTTCGAAGATTTCGTTCAAATTGACGACGACGTAACTACCGCTGGAGAACAAACCGACGACGATATCGTTAAGAATTGTGTGAACACATGTATTGCTGGAAATGACAGTGAAGACGAGGCACAGATTCCGGAAACAGAAATAAAGATCATTCCAATGAAGCTAGCTTTAAATGCGTTGGAGACGGTACATCAGTACTTTGAATACGCGGCGGTTGTTGATCAAGCAATATTCGACAAAATTTATGAGTTAGAGAAAAACATTCAAAATACAAAAACAGAAACCCAAACGAAATTGACGGATTTTTTTGAGTGCAAATAAAATAAAATTACATAGTACATGAATTTTTTGTTTTGTTTTCGTAAGCATTTAAAAAATATATATGTACATAACTTAATTTTATCATATTACATATTTACTACATTCGTACTTGCTGTGACTTGTTATTGCTGCGTACCCCTATAAGAGAGAAACGCTACCCATGTACCTGCATTAGCGAGAAACTCGGGTTAGTGAGAAACCTCTATAAGCGAGAATGAGATTGTGCTCCCTTGAACTCTCGCTTATCCAGGTTTGTCTGTATATATATATATATATATATATATATATATATATGTATATGTATATATATATGTATATATATATATATAGATATATATATATATATATATATATATATATATATATATATATATATATATATATATATATATAGATAGCGTTGTTATAAATAATTTGATGAAATGTAGATTACAGATAAACTAATGTAAATGTCCCAGACATACCTAAGTTATAATCTTGAAAAAGTCTTATATACGCCGAAACATATGTCGATTACAAGGATTACAAGTAATAAAATCTGAATACCTGAAGTTTTACTGTGCTCTAAACCCAAGAAAATTGCACCTTAAATGTATATATATATATATATATATATATATATATATATATATATATATATATATATATATATATATATATATATATATAAGTTAATATCACATAACTGAAAAAGTAATATTCACTTTATTCAGGTAATGTACTACTGGCTGATTTATATAAAGGGTACCTACCAATTCGACATTCATTGAATTATAGTTCTTTCTATTGACGAAAATATTCTTTGGAAAGTTTGGGTGGTTTATAAGAGGAGAAAATATAGCTTCATGAGTGCAATCACACCTGGCATTCTATATTTGTTGTAAAATCTGCAAGGAACAGTCAGTTATATAAATATGTATAGTGCATTAACTGTTTAACTACATGCAATCTGCTTACTTTTGACGAAGGTAATTCATTTCTGCAATATTCTCAGGAAAATTAACCCATCGATCAAATATTTCTGGCCTATTCAAAGCTTTCGTGACTTCTTTTACACTTCTACTAACGGAAGCTTGCGATATTCCTAATGTAACATTTTGGCCGACACCCGTCTGATAGCTCCCTGTTGCAAAAAAGTTGAGTGTTGCTTTAAACTGTAAATTATATTATTTCCAAATCCATTCAACAACAAACAATGTTTACCTTTTTTTCAATGGATAGTCCAGATGCCCGTGTTCGCTCTTGCATATAAGGTGCAACCATTTCGATTAATTCGTGGGTAACGGCTTTTGTTAATCTGAAATTCACTTTTAAATTAATATCACTCATGTGAAACGCATCTTTATAGTTTATTTGTCTGGGAGCATTATCGTCCATGTTCTCTATTACCACTCCTAATGCTATATTTGGATTCATCTTTAAACTAACACTAAACAGTACACAATACTAACAAGAAATGAATAAATACTAATAAAACAGAATAAAGATGAATTATGACCAAATAAAATGTCAAGGAAGTTGTTAAATTATTAAAACTTGTTCTAGGTTAGCGCTGAAAAATTTCTCTGACAGAATGAGGAAAAAATTCAACAGTAATATTCGACACTTCAATAAGTCGAAAGGTTTCACCCATTCGATGCAATCTCGAACAACAATTGACGAATTTATCTCGAATTCGACTTTCTCAAGAATCGCCTTCATTCAAAACTATCGACATATGTCGAAAATTGACAGTGATATGCCAATTTCGAGATTCAAGAATCGAGCGCCTGGTACAAGATCTATCGCTGAACAAGCAAAAAGTTTTTTCTAGTGCTGGAATCACTTCATCAACGATGAAATACTCGATATCATTGTAGAGCATACAAGTTTCTACATAGCAGAAAAACAAGAGATAGGGACTGCAAGGAAACAGATAAAATTGAAATAAAAGCCCTTATTAATTTTCTATACTTTTCAGGGTAACTGAAAAGAGATATGGGACAGAAAAGGAAGCGGAGTAGAAATTTTCTGGCTCACAATAAGCAATCAACGATTTCTATATCTCTTGGGGTATTTACGTTTTGCCGATAATACTACCAGAGAAGAGAGAAAGAAAACAGATAAACTAGCGCCAAATCGAGAAGTCTTTAATATATTTGTATCTGTTGTCGATAGCATTATTCTATTTCACAGAACGCGACAATAGATGCTTCTTGGTAGATGCGGTTTTAGACAATATATACCTTCTAAGCCAAATAAGATGGGCTGAAACTTTTCTCGTTGGTCGATTCAAAAATGTTTTATACTTTGAATCTTGAATTATATGTTGGACAACAACCTGCCGGTCCTTTCCAAAGGAATAATGACGCTATGAGTATTTATTGTGCGTCTGGTAGCCTCCTTTTCCAGAACATCAACAAACCTCAGCATTGATAAGTGGTGTACCTCTGTGCCATAAGTCGAACATTTGCTGAGATACCATAAGCTGAATCTTGTCGGAACGATTCGGAAAAATAAAAGGAAAATACCTATGTATTGTTGAAGTCAAATATCGTCCAATAACATCAAGCATGTTTGGATTTGGTGAACATATCACGACAATGTTCCAAAAAAAAAGGAAAGAACGTTCTCATGATTTCTAGTTTGCACAATAGCGACGCGCTATTGATCCTGCTTCTGGAGATAAAAACAAACCTAAGATTATAACTTTCTATAATGGAACGAAAGGAAGCGTCGACTCTGTGGACCAGCTTTGTTCACTGTATGATGTTGCAAGAATTACCAGACGCTGGCCCATGGTTATTCTTTTCTCCCTTTTGAACATCGCAGGGATAATCAGTCAGGTTGTTCATGTCTCGAATCACCCTGATCCAAAATCCGATTTGAAACGGAGAATATTTCTAAAACAAATAGCAATGACGATGAACATCTGCAGAGACGCTCTTATCAGAAAAATGTAACGGAAACTGTCTGAGACTTCATCCAACGTAGAAGAGATACCAGAAGGCACTCGAAAATATTGTTCAGGGTGTAAAAATGAAAATAAGTCTACGTTATATTGCCAGAAATATAAATCTTTCGCTTGTTTGAAGCACGCGAGAATGTTGTGCTTTCCGTGCACAAATGCCATCCTGGAAACAAATTTTAACCCCTTGACTACGGTGATGCACCCGTCTGCATCATAGGTGACTGTCCGCTGCATCCGAATGATACATATACCCACAGAAGATAGGATGTTGCGCATGGTGGGCGGAGCTTATTATTACGTGTGACGTCACTCACAGAGTTAACCGTTGTGTACATCGTTGGTATATCGTACAGAATTGTTTAATATTTACTTTCTTGGACGCTCTGATTTTTATTTCTGTGTTTTCCGCGCCAAATTAACTTTTTATTTATACTCTGGTGTTTCAAATTTATCTTTACACGTTTTTTATAGACATATATTTGGATATTTAATAGTTAAAAATGCGGGTTGCCGTCGTAGGATGTGGATCCGATAACCAGTCAAAACAGACTCCGTGCAAAGACGTTAAGTTTTTTAGTTTTCCTAAAGACCCCAGTCTTAGCAAGAAATAGTTACATTTAACCAAAAGGGAGGACAAAGTTAATATAAAAAACGCTGTAATTTGCTCCAAGCATTTCTGTGAAAGCGATTTTAAGGTGAATTTAAAACATATTTTTTTGGATTACACCCCTATGAATTATCGTGGTTTAAAGGATAATGCAATCCCCACCCAAAATTTACCACAATCCCAATGTGTTTCATTATTGGGACCTTCGAAAAAAATTTTATCCATGATCTTTTAGAGAAAAGTAGTAGTATTGAGTGCTCTATGAAAGCCAAGCGATTATTTTTCAGGAGCAGAATGTTCTTTCGAAATAAGGATCTCAATAAAGCGCTAAAGGACAATACTAATCTTAAAAGAAAATGGAAAAAAGTTGTTTCTTAGTTAGCGACTAAAAAAATTGGAATTGTCATAAAAAATTGTAAAAACTGTACTTTTAATTTTCATTCATCAAATTAAATAATTTTTTAGAAATATGTGAACTTGATTGTAGAAAAAATCTTGTGTGTAATTCGAGCACAAATTCATTGTCGATTTCAAGAGATTGCCGTCCGACGAAGGAGCGCGGAAACTGTCTCTTTCAATCGACAATATATCATTTTGCGCTCTTAATACACAAATATCTATTCCATTTCAAATTATTGGTGTTTATTCCCATTTTTTTTGTAGTAATAATACCAGGGATGATACATACCTATGTATCATTTCAAATGTAGGCTCAAATACGGTGATGCTTGCTTATGAATCATTTTAAACCAGTTATAACAAACTCGTATACAGTTCACGATAATAAGTGGGGATAAAACACGCCTACATTGGACGTGGTGGTATTCCTTTCTAATTTGATAGGAGGTCTCGCAGATTTCAACAGTTCAATCTCGCTCGAATCAGTGTAACATCAACACTGAAAGCGTGTAGTTCCTAATACCACTATGTCTTCTAATACGGAGTCCGACACAAGTGATCCAGATTATGACGAAAATTATACAGGGTCAGAGGACGATTTCAGTTCAGAAGATGAGGACGACTATTCGAATACAGACGACTCAGAATCTCTGAAATTTTTCAAACAAAATTTCCCTATGAGATTCACCCTGCTATAAATACATCTTCCCCGATGTCAATAAAAGAATGTTTTGAAGCCTTTATTTCGCCAAAAATTAGATTATCTTTGCCAATGGACCAACGAAAGAGCTGAAATATTTATGGAAGCCCATAACAATTTAGCAATCAAGATTCATGGATTGTACTGGAAACACGTGACAAGAAATGAGATGTATGTGTTTTTGTCAATGATTTTGATGATGTGGTTGATACATCTACCTGATATGCATGACTATTAGAAAAAAAAACTATCTTTTAGGAGGACCACCCGTATTTTCCGCTAAAATAATGAGCAGAGATAAATTTTTTTCCATCCTCAAATGTTTGAGATTCAGCTCTCCACGCGCTGTGAATTAGCAAAAGTCACTTACACGGGTGGTGATGTTTTTTGCCCATGTACGTGAAAATACAACCATTCTAATTGACCCAGGAAAAATTTGTGCAATTGATGAATGTTTGATGCTATATAAAGGGCGGCCGAATTTCAAGCAGTATATCAAATCAAAAAGGTCGCGGTTCGGTATAAAGCTTTTCTGTTTGTGTCCAAGTAATCCTAAGTTCAGATGTTATACATACAATTTTTCACTGTATATTGGAACAGATATTTATCACCCAACTCATATACCAGGTAGTGAACTTTTGTCCATGTCTGAGAGAATAGTTGTGTTTCTCATGCAAAATCTATTGGATGAAGGTCGCGACGTAATACTAGATAATTGGTATTTATTCGAACGCCTGGCTGAATTCCTGTTGAGCAAGAACACTTACGTTACAGGTTCTATAAATATAAGAAGAGGTGTTCCCAAAGAATTGACCCAGCTTCCCCTGGAAAAATATCAGTCGTGTTTTGTTCGGAAAAAAGATATACTCATTGTGAGGTTCAGAGACGAACGTGACGTTTATGTTCTGACGACTAACTTGACTGCCAACTTCCAGGAAAAAGAAAAATTTGAAACTGCAAAGAAGAAAAAAGTCATGTATAAAAGGCCCCAACATATAGAACATTACAACACTTACATGGGTGCAGTTAATGCTGTGGACCAGGAAAACGAACCATACAATGCCGCCAGAAAAAATTATAGCTGGTTCAAGAAATTAGGAATCCATATCATTCAGAGAATGGGTTTGAATGGACAAGTTTTGCATGAGAATTCGAATAGCAAAAAATGAGGACGTCCAAATTTACAGAAAAACTTTGTGATGAGCTTCTATCACATTATCACCCAAAATATATTGATTTGCGAGATAGTTATAAATCAAAAAATGAACATTATTCAACATAATCTAAAGAACATAAACTCATCCGTTTACCAAAGGAAGAGCAAAAATAAAAAGGTGCTGGATTTGTTACAATGTATATAAAACCACCAAATACACATTTCTGTTTAGTTCTGGTTGCGAGAAATCTCTTTGCTCAAACGAGCATTTAGAATTTCACAAAAAATAAAATGGTTTCTACTTTTATTTTTATTAAGATTTATTGTTTGTGACTTGTTGGAGAATTACAATTTGGTTTATTTAGTGTTTAGTGGAATATCGTTGTTTATTTTTATTGATTTCATTTTGTATGTGCAAAAACTTTTATATTATATTTTACTTTTATATTACAGTAGAACCCCGATTATCCGTGCGCGGATTACCCGGGCTGCGGATTATCCGTGCTATGATTGTGTCTTTGAAGTTCTATCGAAATAGCGTTTACCGGAAATCACTCGACCAAAACTCTGTATATGGCGCGCCGCGAGAGAGACGCATGGAGCCGCGAGAGAGACGCATGGATACAATAATAGCGATCGGTCGGGTAATCCCAGTGCTCGAACTCGGGGAAGTACAGAATATGTTTCATGTTTAATTTATTTAGTTGCGTGCTAAAGACGAGTGACTACACTGCTATAATCTCAACGCGCGCGTTTCTTTTTAAAATGGCAACAACCAGTGTTAAACGCAAAAGAAATGTTTTAACAATTGAACAAAATCTAGAGATTTTGAATAAACTTGAAAAGGGCGAAAGTGTAGCAACATTATCACGAGTCTATGAAGTTGGCAAACAAACAATACGCGATATCAATAAAAACAAATTGAAACTACAAAATTTTATATCGCAGTCCGACTCTTTTAAAAACATTTCTACACGGAAATCATTGAAAGGATCAACTTTTCAACAACTCGATGAAGCACTTTCCAAGTGGTTTTTGCAGAAAAGATCAGAGGGCGTACCAATTTCTGGACCAATATGTGCTAACCAAGCGGAGATTTTTCACAAACGCTTGAAAATCAAAGAACCTTTTAATGCATCCAGCGGTTGGTTGCATCGATTCAAAAAACGTCGAGGGATCCGTGAGCTTGCAATTCAAGGCGAAAAGATCAGTGCCGACGGAGAAGCAATGGTAGAAACACAGACCAAGGTGACCGACTTTTTTTCAAACGCATAGCTACATAAAATACCATATCCGCTTTATTTAAACGCAAATTAACATTATGTACCTATGATGTAGGGTTTTTATTTTTCTTATTTTGTATAGTTTACTTTTTTACCTTATGTAGAATTATATTTTTTGTTCGGTTATCTTTTTATGCAATACATATAAACTTAGTTTGAACTAATGGGATCTTTTTTTTTCTGTCATATTTTGAGTATACATATATACATACATAATATGTAGGTATGTAACATGTAATAAATGAATGTTCGGATTATCCGTGCTTTTCACTTATCCGTGCCTCGTCCGGTCCCGTGGAGCACGGATAATCGGGGTTCTACTGTACTATTATTTATTATGAGTGAAATATTAGATTTGTAGTGATTTCAAGTGACAATATTCTTCTTGATTTCTCGTCGAATACAATTATTACCAGGTATGTACATTCATTATTCACCATAGAGTCATGTGAGTTATTTGAATTGTTCTTCATGCAGGAAATTTATGTACCTATGTGAAAAGTGCTGAAATTTGAAGTAAATATCTATATATACCTATTTTATAATTCAGATTTTTCATCTCATGCCTGAAATATCTCATAGAAGGATATTTTCCAGATTTTGATATAGGTAATTTGTGAATTTGAAATGTTATTCATTGTAAATTGGTTCAATTTAAATTCTTCTCATGTCACTTCAAAACTACTCCCACGCTTTATATATTTTTATTAATAACAGGCTGTAGGTAAGTATATGTAAGTATGAAAACCCGATTTTAATGGGTTGACGTTTCGTAACGAAATTCGTGAACTTTTCTGAAATTTCAGATCAAAATTGAATTGACATTTATAAATTTTAAAAGAATTAATACATTAAACTGGCTTTTATACCTATTACTTTCATACATAGAAACATTGAAATGATGAAAAATGGCATGAAATTTTAGACTTTTTCACAAAAATCAGACAAACAAAATAATAATAAAAAATATATTCCATTAAATGATATATCACATATTTTAAACCCACATTATTTCAAAGTAGCGTATATATATATATATATATATATATATATATATATATATATATATATATATATATATATATAAACGCAAAAGAAATGTTTTAACAATTGAACAAAAACTAGAGATTTTGAATAAACTTGAAAAGGGCGAAAGTGTAGCAACATTATCACGAGTCTATGAAGTTGGCAAACAAACAATACGCGATATCAATAAAAACAATTTGAAACTACAAAATTTTATATCGCAGTACGACTCTTTTAAAAACATTTCTACAAGGAAATCATTGAAAGGATCAACTTTTCAACAACTCGATGAAGCACTTTCCAAGTGGGTTTTGCAGAAAAGATCAGAGGGCGTACCAATTTCTGGACCAATGTGTGCTAACTAAGCGGAGATTTTTCACAAACGCTTGAAAATCGAAGAACCTTTTAATGCATCCAGCGGTTGGTTGCATCGATTCAAAAAACGTCGAGGGATCCGTGAGCTTGCAATTCAAGCCGAAAAGCTCAGTGCCGACGGAGAAGCAATGGTATAATTTTGCTATGAGCTGGAGACCATAATTACAGAAAATAATCTACAACCTTCTCAAATTTATAACGCTGACGAAACAGGGTTATACTGGCGAGCAATGCCAACAAAGACTTTAGCTGCAAGTAATGAGATGAGTGCACCGGGATATAAAAAGAGTGAAGACCGAATAACAGTGTTGTGTTGTGCTAATGCGTCTGGTGGTCATAGACTAAAGCTGGCTGTGATTGGAAAGTCAAAAAATCCTCGCGCTTTTAAAAACATGAAATTGCACAATCGCCCAGTTCACTATTATAACCAGCAAGCTGCTTGGATAACTTGTGATTCATTTCAAGATTGGTTTCATAAAAAGTTCATTCCTGAGGTAAAGTCTTATTTGAAGCAGGAAAAGTTGCCACAAAAGGCACTTCTTCTTCTGGATAATGCTCGTTCTCATCCCAATGAGGCAGTCCTAAGATCTGACGATGGAAACTTTTTTGTTCTTTTTTCCCACCCAATGTCACGCTAGAGG
The DNA here is from genome assembly GCA_030704885.1 of Cynegetis impunctata. NCBI lineage: Eukaryota > Metazoa > Arthropoda > Insecta > Coleoptera > Coccinellidae > Cynegetis > Cynegetis impunctata. The sequence continues at coordinate 26,042 of JARQZK010005129.1, read as the reverse complement.
AAGATGAAAGCATCGTGGAATCTGCGGAGGAAGAAACGACCATAACTGAATTAACTGCATTAGTCAGCAGCGCCGATGAGTTCAAAGAAGTTGACGAAACCGAAGTTGAAATATGGATTCAGTGTGACAAAAATGAGCCAGGTTATCAACTCTTCAATGACGACGATATTGTCGTACAAGTTTTGAATCAGCCCGGTACGTCACAACCTGATTCATTCGAAAATGATAGTCAAGACGAAGAAAATGATGGGACGGTATCAATCAAAAGAATTTCTAACCGAGAGGCTGAAGAAGCTGCCAACGTTCTACTAGATTATTTTGAGCAACGAAAATCTTTGGACCTTACCCACATTTTGAACTTGCGCAGAATACGTCAGACAATTAAAAAAGATCGAATAATTTTAACACAGACCAAGGTGACTGACTTTTTGTCAAACGCATAGCTACATAAAATACCATATCCGCTTTATTTAAACGCAAATTAACATTATGTACCTATGATGTAGAGTTTTTATTTTTCTTATTTTGTGTAGTTTACCTCATGTAGAATTATATTTTTTGTTCTGTTATCTTTTTATGCAATACATAAACTAAGTTTGAACTAATGGGATCTTTTTTTTCTGTCATATTTTGAGTATACATATATACATACATAATATGTATGTATGTACAATGTAATAAATGAATGTTCGGATTATCCGTGCTTTTCACTTATCCGTGCCTCGTCCGGTCCCGTGGAGCACGGATAATCGGGGTTCTACTGTATATACTTTTACATTATTTTTATATAATAGAAAACACTTTTTGTTGGATATAGTTTTGTTTATTTATGTAGAATGGTTGTTCATTTTTGTTATTGTAATTTTGAATGTGCAAAAACTTTTATATTATATTTTACTTTTATATTATATACTTTTACATTATTTTTATACAGGTAATAGAAAACATTTTTTGTTTGATAATTTGAATTTTGTTTATTTATGTAGAATGGTTGTTAATTTCTCTTATTGTAATTGTTTTTGATACATTATTTTTTTCCAATAGAAAACATTTTTCATAAAAAAAATGATGTTTTTCTCCAGTTTTAATCCAAATATTGTTCTGACAATATTTACCCTGAATAATACAAAATATGTATCCTGAACAGCATAGAATATTACCCTACCCCGTTATGCCTACAAAAGCGCGACAACCTAGCTTAAGCGCGCCCGGCGTCAAGGGGTTAATGTTGAAGAGGTATGATTTAACCTTCCAGCGGACGCGCTGTCGTAAAATTTACGACAAATGCGCCGTACTGTTTCTTCCACTCTTACCACTCAGTCGGGAGCATCGAGCTTCTAGCTATTCTCGGGTCAGTTTCTCTCTGAACTGCGGATGTACTTGAAGTGCTTAGAAATTTCCATTATTCAGTAATATTGAGGAATTTCCGTTGAGCAAAATTTTACGACACGCGCCTTAAAGTGTAAGTATATTAACCTAACTACTTTTTTCTCATTTATATCGTTTCTTTTATAGCTAAATGTATTTTTTTGACGCGTCCCATTATGGCTAGTAGGGCGCTTACACAAAAGGAGTTAGAAGAAATTGTTCAACATTCATCCAAGAGCCAGAGCAAGATGATGGGACTTAGTTTCCCTAGACTAGAGTGATAGCGAGTTTTCTGAAGAAGAAATCGAGCAACAAGCTAAAGAAAGTGCGACCGAACAAGAAAACACTTCTGACGAATCTGAAGGAGAAGAGGAAATAGTGGAAGAATTTTTCACTGGCAAAAATAAATCAACAAAATGGCGAAACACAACTTACCGTATTTCTGGAAAAACCAAGAGGATAAACGTAGTCACAGTGCCCAATGGCTTGACTCAAACAGCTATCGGTATTAAAAATTAACTAGATGCATTCTTCCAAATAATCGATCTGTCTATAATAGACGATGTTCTGAGGTACACGAATATGTATATCAATCAGCTGAGAGTTAACCATCAATATTCTAGAAATCGGGACTGTAAAAACATCGATAGGCAAGAATTTATGGCATACTTGGGTCTACTATATTTGATCGGTATAAATAAATCTCACCACGCAAATGTGAAAGAAATTTTTTCCAGTGTCTTCATGACCCTTTTCCTGAGATTCTATGACAAGAATACTCGAGTCGAAAGGAGGAAAGTTGAGAAACTGGCAGCGATACGTGACTTTTTCCAAGCTTCCGTCAATAACTGCAAATCCTCATTCAATTTGGGCGAATATACTACAATCGATGATAAGCTGCATCCATTCAGAGGACGTTGTAGCTTCATACAATATATTCTAGCAAACCAGCAAAATGCGGGGTGAAGATGTTTGCGTTAGGGCCTTATTATACAGATCCACTCGAGTGGCGGACGCGCGCCACCGCTTCAGACGCTCCAGCAAGCCACTCTCAGCAATACACGTAATCATATGGAACTTATTACACAGGTCCACACCTGTGGCTAGGGGTCGCGTCTGTGACGTGCATTGGCCACTCCAGTCGCCCACCCTCGCTTCGTGTGGAGCACCTGCGCGACTGTGGCTCGGCTAGCGGGCCATTGTTTGCTACGAAGCTTATTATACTGAGCTTTTGCAATGCGCCACTGGTGAGCGCCACCAGGCGGCTATTGCATCAATCGACAGTCATCAGTCGTTGTTTGTGCTTGAACCTAGGAGGTTGTTGTGGGCTTCATTATTTTAAAATGCCGAAAATATCAAATCCACAGCGAATTGTCGCGCTTCTAAACGTTGAGGATTTTATCACTTCAATTGAGTCAGAGCCTGCAATTTGAGACTCTTCAAAACCTGAATACTACAACAATGTCGAGACAGAAAAATCTTGATTTATGAAGGAAAAACTGACAAACATCCAAATGCCGACATGTTGGATGAAAGCGTAGTTCTGAACCTTAGTGAACATTTTGCTGGAAAAGGCTATTGTATTTATTTTGATAATTTTTTTTCTTCGTTGCCCTTGTTTCAGAAATCACTCGACAAACAAGTATTTGCATGTGGAACAGTACGGCAAACTAGGAAGCACTTTCCCAAAAACCTCCTGTGTCAGGATAAAAGCTTGAACATGAGTGAATCAGACTCCGTTTTTTCTAGAGATATATCTGTGTATAAATGGAATCATAGAGGAGTCAAGTGTGTAACAATTGTTAGTAACATGTACAAGTTACATGGGAGGAGTGGATCATTTTAATCAGCTTCATTCAAATTATACGGTATCTTGAAAGTCAAGGGGGTGGTGGGTGAAGATTTTCTTTCATCTACTAGATGCACCGATTATCAATAGCTACATACTGTACAAGGAAGATATAAAGAAAAAGTTTCTCAATGAAAAAATCATGAGTCAGTTGCAATTCCGAAGTTGTCTAGCGAATGCTTTGATAGCGTCATATTCTAACCGAAAACGTCCGGGGCCACAAAGGGCGGAGAACAAACATGATGATGTAGGACACCTTCCTATCCGAGGAACTTACCGTCGTTGTGCTGGTTGCTCTAAAGAAAAAAACAAACACGCTCCAATATTTTCTGTAAGAAATGCAATGTTGCCTTGTGCAAGTCATGTTCTGCTCCTTTCCATAATATGTAGTTCAGAAAGTAATTTTTGCTATTTGTAAAAAAAAATAATTTGTAGTTAAGAGTATCCAAAGAGTATTTATCATCAAATGTATCGTTATTGTCCTGAAGGTTCTTTGGTATCTTTAGCTACCATTAAATTTCGTGGTTTTTGGTCCAAATCTAATGATTTTGATTTTTTTAAATAATAATTGCATGTTTATATACCACCGTTGAAACATATGCATACACCAAACACGAAATTAAAAAAAAAGTTTTGCCACTTAAAGGGATAACTGATATAAAACAAGCTATTACTTTAAAGTGAGTGCCAATCTCTCGTTTGCAGAAATGGAATTCTTGTAGTTTGTGTATGGTTTTCTGATATCTTCTTCTATGTCTGATAACAATTCATCAAAATATTGTTTGGACATTCGATACCCATTATTTAGATTAGGGGTCTTCCTAATAAAAAAGTATGCACTCCTTCGGTTCTATTGCTCCTACGTTTCTTTTTCTCAGTAGTAGAAACAACAATAATTCATCATCTTCACTCGATGAAGACGCACTGAATTCACCTTCTTCACTTGACGAGGCCATATTCAATACTAAAATTGAAACGTACAATTAATCCACTGCAAGGAAGCTTGGATGGGCCACAGCTATGGCCAGCACGGGTGTCTTCCTGTAGCGCGCGTTCGCCACTCGAAGTGGCTGTGTACAATAAGATTCTAAGAGTCTTATTATACAGAGGTGATGCTAAATGTTTCACACATCCAATCTAGAAATATACTGCGGCAAAAAACCTGATGGACCATTTGCTCCAATACTTCAACAGATATTGTAAAGCGTCTAGTTACTCCGATAGAAAACTAAAACCGGATATTGACCATCGACAATTGGTACACAAGTGTAGTACTCGTAAAGATTATTTACTTACAAAATAAATTACAGTTTTGGGCACAATAAAAAAGAAAAAATCAGTAATCCCAAAAGAGTTCTTGCCGCACAAGAGCAGAGTTGTTGGATCCACTCTTTTTGGTTTCCAAAAGGAAAAAAGGATGCTTTCCTATGTACCTCGAAAAAATAAATCTGCAATATTACTCTCAACATTAAATGACGACAACGAAATAGATCCTGACACCAGAAAGCCTCAGGTTATACAAGACTACAACGAAACCAAAGGCGGAGTAGATACAGTCGACCAAATGTGTGCTTCTTACTCGGTCTCTAGAATAACAAAGAGATAGCCGTGTCTAGTTTTCTACACTCTAATGAATATTGGCGGCATACATGCTCAAATTTTATACAAATTCAGCTGTCCAAGAGAAGCTCCAGAACATCGAATAGTTTTCCTGAAAAATTTGGCATTGAGCATGATGAAAGAGCATCTTATCTTCAGATCAAAGGTCAAACATTTACCGCGAGATATAAGTGCCTTTCTCAAAAGTAAATAACGGTCGGGAATTTGAACCGATAACAGATGAAGAAAAAAGAATTCTTCCAAAACTCGGTGTTTGTCGATTATGTGCACTGGAGAAGAAAAGATCCTCACCATCAATGAAGTGTTTCCGTTGCCAGTCCTTTACATGTGAGAACCATTCTGCTGTTGAGGTGGTTTGCAACAATTGTAAGGATGAGAATATTGATTTTGATTAATAGGTCGATAAAATATATTGCTTTGAAATTTTAACATATTTAAAGTTTTTTTGAAGAAAGTCAAGTATATTTTTTCGAATTTACTGTCATTTATCATTTTCCATAACATAACAGCAATTTACTTATATTTATACACAAAAAACATAATTTGAATGAAGAAATCGACGTAAAATTAACAACAGGCGCCTGCTCAAGGAAAATCACGCAGCGCGCCCGCTGGAAGGTTAATTTTCTATTTCTTCGGGTTGTCGACAGCTTATTTTTTCTTATATTGGATAGGTACAAATAAGAAATTCTTGTTTTATTTCGAGTACAGTTTTGTTCGCTTGTCTCTGTGTTTTCCTTGAATATTTACTATGTAAACAAAAATAACGAATTAAAGAAATGAATATTATGCATATGGAGTCTAACAGATTCTGCGTGACAAGTGCTGTCAGAGCATCAGGCGCGACTAGCGCAGGCTTAAGGATATTGCTGACTACATGGATTATCCTGAGAATATTATCAAGTATAATAATGAGCGAGGATATAATATTCAAGTGAATTAAATTATGATGAAATGATATGAAGTAATATCAAATAAAATATGATGAAATGATAGGAAATAATATTCTAGTGAATTAAATTATGATGAAATGATATTAAGTAATGTCACATGAAATATGATGAAGTGATATACAATGATATGAAGAGGTGAAGATATTGCTGACCACCCTGAGAATATTATCTAGTATAGCTGATGAGCGAGTAAATAATATTCTAGTGAATTGAATTATGATGAACTGATATGAAGTAATATCAAATGAAATATGATGAAGTGATATACAATGATATGAAGAGATGAAGTGGAACATAGTTGTACGTAATTTGGCTCCATTTTGTTTCACGCAATTACCATCGGCAGTTGATATGAGCGAACTCGAGGATGCTTGTATGCAATTGAAACAAAAGAAATTTCGTGCAGAACATTACATACCACCCAGTACACGACGCCAGGCTTAGGTTGACCCAGATTCTGCATATATATCTGCTGGTTACTCCTCTGGTGCAGAAAGTCTGGTAGCGTTCAGGTCTGGTAGCCCAACCTCTGGCAATCGTCACCAACCTGCCTCATCAACGCAACCTAGGTCATCTCAATCCCAATTATTGTATGTGTAACAGTGTTTATTTTTCAGACATAGAAATCAGAAGAAATAACAAGTTCATATATATTTATTTTAATTTCTAAAATTCTTCGAATTGATTAAACTTTTGATGAAATTCATTTTTCTATATTCATAGAATTTCAAAGAAGTTATCTTAGTTCAATAAAAATAATTTAGCTTCTACAACATACAATGTATCTCTCAATTCTAATTTAAAATTTCTGTTTCCCCTACAGTAAACCTACCATTGGTTTTCTGAAAACCAAAACCCAGGGACGAAAGCCCACAGATATGGTCTCCCTGAGGACCATAGGTAACAAAGAGGTCTAGGTGGCTATGGCATCCGAAGGAACTTTAGTGCGGGTTTTAGAATGTTATATATTTTTAGTCAAATTTCTCTTAGACGCAATTATCAAAATATTTTCATATTGAAAAAAAGTCCGAATCTCTGATGCTCTTCAATCTAGATCTAGAGATAAATTCAAAATTCATACTCATATACCATGTTTCATGCATTATAATCAATATGTTTACTTGAGTCTCAAGATTTGTGTATTGGATAACTCATTTAATTTTTTGTTTACAGATCCCCACTATGAATAAAAGAATACAATTTCACATTTGTTTGTTTCATTTCATAAAAACAAAAACCTAGTGTTCACTCATCAAAGGTGAAAGAGTTCCAAAAAATAAGGTGAAAATTAATTTTATTTTTCAAATTTTCCCCAGAAAAATGATAATAATCTAATTTTCTTGTTGAACCACAAAAAATTTTTTCTCCCCTAGAATAAACCTATTATTGGGTTCCTAGAATCCAAAACCCGAGGAAGAAAGCCCCCAGATATGGTCTCCCTTAGGACCATAGGGGACGAGGAGGTCTGGGTGATTATGGCACCCGAGAGAACCATAGTGTGGATTTTGAAATGATATGTATTTTCTGTGAAATGTCTCTATGATACATGGCTGAAGTGACTAAAATTATATGTGATGTCTTCCTTAGTAAAATTTCATATTTAGAGAAGAATTATTAAAATATTTTCATATTGAGATAAAATCAGAACCTCTGATATCCTCCAAGTTAGATATAGAGATTAATTCAAAATTCATACTCATTTACCATGTTTCATGCATTATAATCGATATGTTTACTTAAGACAAGCTTTGTGTGATGGTTAACTTATATAATATGTCTCATGAGAAACATGCTTGTTTCAGTCAAAGAATGAATAAAATTTATTATCTAAATTATATTATATATATATATATATATATATATATATATATATTATATATATATATATATATATATATATATATATATATATATATATATATAAAGGTTTCAACTTCTAAGGGAATCGGCCTAGTTTACACCATTCCTATATACACACATTGGTACCTTGTCTTATATTCTTAATTTATTATTTTTATCATTCTGTGTACGGTCAGTGAAATTATATTATAATATGACTCATTTTATCAGATTTCATTTTGTTTTAGAAAATTTTGATTCAGTTAAAGACCCCGTTTTGATAGTTCTTGTGTTGATGCGAAGTTTTAATTGTTCAAGTTTTGATTGTTAAGTGAATCATGGAACGTGACGCCAAGAGAGCGGGGACCTCTATCGAGGAGGATTACCAGCAAGATATGAGCGAAGAAGATATACCAGGATTCGATAGTGGCGAGGCAACCCAGGATATGAGTGAAGTGTTATCTCTGCTTCACAACATAGGCAGCAAACTCAATCGTCTGGTTGACATGGCGGTAAGACAGGATGCGAGAGTGGACGCTCTAATGACACGAGTTCAAACCCTCGAGGAGGCCAAGAAGTTCAATCTTCTGGCCATGGATCCTCTTTATCCCAATCTGGCCGCCATTGCGCCCACGGGACATTCCGAGGTATCCCAGGTGTCGACAGTCCCAGACGCTACAAGAGTCATGTCCACCGTTATGATATGACGCGATGAGGATCATCATCTATTACATCACAGGACTCCGACATTTGTTTACATACAGCGTTTGCTTGGAAGTTTCAATGTTGACAAATGTAATAACACCTAAACCTCAATATTTCAGTAAGTTGTGTTCCTTAAGTTGTAAAATTAATATAATATTGTTGGTTCATTATTTGTGAAAATGTTCTTGGTATATTTTGTAGACGCCCTGAAGAAGGATTAAAATAAATCCGAAAGCTTGGCAAAGATAAACAGAGTATCATTGGTGTAAACTAGGCCGATTCCCTTAGAAGTTGAAACCTTTCAATTGTGCGACCATTATAGATATTAATCATTATATATATATATATACAGGGTGGCGCATCCTATACGCGTCGGTCTCTGTAGGGAAAACAACTTGAAATTTGAATTTTTTTTCTTAATAGGGATATACAGGGCCATTAACACTACAAATTAAAAATAATTTGGATTATACAGGGTGGCCCAAAAATAGGAATATATATCAAAGTTATGTTTTTTTAAATGGAACACCCTATATTTGATGGTGTCTTTTGATTCCCCGGAAAAAATAAAGTGAAGTTTCAGTAAAGTTTCCTATACCTATCTCTTTTACTTTTTGAAATATTTAAAGGAATCTCAATTTATGAGCTTGAGCAACATAACCTAGTATGTCGCGGTTATTTAAAACACATCAACAGTCACCTGCGATATGCGTAGCCAAGATATTAGACTATCGAACAAAATGCAAATTTTTGCATTACATCGTACAGGGTGTTCATTTAGTCTAATTGAATTCTACTTAAATATGGAGTCGAATAATATTCTTATTTTAAATGGCACACCCTGTATTTAATAACTTTAACTGATAGACATTTAAATTATCTTTCATTCCATATAAGAGTTCCCTATACCTAAATTGGATGGATCTTCAGTAAAAAGCTGTTTTTTATTTTTAACATACGGATTTCATCATATTCTTTTCTAATCATAGTAACCATAGAGCAAATATCACTCAAAATATGGTATTGAACAAAATAAACAGTCTTATCACTTTCCAATGTTAAACAGTTTCAATGTAAACCAAAACTATAATTTTTTTAATGAGAAATAAACATTTAATGACAAAAAAATTTGAATTATTTGAAAACTACACACAAATGGAAAAGAGTAAGAAACAAATTGAAAACAAAAAATGAATCAAAAAAAATGTTCAAAGTGACGCCCATCTTGTTCACAAACACAACTGAACTCGTTTTTCAAAGGATCGTTTCACTTTGAGAAGAATTTCGCCAGTTACTGTCTGAAAAGCAGCTCTTATTCTAGCTTTCATATCTTCCAGAGTAGTTGGTGGGGTGTTATAAACTATACTTTGTATGTGTCCCCTTAAAAAAAAATCCAACGACGTCAAGTCTGGAGATCTTGGAGGCCAATTATGTGGACCACCTCTTCCGATCCATTTATTAAGAAAACGCCGGTTTAAGTATCGCCGTACTCGAAGTTTAAAATGTGCGGGGGCTCCATCCAACTGCATCCACATTTTCTGCCTTGTATTTAGAGGTACATTATCAAGGAGTCCAGATAATTTTCTCCGCAAAAATCTTAGAAATTTTCTGCCATTGAGATTACCGGCAAAAAAATAAGGACCAATAACATGTAAAACTATTATTCCTCCCCACACATTCAAGGACCACCTATGCTGATGATCGAGAGTACGAAAGACGTGAGGATTTTCATCACTATAATAATGAAAGTTATGGCGATTAACGAGTCCATTATTATGAAACGTGCACTCGTCCGAAAACAGAACATTATCAAAAAAATCCGCATCTGATTCTACTTTATCCATAACCCATAAACAAAAATCGATTCTTTGTTGAAAGTCCCTTTGATACAGTTCTTGGTGCAGCTGTACCTTATAAGGATGAAATTTATGTTTGTTTATTATTCGTCCAATACTTCTCCTACTTATTCCAGTTTCTCTACTAAATGTGTGTGGCTTGTGTGTGGGTTCTCTATCAGTGAGCCAATAACACAAAATTCATTATCATGATCTCCTACAATAGGTTGAGGCTGAATAATTTTTTTATAAACTACGTTTCCGCTAACTCTAAACTGTTTTTGTTATCTTTCGAAAGCACGTCTGTCAGGTTTCTCTCGATCTGGGTATTTTTGGCCGTAAACTCTAGAAGCCAATAAACAGTTTTCATGACACTCACCAAGAACAAGCACCATATCAATTCTTTCTGCTTTAGAATAAGTTTTCATGTTTCAAATTCGATTTTTCGTACGCTTGATATCTAACTTACCAAATAGAAATGTCAAACTCGCATTCGACATTTAAATTCAATGGTCACTTTGACGGGAAAGAGTATTTACAAAAATTAGTTATGTTGAACATAAAAACAGATATTTACTAAAAACCATTGAATTTAGGTATAGGGAGATCTTATATGGAATGAAAGATAATTTAAATGTCTATCGATTAAACTTATTAAATACAGGGTGTGCCATTTAAAATAAGAATATTATTCAACTCTATATGTAAGTAGAATTCAATTAGACTAAATGAACACCCTGTATGATGTAATGCAAAAATTTGCATTTTATTCGATAGTCTGATATCTTGGCTACACATATCGCAGGTGACTGTTGATGTGTTTTAAATAACCGCGACATACTAGGTTATGTTGCTCAAGCTCATAAATTGAGATTCCTTTAAATATTTCGAAAACGAAAAGAGATAGGTATAGGAAACTTTACTAAAACTTCACTTTATTCTTTCCGGGGAATCAAAAGACATCATCAAATATAGGGTGTTCCATTTAAAAAACATAACTTTGATATAAATTCCTATTTTTGGGCCACCCTGTATAATCCAAATTATTTTTAATTTGTAGTGTTAATGGCCCTGTATATCTCTATTAAGAAAAAAAATTCAAATTTCAAGTTGTTTTCCCTACAGAGACCGACGCGTATAGGATGCGCCACCCTGTATATATATATATATATATATATATATATATATATATTATAATTTATTATGTAACAAGTTCATATATATTTCTATTAATGTTTAAAATTATTCGAATGGATAAAACTTTAAATCTCTCAATTCTAATTTAAAAAAAATTTCTGTCCTAGAATGAACCTATTATTGGGTTCCTATAATCCAAAACCAGGAAAAGAAAGCCCCAGATATGGCCTCCCTGGGGACCATAGGGGAGAAGGAGGTCTGGGTGGTTATGGCACCCCAGAGGACCATATATGTGGATTATTCATATTATGATTTTGAACCGTTTCATAATGTTTCAGACTCATATGAACTACCTAAACGCTGGTTCAAAATAACTGATTTTCATGAAGTCACATTATTCAGATTATAATATTCTCCAAGGCCTGTAATGACGTACTCTGTAGTAATAAGCTCCGATTTAAATGTCGAAACATTTTCATATGAATGCGAAATACAAATACTGTGAAACGACCTTAAACCTGATTTTTTTTAGTCTTCCCCCTTTACTTCCAATAATATAAGTGAAATCAAAGATTTGTTGCATAATATGCATAATATGACGAGAAAGTTGATTTGCTTTTCGTATACGCGAAATGTTTGAGAAATGGTACTAGATCTCTAGCTATGTATAGGGAATCCTACCCCGAGAAGTAGCAGCCATCCGAAAGATATTTTCAACGCATTGAGAGGACTTTACGGAATCATGGTTCATTGGAAAAACCGTCGAGTAAGAGCAGTACAGTAAATAACAGAGCTGGCGATAATGAAATTTAAGCTTTTTTATTTGAATGTAATTGATAGCTGAATTTGTTACAACAGTGGCTACTAAAATTGATGAAAGAACCTAGAGGCCCATATTTAAAAAAATAAAGCTGATGATGGGACCTAATCAACGAAACGTCGCATTGAAATTTGGTTCATATCAGATTATAACGAGTATGAAACATTATTGAAACTCTCCTGACTTTTTCTTATATGATTCGAAATGGATGCGGTAGAGCCAAGAATCGAAATTATACTATTTTAGTATATATATAGTATATATATATATATATATATATATATATATATATATATATATATATATATAAATATATATATATATATATATATATATATATATATATATATATATATATATATATATATTATATATATATATATATATATATATATAGTATATATATATATATATATATATATATATATATATATATAAATATATATATATATTATATATATATATATATAATATATATATATATATATATATATATATATATATATATACATATATATATATATATATATACAGGGTGATTGATTCATTAAGGGTGGCGACCGGCCGTATCTCGGAAACCGTATGTCCTAGAATTTGAGGAAAAAAATTCTTATATGCAAATCTGCCCAAAAGAAATGATTAAAAATTTTTTTGAATCCATAGTTTTCCGCTAGGTGGCACAATCTACCACTTATAAAATAAAATTGGATTTTTTAAGAAATATTCCAATTTAGGCTGGTAAAAAATATCAAATTTAAAAACTACTGTCCTAATTCCACAACTTTTGTTAGAGTCATTTTTCTGTATTACCTATTCTGAAATGGTGGGGGAAGTTCTCTTTCTTTGACATAAAAAAGACTGTTACTCCATAATGCATGAACCGATTTTCGAAAACGTAGACTCTATGCAAAGAGTATTGAATGCATATTTCAGTAACAAATAACAAACACACTTTTAATTTTCCAATCGGCAACTAGAGGGCGTTATGTAACACCTAGCTCTATTTATGATTTTTTTTGAGAAATTTCAAATGCAATGCTATGAATCTAACTAGCTAACAAAGAGCCAAATTTAATGACTTATTGACCTTTCAAAACCGCGAACTGATATCTCTTTTCATTCCAAAGATATTGGCATTTTTTTGATGATTGTTGGTGATTGTTGGCTCGCCCTGTAAGGTGGAAAAGAAATTATGTTGCTAAAATTGTTTTGAAAAAAGAATGACAAGTAGAAACGCATCATCAAAATATTTAACAACATTACATAATGAAACAAAACTAGTCCGGTCAAATTAGACCAAAAAATAGGAGTGAAGTTATAAAAATTCGCACCCATCTGAAAATTGGTAGGATTGTTCAAAACACTATTATAAATGAAATCTAAAAAGTCTTCATCGATCTGATACGTGCAAAAAAATTTACTCGGGTTCAAATATCATAAAAACGTTTTTTTTTTGCGATTTTCAGCAAAGCAGTAAGTTTTATCATGAAATTAGTTCAGACAAAAATTGTAGATCACCTAATTATCTATAAATAACGATTTCATAAATTTTTTCCTGAGCCACTGTTTTTGAAATTAACGATTCAGAAAGTTGAAAGAAATGCAAAAAACACTAGCTCAAAGGCGGCGTTGAAACGTGCATATTATGAGGATTACAACAATATTATAACGATTACAACAAACGGCGACTCTTAGAAGAAAGAGTATTTTGAATTTTTTTATAGATAATTATCTGGTCTACAATTTTTGTCTGGGCTAATTTCATGCTGTTGTGAAATAATATGATAAGGGTGCATTTTATAATCCTTTAATATTCTTTGCACCAAAGAATAATTCAATCCTAGAACTCTTGCAATTTTTCGAACACTCAAATGGGGTTCAGACTTAACTAACACCAATACGTTAGTAACATTTTCTTCATTGCGACTTCTACGTATCCTATTTCTTAATGCGACAGGTTGAACATTGCCGGTTTCTCGCAATCTTGGTGCCAATATTTTGAATAATTTCCGAGAATGACGCCGTCTTTCAGGATATCGTATCGCATACCTACTCCCGTTCAGCAATTACTTCATTTTGTAGACTTTCAAAATATATACTGGGCATATCATATGCCTCTCCCTTTGAATAAAAAGGCACTATAAAAGAGTTAGTTTGCAAATAGTGAGAATGAATTTGACAGCAATAAAAACTTAAAAGTAAACAATCATAAAACATTGGTAACTTGCTGACTTTTGAAACATCTATCTCTCAACAGTTTAACATCATTCGTAATATTGCAGCTCATCCATGAACATAAAACTATAAGAGACCGTTTGAGAAATTTGGGATTGAATTTTTACCCGAAAATTTTTATCCGAAATAGTTCAAAGCAGATAATGGCAAGCATTTTGAGTATTTAAAATAATGAGATGTTATTTTATTTTCAAAACAATTTTAGCAACATAATTTCTCTTCCACAACAATCACCAACCCTCATCAAAAAATGCCAATATCTTTGGAATGAAAAGAGATATCAGTTCGCGGTTTTAACAGGTCAATAAGTGATCAAATTTGGCTTTTTGTTAGCTAGTTAGTATTATAGCATTGCATTTCAAATTTCTCAAAAAAAAATCATAAATAGAGCTAGGTGTTACATAACGCCCTCTAGATGCCGATTGGAAAATTAAAAGTGTTTTTGTTATTTGTTACTGAAATCTACATTCAATACTCTTTGCGTAGAGTTCACGTTTTCGAAAATCGGTTGATGCATTATGGAGTAACAGTCTTTTTTATGTCAAAGAAAGAGAACTTTCCCCACCATTTCAGAATAGGTAATACAGAAAAATGATTCTAACATGAGTTGTGGAATTAGGACAGTAGTTTCTAAATTTGACATTTTTTTACCAGCCTAAATTGGGGAATATTTCGTAAAAAATCCAATTATATTTTATAAGTGGTAGTTTGCGCCACCTAGCGGAGAACTTTGGACTCAAAAACATTTTTAATCATTTTTTTAGGGCAGATTTGCATATAAGAATTTTTTTCCCCAAATTCTAGGACATACGGTTTCCGAGATACGGCCGGTCGCCACCCTAAATGAATCACCCTATATATATATATATATATATATATATATATATATATATATATTTTTGTATAATCACCCTATATATATATATATATATATATATATATATATATATATATATATATATATATATATATATATATATATATATATATATATATATATATATATATTTGTATAACATCTACTCAGAATCCAGTCTTCAATTCAAATATCTCCATGAGAGAGTTCCCAGGTTCAAATTGAGGAAAAAACATGAATATTTGATTTCGTTTTGGACATCGTAGATCAAATCTTATCCTTTCATTTTATAGTTCCCAAGAAGAGGCGCCGAAAATTCTACAAATAAGGAAGAATCTTGTGCAAATCAAGTCAACCACCATCCATTAGGATTAATTTTGTGTTTATTTTGATTTTCATCAATATATTTTTTAGAAAAAGCAAGTGTTCAAATTGAATAATCTTCTTTTAATTTGAAAGAAATCTCTTAGAAATTTAATTTAGTTATACACACGCACGCTTTCTTAACTTAAATGAAATGACTTCGAAAATTTAGTTAATTGTTCATTATTTTATTAAAATAGTTAAACGGCTGTACTTAAGTTGACGGTTCTTACATGTAGTAGAAAGTACTATATTTTCCCACAGTAATTATTTATTAAATCGATCCTCTATTATTATTGCAAAACATAAATATTAGGTAAACAAATAAACTGCATCTTCTACTAGTCCACGTTAACTCCAAATTTAACATGCATCATTTAGGATCACCGTTGACTTAAATTTAACCTGTGTTGCTCACATCTTCTTTCTGAACCACTGCCGAGTCAGCTGTATAGAAGTTTAGTTATCTATTTCGTGCTACGAATATATTCACGCCAACAAAACGATTGCTTTTTTATAAGGCTCAAATTCGTTTATATTAATATACTGCTCTCATGCTTATGGGTTCTTGCACTCCTTGCACCTGCTTGACTCAATTTAAAAGCCAGTGAGGGAAATAGACGATCCGTTAAAGATGGCATACCTTCAATTACTCGACCATCGGAGGAAGGTCTCTGACATATATTATTATCGCGGCAGATCTAAAGCAACTTTTGATATTTTATAAGGCTCAAATTCGTTCAGCATATTAATATACTGTTCTCATGCTTAGTAGCCCTTCACCTCTGCACTCCTTGCACCTACTCGATTCAATTCAGAAGGTAGTGGGTCTAATAGACGTCATGGAACCCTTCATTCACTGGGACGTTGCCAACCGTCTCTTTTACAGGCATTATTATCATGGCAGGTGTTCTGCAGCTATTGCCTCCATTATTCCACCAGGAGCACAATTCACTCTTCACATAAGGTATACAGATAATACACGCCAATTTGCCTTGCATATTTCAACAAACAGAACATTAGTCTGTCAGAAAACTTTTCTGAGCCGAACCTCAAATCTTTGAAACGCTCTACCTTGAGCGTTTCCGGTTTGCTACGACTTGCAGCAAATTGAATTCGGCAATAACCGCCATTTTTTGAAATCATCTCGGGGTGCTCGGGACGCTTATAAGCTTCCGCTTTTGACGAGAGTTGCCCATATAAATATATAAAACCACAAGTTACTTCGGTGAAAACCCATTTAAAGTTTATTTTTGGTATCATAGCATTGCCCGCAACTTAAAATTATTGTTCAATTTATATATATTTTTTTCTGGAGTTTTTCTACTAATTATGGATGTACACAGCGGATCAATTAAGGACATTGAATATAGACATATGCCAATTGACAGCATATTCAATGTTAATATTATGTTACTTCAGTTCTTTACTGAAAAAGGGCACGGATTATTTAGCTATAGACTTCCTAAGTGCTGAAGGCACATGTAGGCGGAGCTTAGTAAACCTTTCTAAACAAATCGATTTCACATGTTAAAAAGCTTTAAGAGCTCAGTTATATATTTATTGTGGCTATTTCCGTTGAAAATAAAAGTAATCCCATACAGTTTTGATTAGGAATCAGTTAGTTGTGTTGTATTTACAAAAAAAGCATAGGTAGGTAAAATTGTTAATGAAAATTCAAAAATCGTCAGGTTTTTTGAGTTAATCTTAGTTCTTTAATTGAAATATATTTACTCACTTCAATAATGCAAATTGTGTCTATTAAAAACTCAATTTTTGGTGAATTTTGCTTCATCTGTCCATATAATATTTCCTAAATAAGAATCGTCACCCTCAGACCTTATTAGAATAAACTCACAAAAATTCTGTCTTCTTAGGAAACCTGTTTCCTCTAATCCTTGAACCATATGGAATAAAAACTAATTAAACTTATGTTCTAATAAGATTCTGTGAATTGAATCCTTGCATAGTCCCGATTCCAGAGCAGCTTGTCTTAATGACATCCTTGGAAATGCATGAAAATATCCCAGAATGACTATTTTTATGTTTTCGTCATCAACAATAGGCTTTCTTCTTCGAATTTTTTGTCTTGACAGAGCCATAATTTTTAAAATTTTCCAGTATGCGTTCTACAGTGTTTGGTGACGGATTGTCTTTCTGGATATCGAGTAGCAAATGTGCTGCAAGTTCTTGATATTACGTCGTTACATTCTCCATAAATAATAAACAAAATAAAAAGCCTTCGTGGGTATAATTTACACGCGCTGGCATTTTTTGACATAAGATAATGACTGATTGTTTCTAATCATGGCTAATTTGATGAAATGATTACAATAATTCATGAATTTCTAATAAAATCACAAATATTTCAAAAAGTTTTAACCTAAACCCCCACAATGCTGATATCAGAAAAAAGGGAATTCAATTTTACACAACTTGAAGTAAAAAAAAACATCGTGTTTTATTTGACCTAAACAAGTTTTCGCGGTTTGAAGTTGACGAAATGTAACGCGAAAAACCGAACTCTTGGTATGATATTATTGAATTAATTTCAGTTATAGAACGTAGTTCTTCTTGTATTCCTTTCATGCGACAAGAAACAAATGAGTATCTTTCACAGGAAGAAAGTTATACCGGTTCTTGTGAACTCTTTGACCTGTCAAACTTTATATAAAATGTCAAATATCTCTAAAACATCTAGGTTTAGGCATAGGGTATTCTTCACATTTGCGACTCAGAATTTTATGCTCTTTTCGAAAACTCTAAAATATATACGGTGTTCCATTTGAAGTAAGCAAGTTGGTATCGACTTCCGGTATAAGCGGAAGTGCCAGCTGCTTGTAATTATTTTAGTTGGATTGGTCACAACGACATTAATAATCATTTAAATTTTCAAAATTTTCTGATCCGTACTTTGTTCTATATTGATCGATTCAATTCCCGGTGCGGCACCCTGTGTATAACACCATTCCTTGATTGTAAGGCAGGAAATATTGTTGAAAAATCTTATAATAATACGCGCTTAGCAAATTCTGCGTTTGTTGCCATGATATCCAGCATTAAGTCAAGCGTTAAAGAAGTTGTTCATATTACTGCAACTTCCAAAGTCGATCACCTCATGGTATTTTCATTAATAAAAAAAGTTCTGCTTAGGTTACAGGAAATAGGATGAAGATATTCTGCGTGATAATAATGCTGTAAACAGTAGAGCAATGAGTAATTTTTCTGATAAAAAAATTTTGTTTATCCGCACCTTACAGATAATACACGCCTTCTTTTTATTTATTCGACTTGCTTTTGCTTGAATGTATTAGAAATAACTGGCTTAATTCAAAACCGGACCAAATGATTATCCAGACTTGTATAGTGGCATTGAAAGAACAGATGGTTTCCAATCACTAAAAATACTTCACCAATCAGAATATGACAAAATGTTAAAAGCTGGCTTCTCCCTGAATTTTAAAGCTCTGTTTCCTACTAATATGGAAAAATGTTTCTTTAGTCTTAAAGTTTTCTTACCCTTTCGTAGTACAGGCATTAAGGCAATTTGGAAGTAAAATTTGTAAATCCGAAGGAACTGCTACCTTCATTGACATAATTGTTAGGTGGTGGAAAATCGTGAATGTCAAAATCCTACTTAAAGGAAAACGCTCAAACGACAAATTCCGAGAGCCTTTGATGGCAGAAACATTTCTTTCGGATGAAAAATTTATATTCTTGAATTAAATGTTAGCCTGGCTAGATGAATGGAAAACTACACCTTCCTCTAAGAAATTATCTGTCTAAACTCATACTGCATTAACGCATACATTGTATGAACTTTAAATGAACTATGTACTGCTAGGAAAATTTCAAACAGATGATCTAGAAAATAGATTTGGGTGTCATAGGCAGCTTGCAGGCGGAAAATGTCATATTTCTTTGCGACAGTTGTATGAATCAGAAAAAAGGATCCGAATTCAATCATTACTGACCTTAAAATCGCGTTCCTTCGGCAATATTCAGAAAAGTCAATTTTGCGAAAACTTCGATATCTCTGACAGAAATGATAATCATTCTAATGATCTTGAAATGATTGTAATTGAAAGTGACGTCGACACTGTCAGTGATGACATTCCTGTTATCACTTATTTAGCGGGTAACGGTTGTTACATCACGCACAAAAAAATTTGGTGCGAAGTATGTAAAGAAAACATTATTTACGATGATGAATTCATTGTCGAAGATAATTTTCACTTTATAAAAGCTTTGAGTCGCGGAAAATTGCTTTATCCCAGAGACGGTATCGTACGAATAGTTTTATATGCATATATAATATTTAACAAAATTTTGGATGATTTCGAGGAAACTATTTCAACAGTTCATAATGAACATGCATTTCTTACTCAATATATTTCGAAACTTCTTTCAGAAAATCTACATAATGACAGCAAATGTAATATTCATACAAATCATGAGAATGCAAAAATTACCTGCACAGTAAATAAACTCATTAAAAATTACTATGGGAAATCAAACGACCGATTGGCATCATGCGAAAGTCGCAAATTGAAGACTTTGATTACATAAGTCGTTTTGATAATAATGATATTTGCTTTGGAACTTCGTTGATAATCGAATGGGGTGCGAAGGGCTCAGTTAATGACTGGTACCCCCGTATCGCAAGGTAACAGAAAGAGTTAGACAAACCCATACACTTGCAACTTTAGATCTAGCAGCTTCAATCAAATCAGGATGGAGGCTCTACAAAGACAACTACTTTCGATACTCATGATATTAAATCTGAATAATATCCACGTGCAGAGCGATGAAACTGATTGAAAACTTGGCAGAAAATCCGTCATATTGTTATTTGACATATGTCAATGAAAATGTGTCTTATCACACCAAACAGTAACCACCAGACAGTAACCACCAAACGTTCTAGGTGGAAGAAGGAAAATTAGGTTGGACAGCACAATTTTGAATTGGTTTCATGGAGAAAGTGGCATTGGTTATTAGGTTCCAGCGAGAAACGAAAGAAAATAACTTGGCTTTACACTTGGCATGTTTAGGGGATATGATTCCCCTTTTAGTTTGCATGTAAGCATCATAACTATGCCCGATATCTTGTCGTTCAACTCATCAACCTTTTGAACTTGCAAAGTACACAGCCGGAGCGGAAGAACTACTTCGCAATAACAGGTTTAGTGTTAGCTAATCACAAGTTCCAAGTTCAAGAAATGATGTGGATATTACAATAGAACAGACAATTCATAGACATGCCAAATATACTAGCGGAATAGAAGGATTTAGCAATATGGCATATGCACGATGGTGCATTACAAAACATGAACGTGCTAAGTATTTAGAGTTAGCATTTGATAATGCAAGTATGGTTGAGTCATCAGATTGATCTCACCGTGACATGCAAGCATATAAAATGAAATGAATTGAGCAAAGTATTTTGAAAGTAATTAACGCTTTTGAGCAATACGTTAATACATTTGAAGTTGAAAACCGTGATAATTTGTTCTGTTTATCGTCTGGAAGACCTTAACCCGAATCGGTGAAAGAATATTTACTCAATGTAGATAATCTAGGGAAGGCTTCCTTCAAAACTTCTATACAATATAGATTCATTGTAAAGATTAAAAAATTCCATGAACCACTTAAGAGACAAAAGCTCCAAACTTTCAAAAGTATTTTCACGATAAATCATTGTTACGACTACAGGAAACATATTATTTGAGATGAAAGAAATAAAGAAAGTTTTACTTTCATATTGGAGGCTCGTGGTCTATCACTGCACTAAACTTTTCGAGAGTTCGAGTAGAAGCCACGCCCCCATTTGTAAATATTTTTATTCGATTCTTTTCTAAGAATCAACCGCTACGGTGTTCTTTTTAGGACAAAGTTGAATGATAATTCTTCGAGTGGAAGCCACGCCCTTAGGGAATGTTAAGATGGTTATTTTTAGAATCACTTTCGCGACTGTGTTCTCTTCAGAATACATTCATGAATGATAATCAACATGGTTGGTTTTTCTCTTTGAACGAAACCCATCGTAAAAATCTCAAGCAGCTTAAGCTGAAAAACAGCAAGAGAAAAAGAAGATGAGAAAAATACCAATCTTCCAACAAGAAGCAGTGCAAGAATGGATAATTCTAGTGTCCATGAATCTTGAAATGGCCCTTTACTTGAATGTTTTGTCCTTTTTCTTAAGTTTCTCTCTCCAAGTTTATGTAAGTCAATTTTTATTGAGTTAAAATTACCAACATTTTAACCATATGTGCGATTATAATTTTTTACTCATGTGCCTCGATAAGCCTTTCAGAATTTTCTACGATACTCGGTTAATAAGTACAAACTTATATCACGCAGACGAGATACTCTCATTCCGTATATGAGATCCTCAAATTTCGAAGATACCTGTCTTTCTAAAGACATCGGTTTTAGATGCTCGCGGACAATATCAAACCATCCGAATCTTTGTTGATCCAGGATCCCAGACGAACATTATAACACACAGATGTGTCAAAAGTTTAGGTCTGGAATGTTACAAAACTCCTCTTGATATTTCTGGCCTAGGTGAATCTACTTCATTTGTTTCACATTCCGTAACATGTACGATTCGACCTGCTAAATCTGTGAATCCATTTTACACTATTGAGGCAGTGGTATTACACAAAATCTGCTCTTATATGCCTAATAGTTTCCTACCCTTCCACGAGTGGAACTCTCTTTCAAATATTAAGCTAGCTGTCCCAAGTTTTCATTCTCCTAGTCCCATTGACATGCTTGTAGGAGCTGCTCTATTTCCTCTAATTTTGAGATCAGGTCGATTACCAGGTAATCCATCACAACCTACGCCATTGCAAACCGTATTTGGTTGGATTCTTATGGGAAACGCGTCTTACCCCACAAATAAAATCAATTCCTTTCATCTAACAGAAGAGTCTGCTGTTGATGAAACTCTCAAGCGATTTTGGGAAATCGAAGAAATTCCTAAGTCCGCAATGTCTGCTCCTGAAGATGATCTTTGTGAACAAATATTTGTGCAAAGTCACTCTCGTGAATCAACTGGCCGTTACATGGTTGTGTTGCCTTTCAAAGAGACTGTATTTAAACTCTTTGGAGATTCGTACTCTATGGCTTTACGTTGCTTGTTTTCGCTTGAACGCAAATTCAGAACTTCTCCTGAATTTTACGAGGATTGCCGCAGATTTATGAAAGATTATCTACCTTGTGGTCACACAACAGTTTGATAAGCAACCCCGCTGTTCTCGCGCATATCTTTATAAATGTTCCCCAGAGGTCTCTAAGGGCTAGTGAGTTGTTTCACCTACCGCTATGAAATACTTATTCGGCACAGAATTCGCCCCTCTGCCCTATAAATCGTTTTAGTAATAAAATACAGAATAATATTGAGTTTTTCTCAATGTCCCTTTCTGGGATAA
This sequence comes from Cynegetis impunctata, assembly GCA_030704885.1. Lineage (NCBI taxonomy): Eukaryota > Metazoa > Arthropoda > Insecta > Coleoptera > Coccinellidae > Cynegetis > Cynegetis impunctata. The sequence goes on along the minus strand of JARQZK010005129.1, from coordinate 3,023 downwards.
AAAGCACATTGAAGAGGCACAGGGGTGACTTCTGAATTCTGATTTTTAATGTCTAATTCATGTTAATTTTAGTAATACTTACTGCTCTTTATTTTTTGGTGTAATTTCTTAATTATAGAGTATTAGAGTAATATGCTTTGTAATTTGTGGATACTCTAGTGGGTATCTTTGCACCTGTCTGTATCCACATGTTCGCAATAAATAAATGAATAAATGACTTTACTCACAAAATCTTGTCCATTCGCCAATGATTATTACATACCACATCATGCAGTATTGAATCCAAATAGTTCTTCCACAAAACTTAGAGTAGTGTTCGACTCTTCTGCTAAGGTTTCAGGAAATATGTCACTAAATCAGACTCCACCGTAGCCCTTCATTGGATCAATTCCTCTCCTTATCGATGGAAAACCTTCGTTAGCAATCGTACGGCACAAATTCAAGAGTTAGTAGTTCCTCCCGATAGATGGAATTATGTCAAGTCCTCCGATAACCCGGCAGATTGCGCCTCTCGTGGCATGTCTCCGTCCCAGTTATCAGACCATTCTTTACGGTGGGCGGGACCTCCGTGGCTTCGGTCCATGGGTCCTATCCAAAAAAAATTCAGAGTTCAAAGACAGGTCAATTGATGAAGAGCGCAAAGTTGTTTTATCTAACCTTATAACGTTTTACCTATTTGACGAACTCATATCAAGATATTCTTCACTCAGCAGATTGTAATTTATTTGTTCCGTTTTGTATATAACCTAAAAAGTCCTCTGCCTAAGAGAATTGGCAGTATCCTCTCGGTACAGAGAAAACAGTCTTTTAATTTCCTCATTCAATGTGTTCAGCAGAGCATTTTTGGTGATGAAATTCTTACTCTTCGATCAAATAGTCGTCTCACAGTGAAATATTTTCAAAAACTGAGTCTCTTCATAGGGGATGATGACATATTACGAGTAGGTGGTCGACTATCGTATTCTGGTCTCCAGTATGATCATAAACATCCAGCATCATTGCCTAGTAAACATAAATTTACTGATCTTCTTATCGAGCATTTCCGTCGCCTATATCTTCATCACTCGCGGCTACAGACAAAAATGCACTCTGGCTCCTTTGATTTCGAGGTTATGTTTTAACGATTGACATTTGTTTGTTTATGAAAATCAGTTGTAAATGTAGTCGTATAGTCAGTTGTGTTTTGTCGTTCGAATTAAAATTAAAAAATATGGAATGTACTGATTGCACTCATGGGGTCAGCTTTTCAAATAAGTCAAATTTGAGAGCTCATTTGAAAAAATTTCATCCAGGTAATAATTAACCCTACGGATTTTCATGTTTCAATGGAACAGTTTTAATCTCCTGCATTTCAGATAAACTCAACGTAATTGCACCAAAAAAAAAATTCAAATGTGTCGCAGTATGTAAGAAATGTTCAAAAAGGTTCGCTAAGTATTCCAATTTAAAGAGGCATGTTACTAAATTTCATCCAGGTAGGTATATTGTATATATTTTTTAATATAATGGTTCAATTTTTTGTTGTTAAATTACTGTTAATAGAGTAAAATGTGTTTTGAATGGGCAGTACTTATATACCTAACTAAATATTATATTACTATTATGGGCATTTTTCAAAATTCTTTTTTGTTTTAGCAAATATAGACGAGTTGATTTCACCTAATAAGATTTACCCAAATCAATGCACAGAATGCCACAAAAACTTTTCACATAAATATAATCTTAAAAGACACCAGAAATCTCATGTGAAAGATAATAAAAAAAAAGGAACAACTCTTAAAGTGTACTTTGTGTGTTTATACAAGTGCATTGAAATCTGATATAATTGTTCATTTAGAAGAATATCATAACATTAAAATAAAAAGGCAGGAGCTTCACTTTTCCAGTGAATCACAGTTTCAAAAATGGAAAGCCGATTTGGAAAAAAACAGTTATTCTTTATATGTTATATATGGGACACCATACACAACTAGGGAAGGCAACAAGAAAACTACTTATATTTGTCATAGGTCAGGATTTTATATAAAAAAAGGGTTGTGGTGTGAGGCACCTAAAAACCAAGGGGAGCAGGAAAGTAAATGGCCTATGTCCTCAAATGAAAGTTATATATTATTAGAAAATGGGCACTGTCTAATGTAAATTTTATTGAAACTCATACTGGACATGACAATGACTTAGGTCATGTAAACATTTCTAAAAATGGGAAAATGGAAATAGCCAGCAAAATTGCATCAAAAGTACCTCTGCCTTCTATATTAGATGATGTAAGAAATTCGGTTACAAATAATGAATTAGCAAGGATACATCTCTTAACTAGAAAAGACCTTAACAATATATCACCATGTTTCAATTTAAATTCAGAAGGAATTCGGCATAAAAATGAATTTGTTAGTATTGAATCTTGGGTTGAAGAATATGGAAATAGTGGAATTGTTTTGTTTTACAAAGCACAAGGCATCTTGAATGAAGATTTCTATTGCCTGAAAGAGCAGGATTTTATGCTAATAATCATGCATCCGGGCCAACTAGACATTTTGGGACAATTTAGCGATGATGTGATTTGTATTGACGGTACACATGGACTCAATGCTCATGATTTTGAACTCACCACATTGTTAATATTAAATGATATGCGGGAGGGATTCCCTTGTTGTTTTATGATTTCAAATCGCTCTGATGAAGAGATAATGACTATATTTTTCATGAAGATCAAAGAAAAATTGGGAAGGGCCGTGAAACCCTGTGTGTTTATGTCAGATATGGCACATTGTTATTACAATGCATGGCTATAGTCAATATAAATATGTAGCTGTCTCAGCAACATTTTAGGTAAAATAATGGCTGGATTAAAACAGGCACTTACCTATTTGCTTAACTATTTACACTTTATTTAATATTGAGGCTTTTTTGCTCATGGTCAGCTTGACAGGAGCGTGGAGGAATAATTTAGACAAGATAGATGGTGTAAGAGCCAAAAGGTACTTAAATTTAAAATGTACTTTTTACTCTTTTTATAATAATTA